>JAMPIV010005314.1:0-408548 GCA_024509875.1 Oreohelix idahoensis
TCTTCCTCTTTCTTTAATGCAGCCTTTTGTTCCTCTTTCTTTAATGCAGCCTTTTTCTCTGCTTCTTTTCTTTCACGTTCCTCCATTTCTGCTTTATGTTTTTCCAGTTCTGCCTCAGCAAACTGACGAAGTTCTTGAGATTTATAACCATATTCTTTACCAATTTTAACGAAATGGTCTATAGTAAGCATTTTGACTTTTATCTGGTAAGTAATTATTGATAATTACTGATTAAAATAGTCAATAGTAGCTTCAGAGTAATTATTATACTTACTCAACTTAGGAATATTCAATATAAATAATCACAATAGTACTGAACTCTTATGTCTAAGTTCAATAGACAATATTTTGTAACAATATTGTATCTAAGTACTAACTATATCATAAATAGTTATGATATCTGTTAACTATAATGTAATTACATCACACAATTAATCTTAATATCCAATAATGTTGGGCATGATTCCTAGTAATTATATTGTTCAATGTACTAAGTCACTCTCTTAGTACCAGAAAAGTATATTAAATAATATACAATGGGTCTGTTACCTCAAAGGTAGACTATAAGATTATTTTATTTGGTCAATATATATATTATATTATTATGCCCTAGGCATCTCTTATAAATTGTAGTGCTAATTTCTTGGACTATCACTGCATAATTATGCAATGTCCCATATTAACCTTAAATATCAGAAAAAATTAATTAAATCAAATTACAAGTGTATTATTGAATATAATATCATATTATTAATGTAGTATTTAATATATATCATGAGGACAAACAAAACAATGATGCAACTAAAGGGTACAAACAATGTCAAGACGCAAACAAGACATTTTCACAATTAAAAATGAATTTATGAACTAAATACAACAAGCGGAAGTGTCACAAGCCAAATGAAGGGTCAAGGACTGACCCGAGGTCAACTTAATATACAAAGTACACAAAAAAAAATGAATGCAAAAAATGATGACATCACAGGACTCATAACGGACAAACATTTAACAATTATAAAATAAATTGATAGTAAGAGAAGACTGGACGAAATAGTTAACGAACATGATACAAAACTGAATAAAAATGTGAACATAGTACAAATAAAATACGCCAGTTATCTACGGAACGGCACAGCTAACACAAACCGTCGAACGATAGCAGATCTGGACAGGCAGTCCACCGGCAAACCTCAATGGGGCTTCCAAAAGTGCAATCGTTTAACTGCCCTAAGACTGACTGAAATCTAGGTGGTCAGCTGTTCGCGACATTCCCCAGAGATTTCAGTTCCCTCCAACCGGCCCGCTAATTAACAACACATTAAAACAACCAACAAATACATGAAACACATTCAGAAAAAACATGCCTATGCAGGCAAAAGGCATGGACTCAGTATTACTGTTTGCAATGACGACAGTTAAACAACTAGACTTATCTTTTCCGTTGCTTAGATCAGTGCTAGAGGTCGTCAACAGCTAGGCTAAAGCCCCTGACTGTCTGCTCCTGTAGTCCATATCGTGTGTTTGCTTCAAATGGCTCATGTTTCCCCCGGTTAGACTTAGAAAACGGCTTTGGTTTCTCCGACAGTTCACCTACACGACCTTCAGTGACGTCACATTGTTAGGCATTATAATGAGTACAACGTCATCTTCGACTGGATCATGTGATCGAAACTTGATCGTAAATATTGTGGTTAACATGTGCGTAAGGAACAGAAGTTTGTTTCTTTTTTCTGTCGTTCCCAACAATCGGCCGCCACTTTGTTGCTGAGTTATTTGCCGGTTGAAGATCATGTGCTGAGTATAGTTATTTTAGTGATTTCTTGTTCATCGTGCTTGTTTTATCATTACGCGAATTAGGGTGAAGTGTTCATACAACTCAGTAGCATGGTATGAAGAAGTAACATGTAATACTTGAACTCAGCAACATTAATGAAGTAATTAATGCCTTCAGGTTGAGTCCGTAATATTTAATCACATGTACACACAGGATGATCATTTCAAATATGAGCAGAACATAAGTCCGGATAAGTCATGCATAAATTAATCAATAACGTAGACTGCTGGTTTACGTGTCAATGTCCGTTTAAGGATACAATGCAGTATTGTCGTCAGAACATCACAGCTATATGCACGCGCAGATAGACATGGCTACCTGCCGACAGTGAGACTGCGAGTCTGAATATTTCATACGGATTGGACGATTATTCTCCTCCTTCTGAGGATTCTAGTTAAACACTAACCTCCATAAGTTTCCTCTCATATAGAGTTCTAGGACTGACCCTGGTCCATCATAAATGCACATATAAATGGCTATATCATGCCACTGAATTGGAAGGTTAGAAAACGCAGCTATTCAGCTTGGCGGTCAAGTAACAAAGGGTAGCGTCTCCTAGTTACCGACTGTGACCCAAACAACGCTAGACACGTCATAATCGATCGTGTATGGAGCGTTCAATAATTGAAACATCTATCGTAATATATTAAATGTCTTAACCTTTACAATTGCACGTCTGCTAACCTTTAGCAGACGGCGTTAATAACATATACCGTAACAGTAATCGAGCGTGATAATGGTGTTTATTTTCATCACCGTTATCTAAACTTACAATTAGTACCTGATTCTGCGTTACGCAGATAATGGTTTACTTTCACACTTGTGTTTTATATTCTTGATGACTCAGCATAGTCAGTCATCATTTCTTATCTTTCTTAATAATCTATCCTAATATAGATTGATTTATTGATTTTTTCTTCTCGAAAAAAAAACATTTTTTATTCTTAACATCTTTAAATTTGTACACGTTTTCTGTCTTATTTATTTTTACCATGCCTACATGAGACAGTAAGGTGGTTAAATGTTTTAACTATGCTCAGCCCAATGCAGCATAAGTTCAGTTGTCATCTTGTTTAAAATAAGACATGCCAGTGAAGGTGACATGGACTGGTAAGTTTAATAGAATATTTCGGTGAATTATTGATATATTTTCAAACCCACCAATTTTGAGACTACCTGATGCTTCCAAAAAGTTTATTCTCCGCACAGATGCGAGTATGTATGGAATTGGCGCATGTTTGCTCCAATATCATGACGACGTCCTTCATCAAACACTGTACGTCTCACACAAACTTAAGCCACCAGAAATCACATGAGCCTGAAACTGTCAAAATACGCCATTCTCATTCAACCGTTCAAATTTACGATTGAATACATTTCTGGAATAGACAATATCGTCGCAGACGCACTATCCAGAAATCCTTTGGATATCGAGTAATCAACACTGACACTTTTCTAATACTTCAACCGAAATTACGTGTCACAGGAGACTGAATCCTATCGCAAAATTCTTGACATGGAGATAAACCTTTGCTTACGATTCAACCAAATAACTTGTACAGACATATGGGCAATAACGAAATTTGAGAAGTTCCTGCTGGGAGCCCCATTCGTGGTCCAGATTGATCAACAAGCCGTAGCATCACTACGACGGGCGAATCATAAAAGTCCAAAGCTCACCAGATTCGCTATTCTCCTTCAACCTTTTGACTTCTCAATCGAACACATAACAGGAACAGATAACGTTTTAGCAGACACTCTATCTCGAAATCCTACTGATATCGAGTCCTGAACTATAGTATCGTCACAGATACTTACTCAAGAGATGTAGAACTATATTGACTGTTTTACATATAATAATAATAATAATAAATTCTTTAAGCACCAAACACGGCGCATAAGGCAGAAACCAGTGCTCTCCAGGTTGTTCGTTGTGACGCCACTCCTCTTAGCTCTTGCACATTATTTAGGCCCAACGTTCTTCCTTCTCTTATTATTGTTCTTCTGAGTGTTTCTTTTGGTCTTCCTTTTTTCCTCTTACCCTCAGGAACCCAAGTGAGCGCCTGTAGTGGTATTCTGTTGTTTTGCATTCGTAGGACATGACCGATATATGACCATCGTCTTTTCCTTATATAGTCGGAGACATATTTCTGCCTAGAGTCTTCTCTTATTTGTCGATTAGTCTTGAATTCTTTCCAACTGATGTTCATGAGTTTTCTAAGACATTTGTTCTCGAATGTATTCAGCTTGTTCTCCAATGATTTTGTTATTTTCCAACTCTCACAGCCGTATGTTAACACTGAGATAACATTTGAATTAAACAGACGAAGTTTGGTATGTATATTCAATGATCGTAATTTCCAAATGTTAGATAATCTATTGAAGGCGCTAGCTGCCAAAGCAATTCTAGTATGGATTTCTCTTGTTGTGTCACCATCCTGAGTCATTTTACTGCCTAAATAATTGAAACTTTCAACTTTCTGTAGTTTTTCCCCGTTCAAGATGATATCAAAGGTCTCGTTAGAAAAGTTCATAGCTTTAGTTTTAGAGGCATTTATTTGGAGACCTATTTTAACCGAGAGATGACACAAATTATTTATTGCTTCTTGGGATTGTCTTGGTGTTGAACTTAAGAATGCTACATCATCTGCGAAATCCAGGTCCCCCAGGAATTTTCCATTTGTCCATTTTATACCCAATTGTTCATTGTGGGTATAGTTTCTCATAACCCAATCAATAGCTATTCCAAAAAGTAGTGGTGACATAATACAGCCTTGTTTAACCCCTGTTTCTACTGTAAACCATTCTGTATTCCCTTTATTTGTTCTAACACAACATCTTGCATTGTCATATAGCGCTTTGATTATATTCACATATTTTGTTGGAAAACCATAGATTGTAAGTATCTTCCACAATGATGGGCGGTGTAGACTATCAAAGGCTTTTTGAAAATCGACGAAGGTGATAATAAGTGGCGATTGCCTTTCTACTGATTCTTCTATAATTGTTCTTAGTGTGAATATTTGATCAATACATGATCGTTTCGGCCTGAAACCCGCTTGTTCTTCTCTGATCTTTTCGTCAGCATGCAATTTAAGTCTTTCTAACATCATGCAACATAATAATTTTCCAGGTACTGATAATAGAGATATACCACGCCAGTTATTACAGTCTGATAGATCACCTTTCTTCGGTAACTTTACAATAATACTGTCTTTCCATTGTTGTGGTGGTTGTTCTTCTCTCCATACTTCATTTATAATATCTAAAATTCTCAAGAGGTTGTTGTCATTAACTGCTTTAATCATTTCCCCTGAAATTTCGTCAACTCCAGCAGCTTTAAAATTTTTTAATCTTTTAACGGCTTGTTTGATCTCGTCCAGCGTGAATTCATCGCAAGTTATTGGCAAGGTGGTTATGAGTGTTTCATTATTAAAATCAGGTGTTACTGTTGGTGGTGGTCTGTTTAGCACCTCCATGAAGTGCTCAGCCCATCTCTTCATTTGTTCTTTTTCTGTTGGTATTGAATTCCCTAATTTACCTTTAACAGGTGTTTCCATAGCAGTAGGCTGGTGACATAGTTGTTTTGTAATTTGATAAAGGCACCTACTATTACCAGTTCTTGCAGCATTTTCAGCTTCTACGACCAGTTCATTGATGAAATGTCTTTTATCTCTTCGAGTTTTTGTCTTCACTTCTTTATTTAACAAGTTATAAGATAGTTTGCAAGATTCAACTGCATTATGTGTACTTGCCGCTAGTAGTTTAAGTTTTGCTGTTTTCCTTTCTTGTATTTTATCCCAAGTATCTTCTCTCATCCATTTTTTCTTTTTATGTACTAGGTATCCGGTGGTCGCTACTGCTGCTTCTGTCATTGCTGTTCTCAGTTGTTCCCATTTAGTATCGATTGTCTTGGTGGTGCCTACAACACCCGTATCTGTCTAATAAAGACATAGTGAATACAAAATCAATTGAAACTATGTTCGTACATAAGCCAGGACTTTGCCTGATATCCATTTATAATAAAACTATTGGACACATTTCCGTGCATCAAGTGAAAATAATAGAAAACAATATCAAGGTAACTCAGTATGCGACATGAACTATTATCAATAACGTCGATACTTATGAACTTAAAAACATAAACATTTCTTCTAATCGGAATTCACAAGGATCAAGCCTACGTATGGATCATCATATCCAACTTTAATTAATTTTAATTAAGTACGTTAAAATAATGGAAATTAAAATGAAAAGTGAGATGAATATGAAAAAAAAATGAAAGAAAGAAAAAAAAATAAGAACTCACATGATTCTTATATACTATTATTGTATGTAACTATTATATTATATAGTTATTAATTCTGTTGATACATTACATACTATACTATTGTTTAAATTAGTTAGACAGGTATTAACAACTTAATACTAAACTTAATTAATATCCAACACACATAACTAAGTTAAATTTATACATTACTTTCTTTCGCTACTGATGCGTGATGCCATATGATGATGGATGGTATCCGCATGTCTGGTTTTGTGTAGTGTGCAGATGTGTTCAGTCAAACAATGTTCATACAAAAATAACAGGGCAATCCACATAGGACGTCAGTAAACTCACGACGTATAAAGTCAATGATTCTTGAAACAGCCGTTGACGTTTTTCTTCATTATTTATTGTGGACGCCACAGTGACAAAATGGTTACGCGAATATGTAGACACATCAAACAGTCATTATCACAGCAACATTCAATACAGCAATAGACGGTAGACAGCATTACAATGATGAGTCAGATGCATGTTATATTTCATAGTGCTGTAAATGTAGTCAGGTGGAAAACTCCATCCTTTTCTATAACAGCCAGGAGATAACCAGATGTATGAGATCAGTTCACTCTCCTTAGTCTGACTTCAGCAAGACAGACACGTCTGCCGAAGTATAAATAATGTCCTCAAAAATATCCTCTAGATAATAAAGGTTTTTCAAACCTAGTTCAGGTAACCAAGTAGCAAGTAATAGTCCTTGGGACCTGCATCAACCGATGCAACACAATACAGCGACATGTGAGCTAGGAAAACATCTCGTGACGACGACTTTCGAAGACAGGCTATGAACCAGAAATCGTTCACGACCAAAAATCGATAGAGTTAATGAAAATGTTAATTTACCTTGCTTTCATGAAATACACAGAAATATCACGCCTCCCGACATGTGGGAAACACTAGAGGTATTATCTCGAATAAACGAAATATCCATTAAGAGGACTACACATCCCTGACAGAACAAAAAATAGCGGAGATCCCCTCTTCAACGAGGCATCTCTTTCGCCATTCCAAATCGCTCACTCCACTAGTGGTGGGCGGAAACCGATCGACCAAAAGCAAGACAAGTCATGCGCAGTCCAGCGCAAAAAATGACCACAGCTCAAAAACTCAACTGCATTCGATACCAACGCGAGAAGACAAATGCTTACCGAGAAAAGTAACTATAAATTTCAAGCAGTTGTTGCCCTTGCGTTATAAAATAGATATTGTAATAAAATGATGTTGCGAGAATTTATCACGCAACAGCTACTTTATTCTTCATTTATTTATTTCTCTCCTTAACATATCCTTTCATTTCTTGTACATTAGATTTTCAACAACTTTATTCTTATTACACACTCAATATAATTAATTAGTTTAATTTTAACTCTTTAGATTAGTCCGACATGACATTTCATTACGACATATTTTAAGTTAATTATTTAATTAGATATCAACATTAGCCATTCTCTTTTAGTTCATATAAAATTTATGTATAACATTTATGTATAATATGATGATTAATATATTAGATGACTGTTAGTAAGTCGACATGACCACGACACTGTTCTAGACAGAACATCGTAGGCCATATGCCGCATTTTTTGTTAAATTTTTTGATATTGTTAAATTTTTTGATATTCATTCAGATAGGTTTTTGAAAAAAAAATCTATCTAATAGATTTTTTTCCCCCCAGTGGACAGGGAATTGTTACGGTAGATTAATTGGCATGGTCTGCTAGAGGTTAGCGGCATGCGATTTTAGGGGTTACAACGTGTAATGTAATGTAAAAGTATTATTAGTCTAGTGAACGCTGTGACATTTCAGCGTTAGTAGTCACGCACGGTGACCAAGAGACGGGACCCTTTTCTAGACGACCGTCGAACCGAGAAGACGTGTCCTTGGAATGTTATATTGCCGGGCATGTATTGCCGCACAATTATATTGTATTAAATAATGGACATGGGTCAGTCCAATGTGATGATGAAGAAAGATGAAGTTACAGGTTAGTAATTGACTAAACCTTGTCAAGATGAATTAACAGTCCGTTATACTAGTGCCAGACGCATAATCTCACTGTCGGTCGTTGGAATTACCAACCACGCGTGCATACAGTTATGCTGTTCTGACTATTATGTTTTCAAGCTACGAGACAAAGGACTGATTTGTAAAGGAATAATATATGAAGTATGAACTGCAACTTATTATGTATAATTCTTCATGATGACCATGTGTGAACTGTTCGTGTATGGAAGTGATATAATAAATGTATGTGGACTCAAGGAATGACTTATCAAGTCTCTAACGTTGGAATTTGATTATATTATGAAGTTGACAAATATTCTATCCCACCTTCGTGTAAATTACCATCAACAGCACGATATCATAATTGACTGAGAAGACAAGGGATAAATGGAAGTAAACGTGAATAGAAGAGCCAGTATAAACAGTCTGAAACAATAATCATTAAGGACCCCCTTGTATCAACAACTGAGATAAAGCCCCACCCCCCAGCAACACTAAGACAGTAAAATCTTAGTTGTGTTAGAGAGTGGAGGCTAAAGGTGACAGCCCCACAATATCAGAGTAGATTAAATCACTAATCATTTTATTGTTCCTCAGCAGGGTGACAGGAAGAGTGAATGTGATTTGGGGTTTGGGTTTTTTTCAGTGTCTACCTAATTTCATTGTTACTTGGTTTTTTTTTTTCAGGCCGTGCAACAGCGCACGCTATTTATGTGATTGCTTGATGATGACATTTTAATGCTTTATTGTTGTAAATAAATATATATACATATATTTACTGGATCACATTCTACTCTTTACTATACTTACTTTACGTCGTCTGTATAGTGGTGTCTGTGGTCATATTTATACACCTTATCTCCTTGTGTTTCAAGGCAGTCAGAGGCGGGGAGACTATAGCCATTCTGAAGTCACGAAGCGGCAAGGGGAGGGTCAAATCCTGGGTCTATCTCTTGAGCCAATAGTCTCACCTGTCCACAGGCATGTCATTTTCCATCTAAATTCTATCTTCTCAGACTTTCTCATACTAGGGTCTTGCTTTCATTCAGGCAAACTCTATAAACTTAAATCCACTTCGTGACAAGTGGGCGGCAATCGTCCGGTGGATCATTCTGGTGAGATCAATTCTGTGATCTATATTCATAGATTGTCTCTATAGAAAGTTTTCTGAGTATAGATTTTTTTTTAAATATCCCCTAGACTTGAGCTATTAGAACTGATCCAGTTATAGGTTTTTCCACAGGTTACAGTCAAGAAGATTTTTGGGGTATTTCGATGTATATGACGTAGAGGTAATTGATGGCATACCGACATATTTTTCTTTAACAGGAAGGTAATTTCGGGTTTTGGTAACTTCTTAACACAATTTTTTAGGTTTTTCAGACTTGGTGCTAGTCTGAGTTCTGGTTGGGACAGCGGTTATAGAGGGAATATTTCCTATTACGTAACAGGCTGTTCCTTCTCTTTTTCTTTTCTGTCATTTCTCTGTATTTGTGAACTTACAGCAGTTTACAGGTAAGATGGCGGATATGGCCAAGTTACGAGCTGCCTGGCGCGACGCAGCCCAAGACATGGGAATGGATAAGGAGGAAACTAAAGCCTACATGATCAGAGAAAATGATAGGCATAATCAACGGGAAATTGAGGAAAGGCAGAGGATAGCCACCGCAGAAATTGAGGAAAGGCAGAGGATAGCCGCCGCAGAAATTGAGGAAAGGCAAAGGATAGCCGCCGCCGAAGCAGCGAAAGAGGAGAGGATAGCCGCCGCCGAAGCAGCGAAAGAAGAGATGGCAGCCGCAGCACAGGAGAGGGAGAAGGCAGCAGAGATGGAACTTCGGAAATTGGAAGCACAGGAGAGGGAGAAGGCAGCAGAGATGGAATTTCGGAAATTGGAAGCAGAGAGACAAGCAGCAGAGAAGGCAGCAGAGAGACAGCATGAACTTGCCCTGCGTTCTCTGGAACTGCAGTACCGAGCTTCGGAGGGCAGTTCAGCTAATGGCGATTCACCCGGAGCAGGAGCAACCGACACCTCAGGAAACGGAGGGCCCCGGATGGCAGCCATGAGCTTCCCATTTGACTCGTTCCCTAATGGGAATGAGAAGATTGACGTGTTTTTGGAGAAATTTCAAAGGATGGCAAAGGCATACGGGTTGGATGAGAGTCTTTGGTGCCTGAAATTATCGCAATCTTTGAAAGGTCATGCTTATGAAGTCTACAACAAGATGCTCCTAGATGACCAGAACAACTTTGAGGCACTGCGAAACGCTTTATTGCAAAGATTTCAGTGGACTCCACGGAAATGCCAAACCATGTTCAGGGAGAGCAGGCCGGAGAAGGGAGAGAGTTTCACACAGTTTGCAGAGCGGGTGAGAAATTACCTAACCCGGTGGAGGGAACTGTCAGGACTGGCAAAAACTTTTGAAGGGTTGGAGGAGTTAGTTCTGTGTGAACAGGTAAAAGCAAACATGTCCCCCGACTTGAGGCGGTATCTGGCGAAGCAGGGTGCCCAGCAACTTGATCAGATTATCGTGTTCGCCGAAAGGTACTAGACAGCACAGGCCGAAGTACTGGGACAGAAACGGAAAAACCCAGACCTGCCAGCCCCAGACAAAGGAGCTTCGTCATCGCAGTCGGCTACTTCACCAGCTCATCAGCAACCAGGGACTTCTCGCAAGGAGCCTCATTCTGGTTATAACTTGCGCCCCCAGCAGCATAACAGAGCACCGACAACAACCTCTCAGGAACCCGCTAGGAACAGGGGAGATCATGAGAGGTATTGTCAGAATTGTAGAACCACTTCCCACTGGACATCCCGGTGCATGAACAAACCCCCAGCTCACCATGCAGCTTGTTTAAGACCAGTGAGATGAACTAAAGGGAATAAATGGGAACCAGTCCAGGCAGAGAAGTTGTTCTCTAACAGTGGACCAGCTGTAGTGAATGGGACGGCCACTACGTGTTTGTTTGACAGCGGGCTTACTTACCCCAGTATCATCGCTCGTCATTTGGTGAAACCAGGGCAATGGACAGGAGAAATAGTTGAGATTGGTGGCATTTTGAGAAGAGGCATCTCACAGCACCTGCCTGTAGCCAATATTGAGGTGAAATGCAGGTTTGTGTCTGGCACCATCAAGGCAGCTGTAATGGCACAGCCAGCACATGATTTCATCCTGGGAAGCCCATACTTAGTTTTGGGAAACCCCACCACACCGATCCTTGCTAATGCAAGGGGGCCTACTGCAGGCCAGAGAAGTGAAAGGGGAAGGCCCCAAATTCACGGAGCCCCACGGGAGCTCAAACATCCTTGTCTTGCAACAAAGAGGATGGAAGCCTCTAAAGACAGGGGAATGTTATTTACAGAGGCGTATACGCCTGTCAGCCCTGGTAAGCCTAAAGGTTTTACAGCGGCGACGTCTCTGATTTCGGAAGTATCTTCTTCGTCGTCGGGAATTAGGCCCCCGATGGTATTACATCTCTCAAGGGAGGGAAATACTGACAAGAAGGAACATGTGCACGGTTCTTCAAGCAACCGTAACCAGTTACGCCCTGTTACGGTGATGTCTGGCCAAGCCAGTCAGACTGTTTCCAAACACTGGGAGGCCGCACCATTTGGTAATCATTATTTACCACGCGCCGCCAGGAAAATTCGTGGGCGAAGGAAACACATGAGAAGGAGGAGGAAGGGCGACCAGTCATGTTGCAGTCGACAGGAGAAAATCCCCTGGCGTGACCCTCACGATCCAGGGCTTGCAAAGGTTCTCAAGGATATGGAGATGGGCCTGTATGATAATGCAAATTATGACAGTGATTAGATCGGGATGTAGATCTAGATACGGACCAGTATGAAACCCAGAGATTTCAGTGATTTAGCACGGTTCCCGTACTTGAAAGGGGGGACTTATGTGATGCTACACTGTAATTCTGTCTTTTAACCGGCCCGATTCTGTGGTTCTATTTTGAATTTTCACCAGTTTTATTTTCTTCTGATCACGCGATTTTCCATTGTTTACGGAAATCGCTATTTTCGGGCACGCTTTTTCACCATTTTATTTCTTCTCATTTGAATATATATCGTGTTTGGTATTTTTTTTGAGTAGATAAATTAAATGGGTTCGTTTATGATGGTAGGTTTATTTTATTCTAGCATCAGTTTTACTTTCTTCTGATTTTTCGCGATTCCCGTAGATTTCATTATTTACGAAAATCGTCATTTTCGGGCACTCCTGTATGACGCGTCAGACACACGTGGCCATCACGTAATGTGACGCAATTTTCGGACACGCATAGCTTGGGATATGCGTAGGAGAGGAATTCGCGTGGGTGTTGTCTCTTGTATATAATGAGGGAGGAAACCGCGGGCAATTGTCTCTGAAGAAATAATTGCCTGGCCGTAGGACGTCGTAATTATCGTTCTCCACTGTTGGAAAAACCAGCGATAATCGAGTCGCGGCAAGAATAGTGGGGGAGCGTAAATTTGCCCATGTGCAAAATTACCCACGGCAACAGGACCTATCTTAAGGGTCAGACCTATGGTCTCTGGCAGTGAAGTCCCTATGCTTCAGCTGGACTGTGGTTTATTTATCATACAGCCGAGAGCATCGCTATTATAGTCTCCAGCAACGGCAGGTGGCCGTGAGACTGGTTTCAATTGCGTACAGCCGGAAATCCAGGCTGTGGGGGGTTTTTTTCCCCTCTAACTCCGGAGCGGGTTAAAAGAGGGAAGCTATTCAGCAGCAGAGAAGTTTTGTCGACAGTTCATCAAGTACCTCATGCTTGACGCCAGAACTTCATCATCATCATCGCAGAATTCAGGAACAGGTGACAGGGTTACCATGCCTGGTCTTGAAAGGAACGAGAGGAGAGCATAACGGAGACGCAGCATCATCAGTCGGCGAGTGTTGGAGAGACACTGAGACCAAGAGCAATAGAGAGAGAGATAGAGAGAGAGAGAAGGAGGGAGAAAATAGACAGGACCAGTAGGGTCTGTTCAGTATCCAGTTGAAGGATAGACACTGAGCCATTGTGTTACTCCAAGTCTATTATTTTAGCATTTCCAGTGGTGTTAGATAGCGGTGCATATTGCCTAACCAGTGGAAAGCTGTGTAGACGGTCGTTGAGGAAGAGTCAGCAGGACTAAGACAGTAAAATCTTAGTTGTGTTAGAGAGTGGAGGCTAAAGGTGACAGCCCCACAGTATCAGAGTAGATTAAATCACTAATCATTTTATTGTTCCTCAGCAGGGTGACAGGAAGAGTGAATGTGATTTGGGGTTTGGGTTTTTTTCAGTGTCTACCTAATTTCATTGTTACTTGGTTTTTTTTTCAGGCCGTGCAACAGCGCACGCTATTTATGTGATTGCTTGATGATGACATTTTAATGCTTTATTGTTGTAAATAAATATATATACATATATTTACTGGATCACATTCTACTCTCTACTATACTTACTTTACGTCGTCTGTATAGTGGTGTCTGTGGTCGTATTTATACACCTTATCTCCTTGTGTTTCAAGGCAGTCCGAGGCGGGGAGACTATAGCCAGTCTGAAGTCACGAAGCGGCAAGGGGAGGGTCAAATCCTGGGTCTATCTCTTGAGCCAATAGTCTCACCTGTCCACAGGCATGTCATTTTCCATCTAAATTCTATCTTCTCAGACTTTCTCATACTAGGGTCTTGCTTTCATTCAGGCAAACTCTATAAACTTAAATCCACTTCGTGACAGATTTCTGAGCTCCAGTCTCTTTCCCAGGCATTTTATCCTGGCCTGGCACGCATACAGAGGACCCCACTTCTGGTTCTAAGTTAGCAGTTGGGGATAGGTGGGGTAGCACACTGTGCATTCCCCGTCATCCAGGGGGCTCTCCAACTATGCAGAGCTTGCACAATGCTGTGCTCTGGTTCTGGGCTCTCCCAAGGAATCCTCACGTCCTGCACAGAGCCACTTCCAGATACCCACCACCTGCCAACCCTCCATTGTAGAAATCTCCTGCATGCGGCCATCCAGTCAAGAGCCAGTATTAAGTCTGGTGCCCAAGTGATCCCCCCAAGCTCAGTGTGCAATGCTGGGTTCTCATCATGCTGCAACACAGGGGGGATTGTGATGCTCAGCCATCTCTCTCAACTCTGCACCGATAAGTGACATCAGGGACTTAACTGTGCCTCAGTACTGGGAGGCCCCGTTTCCGGGTACACCACACACAGCCAATTGAGGCAACGGTCGCCGTGGGCATGTCTTCAGTGGGGAAGTTGTGGAGTCTTCCTGTCCATGTTCTTGCACATCCTAACACTGCCCGCAAGACATCGGAGGTTTGGAGAGTGGCCTTCTCTGCTTTTTTGAGCCGGGGTGGGCTCCCCGGGCAAGTCTCGATGGGGATCGGGACGTGTCCACGCGCCAGTGGGCCCAGCATCGGCCGCATCTGATGGAGGACTTGCTCTGCCAGGTTTGATGTGGATTTCCTACCGCCCCGGGTAGAAGCCAGAAGTGTACTGTGCCAGCTCTGGGGGAGATAAAGGGGGTGTTTCTGCATCTCCTTGTGATACGTAGCCAAGGTAGGGCTCACAGTGCTCTTTCCCCGCCACCAAATTGCCTGCTGGTTACGCCGAGTTCTCCGAGGCTCTAGGCATGTGACCAAGAGTTGAAGGCAATAGGATCGTCAAGTCCTGAGTCTCTGTGCCTGTACGATGGGTTCCGATCTTCAGGGAGCAGTCCACACTCGTTCCCACTCCCAAGACTTGTTCAGTATCCATCTGGCTCCTTCCCACCCACAGAGGGCGTGTACGGTGTAGTGCACCGGTTTTATTATCGAGGTTTGCTCCTCTAGATCCGTTGTGTTTAGCCTGAGGATTCGCACCCTCAGTTACCAGGACTACCTCGAGGAGGGTGTGGCTCTTCACCACGCACAACGATCTTGGGGTATGAGAGGTTTTGCTAGGCCAAGAGACTAACACCGCAATGGTCGCTCCTTTCATGAACAAGAATTCACTAGGCCTAGGGTGAAGCAAGGGGGGAAACCCACTACCCACAACACCAGCACATCATACCCCATCGTCCGTTAATGCAGTTCATATTTTAAAACTCGTAGAATGACTTCCGCTACTATTTAAACAACTAATTTGACTGTAGTTCAGCAGCACATGTGCGTGTTTTGATGTTATTATCACAATTTGTGTGACGATTCGAGTGTTTGCGTTCTTCGTTGTTATTGCTAGAGAAATATGTCACGCTTTATATTTACATTTTTTAAATAATTGTGTCAAACTACTTTGAAACATTGCTGACATTGATGATGATTGTTTGGTAGTCACAGTTTGTTGTCAAAATACGGAATTGGTGCAGAAAAGCAAGACACACTAGATTTAGTTGATGAGGGGGCGTAGTCATATTCTGGCCGATCAAAAAGCAACAAAACTAGACCTACCGTATCATCTAATCACTAGTCCTAGGTAGGAGATAAAGCTAGGGATAATATTAAAACATTAAACAAGTGTAAAAAAGTTTTTATATGGCGTTATTCTTCTTTATTTGTTTGAACATTACGTAATGCACGATTGCATAATTTATTTTTTTCTTACAAGGGACCACAGTAAAAACGCGTGTGAATAACACTAAATGTACTAATTGTGGCCATTAGCAATGTTTTTTTTTTACTTTGTATATGGATTAACTTGATGTCTAAAGACTAAAAAGAAAGTTTTATTGTCTAAAACAGTAATTTGTCTATGGTAAGATCGTATTCTACAGTTAACTTTTTTGTGTTTTTCAATTTTACATGCAAAACATTTTAAGTATACCGAACACACTTGTGTTAATACTACCAAAGACGTTATATATTACAATTCTCTATCAATTTCCCTACAGTTCGGTATATAATAAGTACATGTTCACAGAAAAAGATTAACATAAAATGTACACTAAAAGACAGTACATTTCACCGTTCAGAATTCTTCAAAAAATAATTATGGCACAGGGTGGAAAATAATTATGGAGTCAAAGAGTTAAGGGACCAGGACTTTAAATACCAAGACTGGAAACCTAGGAATTGGATCACCCGTCATAAGAGAAACTTTCCCAGACCAAGTGTTTCGCAAATTCACCCGTCATACAAGGGATTCAAAATTTCCAGACCAAGTGGTTCAAGATCATATAACCTAAATTGCTCGTGTCCATTCCACCCTGTGCGAGGAGATTGTGTATTCCCAAAACTTTGGGGTAAGTGTAACAATTATT
Source organism: Oreohelix idahoensis (assembly GCA_024509875.1). Lineage (NCBI taxonomy): Eukaryota > Metazoa > Mollusca > Gastropoda > Stylommatophora > Oreohelicidae > Oreohelix > Oreohelix idahoensis. The sequence goes on from JAMPIV010005314.1 coordinate 16,396, forward strand.
TTACAAATGTAAATTTGACATGTTTTCTTGCTAAGTGGTTATATAGGAGGCTGGTAACCTCAACATATGAAACTAGTATATTCATAAACCACTACAGCAGCGCTGGTGATTTCTTCTGGCTAGTTGTGCGGAAAACTGACAATAGAGGTGACCCCAGACTCCAAATGGAGCAGTGATGACTGATGATTACATCATATGTGCCTAAAGGTATGATATTTTGTGAGATATATGCACTTTGTTAATTGTAACTCAGGCAAATCATTATTCGCGCTGTCCAGACACATTTTCCCAGTTAATACCCAGAGGAATATGGTGAATTTTAATCATCTTCCCTGAGCTACACTGTGTACTCGGGAATTTAATTCTTCTGAGAGATTAACATTGCTGGCTGGACAGTGAGAATGCGCCTGTTAATTGGCAGCCCACAAATGTACTTAGCAGAGGCATTTGTTTTCTATTTTGTCTAAAAATGTTCGTGGTACAAGACTACTTGTGGTTACAAGCTATCAGACGATTCGAAGTACTGAAGTTACTACACCACTCGTGTGAGAGAAGTACACTCATCACCAAGACGTGATGAAAACCACGGCGACAGATCTCACCTGCGTTGTTTTCTTGTAAAAAAGGCGAAAGCAACGGACTCTGATAAATCCTCACCTACGTTTCCGTGACGAAAACTTGTATTTACAGCAAAATTCACCATTCCCTCCTTATTTTAACTGTTAAAGACTACTTCATTATTACATTTGTTACATGTTGTTTTAAAACTAAACAATCATAGTCAATTCAGTTTTTATATGTATGAAAGCGAACGTTTGAGCAAGATTCTTTAAAACATACATCTATATACATAGATATATTTACATCTATAGAGCCATTACTTATAAGAGGAATTTCGTTGGCTTAACCAACTGGGGGCTTGAGCGGGCTAAAAACATTGCTTAATTCTTCACAAAAGGCGACGGATCAGATATAAGTTAACCATTGCTCAGCCCTATGCCGCATGGTTCTTGACTTCTGAATTATCTTGTGAATACTCCCTTAGGATAGAAGCGTCATTGCACTTCTATCTATATATCTGCCAAGAGTAATCTTGTGCGAAGGTAGAAACCTTTGATGACCCATTTAGATACTCTTGAGTTTTGGCCACTGTTGGACCACTACTGCAAAGCAGGGGAGGCAATCCGTGACAACCTTTCTGGCATGAAACCAGACGTGAAGATCCTTTAAACGCATGCCGAGCTGCGTAATAACAAGGTAATTGATTGGAACAGAAAAAGGACAAAATCTGGAATTCTGCACAAAATAATGCACTGATGATTTCAGTGATAATAAAGATGTGGTTAATAGACATCGTTACCAACACACATAGGCACCACAACTGTACATAATGTTCAAACTTGTGAACAATAATTTGTCTACATAAAAGTACAAGACATGAGCACTCACTGAGAACAGGTCCATCATGTCAGGCATGCTGCCATCCTTGCTCTTCATTAACGAGGTGAAGATTTGACGGAGGAAGAAGAAGATGACTAAGACCACAAACAGATTCATGGCCAGCATTACCCAAGAGCTGGAAGAAAACAGATGATATACTTTTTAAATATACTTATATTTTGTTACATATATGAAACACATTCACTTTCTGGCTTAGAGGAGATACAATCACTTCTTGACTTACACACATATACATTCACATCCTGACTTATAGATCAATGAGATACACTATCTCTCTCACTTACACATGCATGAGATACACACTGACTTCACTTCCTCATTTATTCATATATAACAAGGTCAAGGTAGTCCCATAGCAAATACTGCAGTAGAGGAGTGAAGTGTTAGAGACTTCACTTACTGATCCAGCATCGAGAGGTGGGATGACCAGTTTCCTTCCTCGCTGCCTTTTCCTTCCCTAACTCAAAGAGCGTGTCGGTACTGAGATACAAACCTGGCACCTATGCCACAAGAGACCAGCGCTCTAAATACTCAGTCAATCAGATGCTCACAGATATAAGATACACTCATTATCATTTCTCTCCTGATGGGAGTATGGTGCCACCACTGCTGCTACTTCCCTTGTAGGAAGACTGCACAAAGCATTCACATGCTTTTGCAGAGGAGGCTTCGACAGCAATTTGTTTGACATGAGGTTGCCAGCTCCAGGCACAACCTCACATTAGTCAACCTTGTACATCATGTCTCAAGATGACAGCCATGTGTTTGACATGATGAAGGTTACCAGCTCCAGGCACAACCTCACATTAGTCACCTTGTACATCATGTCTCAAGATGACAGCCATGTGTTTGACATGATGAAGGTTACCAGCTCCAGGCACAACCTCACATTAGTCAACCTTGTACATCATGTCTCAAGATGACAGCCATGTGTTTGAAATGATGAAAGTTACCAGCTCCAGGCACAACCTCACATTAGTCAACCTTGTACATCATGTCTCAAAATGACAGCCATGTGTTTGACATGATGAAGGTTGCCAGCTCCAGGCACAACCTCACATTAGTCACCTTGTACATCATGTCTCAAGATGACAGCCATGTGTTTGACATGATGAAGGTTACCAGCTCCAGGCACAACCTCACATTAGTCACCTTGTACATCATGTCTCAAGATGACAGCCATGTGTTTGACATGATGAAGGTTACCAGCTCCAGGCACAACCTCACATTAGTCACCTTGTACATCATATCTCAAGATGACAGCCATGTGTTTGACATGATGAAGGTTGCCAGCTCCAGGCACAACCTCACATTAGTCACCTTGTACATCATGTCTCAAGATGACAGCCATGTGTTTGACATGATGAAGGTTACCAGCTCCAGGCACAACCTCACATTAGTCACCTTGTACATCATGTCTCAAGATGACAGCCATGTGTTTGACATGATGAAGGTTACCAGCTCCAGGCACAACCTCACATTAGTCAACCTTGTACATCATGTCTCAAGATGACAGCCATGTGTTTGACATGATGAAGGTTGCCAGCTCCAGGCACAACCTCACATTAGTCACCTTGTACATCATGTCTCAAGATGATAGCCATGTGTTTGACATGATGAAGGTTACCAGCTCCAGGCACAACCTCACATTAGTCACCTTGTACATCATGTCTCAAGATGACAGCCATGTGTTTGACATGATGAAGGTTGCCAGCTCCAGGCACAACCTCACATTAGTCAACCTTGTACATCATGTCTCAAGATGACAGCCATGTGTTTGACATGATGAAGGTTACCAGCTCCAGACACAACCTCACATTAGTCAACCTTGTACATCATGTCTCAAGATGACAGCCATGTGTTTGACATGATGAAGGTTGCCAGCTCCAGGCACAACCTCACATTAGTCAACCTTGTACATCATGTCTCAAGATGACAGCCATGTGTTTGACATGATGAAGGTTACCAGCTCCAGGCACAACCTCACATTAGTCAACCTTGTACATCATGTCTCAAGATGACAGCCATGTGTTTGACATGATGAAGGTTACCAGCTCCAGGCACAACCTCACATTAGTCAACCTTGTACATCATGTCTCAAGATGACAGCCATGTGTTTGACATGATGAAGGTTACCAGCTCCAGGCACAACCTCACATTAGTCAACCTTGTACATCATGTCTCAAGATGACAGCCATGTGTTTGACATGATGAAGGTTACCAGCTCCAGGCACAACCTCACATTAGTCAACCTTGTACATCATGTCTCAAAATGACAGCCATGTGTTTGACATGATGAAGGTTACCAGCTCCAGGCACAACCTCACATTAGTCAACCTTGTACATCATGTCTCAAGATGAAAGCCATGTGTTTGACATGATGAAGGTTACCAGCTCCAGGCACAACCTCACATTATTCAACCTTGTACATCATGTCTCAAGATGACAGCCATGTGTTTGACATGATGAAGGTTGCCAGCTCCAGGCACAACCTCACATTAGTCACCTTGTACATCATGTCTCAAGATGACAGCCATGTGTTTGACATGATGAAGGTTACCAGCTCCAGGCACAACCTCACATTAGTCAACATTGTACATCATGTCTCAAGATGACAGCCATGTGTTTGACATGATGAAGGTTACCAGCTCCAGGCACAACCTCACATTAGTCAACCTTGTACATCATGTCTCAAGATGACAGCCATGTGTTTGACATGATAAATACCAGCTCCAGGCACAACCTCACATTAGTCAACCTTGTACATCATGTCTCAAGATGACAGCCATGTGTTTGACATGATGAAGGTTACCAGCTCCAGGCACAACCTCACATTAGTCACCTTGTACATCATGTCTCAAGGTGACAGCCATGTGTTTGACACGATGAAGGTTACCAGCTCCAGGCACAACCTCACATTAGTCAACCTTGTACATCATGTCTCAAGATGACAGCCATGTGTTTGACATGATGAAGGTTACCAGCTCCAGGCACAACCTCACATTAGTCAACCTTGTACATCATGTCTCAAGATGACAGCCATGTGTTTGACATGATGAAGGTTACCAGCTCCAGGCACAACCTCACATTAGTCAACCTTGTACATCATGTCTCAAGATGACAGCCATGTGTTTGACATGATGAAGGTTGCCAGCTCCAGGCACAACCTCACATTAGTCACCTTGTACATCATGTCTCAAGATGACAGCCATGTGTTTGACATGATGAAGGTTACCAGCTCCAGGCACAACCTCACATTAGTCAACCTTGTACATCATGTCTCAAGATGACAGCCATGTGTTTGACATGATGAAGGTTACCAGCTCCAGGCACAACCTCACATTAGTCAACCTTGTACATCATGTCTCAAGATGACAGCCATGTGTTTGACATGATGAAGGTTACCAGCTCCAGGCACAACCTCACATTAGTCACCTTGTACATCATGTCTCAAGATGACAGCCATGTGTTTGACATGATGAAGGTTACCAGCTCCAGGCACAACCTCACATTAGTCAACCTTGTACATCATGTCTCAAGATGACAGCCATGTGTTTGACATGATGAAGGTTACCAGCTCCAGGCACAACCTCACATTAGTCAACCTTGTACATCATGTCTCAAGATGACAGCCATGTGTTTGACATGATGAAGGTTACCAGCTCCAGGCACAACCTCACATTAGTCACCTTGTACATCATGTCTCAAGAAGCGGTCGTATTATTCTGTCTTTGTCTCATCACAAACCTCTGGGAACTACACAGGGCAGAGACACTCTCAGTGGTTAATAGATGACAAGACCTAGGGACTGAACTCACTATTTTAAACTGGACTTGTGGATTATAGAAAGACATTCGACAGTTTAGGCAGAGAATCCCTTTGAAAACTGAAGAGGCATTTTGGAGTCCCCTGTAAGTTTATTAAGTTAAAAAGAAAACACATGAAGGCGTGACATGCAGAGTTCTTCATGAAAGACAACTTACATAAGCGTCCGAGATATGAACTGGAGTGTGGCAGGAATGCCTCTTTTCACCATCTCTCTTCTTACTGGCTATGGAATGGGTAACAAAGAAACAATGACGTCAGCCAACATAAATGGAATTCAGTGGACTCTGACAAGACAGTTTGATGATCTAGGTTTTGCTGATGACCTGGTCCTTCTGTCCCATAACTATAACTAGATGCATGACAAAATGATAATGCTTGATGAGAGGTCGCATTAAATGAATCTAAAAATACAAGGAGAAAAAAACAAAGAAAGATTATGAGAATAAATGCACCAAATGATAGGCAGGTTGCACTTAGATACATACTTACAAGATGTGAACTCACAAATGTATCTTGGCAGGAAAGCACAGATAGAGAAACAAATGGCTATATTAAAACAAGAATATAAAATACAAGGGGAGCTTTCTCTGCATTTTGACATATATAGAAATCAAAAGAAATCAACAACAAAACTCAGAATCTTCAACTCAAGTGTAAAGGTAATCCTATTATATGCCTCCACAGCATGGAGAACTACAAAAGCTTTCATAACTGAGCGCTTGCATAGAAGAGAAGAACTGAAATGTTATGACAAGACCACCAATGTGTAACAGATGATAAGAACCAGACAAGTACCCACAAAACAAAAGGTGAAAAGAAGTTCTTGGCATTCGACTAAAACATTAAAGAATCCTGTTGATAGCATTAAAAGGCAGTTTTTGTTCTGAAATCCACAGGGTATGATAGGTGGATGGAGACTAAAAAATACATAGAAGAGAACTGGAAACAGAAATGAAAGGGATAAAGAAGACATGGAAAGATCTTGAGCAGACGGCACAGGACAGGAAGTGACATGAAATTGCAAGGCCAATTCTTCTTAGGGAGCTGAAGGGTCATGAGTTGTGATATGTGGGAACATTACTTGGGATATCCATAAGTGATAGGTATTCTGTCCTTGAGTGGTATGCCCAGTTCATCTTCCACCTGTCTAACTTTCTCCTCAAAGTTAAATCCTTTTGGTATTTTTATCATGAAGCGTGTACGATTGGTCTGCAATACAAAGAGAACATACGCAGCTGAAAGAATAGGCAAGAAAACATAAAATAAAATTACATTTTTGATGCACCAGATTTCAGAGCCAGTTTTTGATACCAGCGACTTAGGTCATAGCCTAGGGCGCCAAGTGCTATTAGCAATAACTACTTTATTTCATATTGTAAATTTAGAACCATAAGTTTCAAACACATTATAGATGCATAAAATCTTAGCTTAGCCCGGTGAACCAGCAAAACTAGAACAGGCCCTGTGATAAAGTTAAGTTATTTGTTTTACTACACACGCCACACAGGCTAGATTATTAAATATGAGTTATCACTGTCACTGGGTAGAATGTTGCAAGTGGGTCTGTGATGGGGTAGACACTCACACCACAAGGCACGTACATAATAGTCATTGAATCGTGTAAACGCCTGGTGACATTTAATGATGATTTATTAAGACACGGCACAAACACGTTCACATCAATGTACAGTTTGAATTACAACACGAACACGTAGGCATTAATATAAAGTTCACAGTGAAAAGTACGAACTATCCCCAGCGCTCAACAGACTGCACACTCGGCAGTTAACAATAATGTCAGCGCTATAATAACAGCTTCCTAACAGCTTCATAATTCTCTACACTGCAGTTAATACATAATACGGCCTGTCCACATCCTGGCCTTATAATAGCTTCATAACAGCTTCATAAATCTCTATACTGCAGCTAATACATAATATGGCCTGTCCAAATCCTGGACTTATAATAGCTTCATAAATCTCTACACTGCAGTTAATACATAATATGGCCTGTCCTAATCCTGGACTTATAATAGCTTCATAACAGCTTCATAAATCTCTACACTGCAGTTAATACATAATATGGCCTGTCCTAATCCTGGACTTATAATAGCTTCACAAATCTATACACTGCAGTTAATACATAATATGGCCTGTCCTACTCCTGGACTTATAATAGCTTCATAACAGCTTCACAAATCTCCACACTGCAGTTAATACATAATATGGCCTGTCCTAATAATAGCTTCATAACAGCTTCACAAATCTCCACACTGCAGTTAATACATAATATGGCCTGTCCTACTCCTGGACTTATAATAGCTTCATAACAGCTTCACAAATCTCTACACTGCAGTTAATACATAATATGGCCTGTCCTACTCCTGGACTTATAATAGCTTCATAACAGCTTCACAAATCTCCACACGCTCTCAATAATACATGCAGCCTAGCTGCGAGCTATTCACATGGCTCAAAACAGTACAGAATAAAAACATCTCAACATTTGAGATTAAACAGCGTTCACACGCTTTTCTGTACTCTGTCATTCAAAAATAGAAGGAGATATTTCTATTATAAAGTTAAACAAGCCTCAGCTTAATCGAGCGCACAAGCACAGTAACTCACAATCTACCATGCCCAAAAAGCACATTCCAGAGTTACTGCCCTTTTCATAGGATCAACTCGCTACACCCTGACCAGATACAATGTGACGATTGCTCATGCATATATTGCTAACATGGGTAGACAAATACAAAGACAACTAAGTAAAGGGACAACAACATGGAGAGACAACTATGTAAATGGACAAGTACACAGACAGACAACTATGTAAAGGGACAACTTCACAGACAGACAACTATGTAAAGGGACAACTACGTGGAGATACAACTATGTAAAGGGACAATTACATGGAGAGACAACTATGTAAAGGGACAATTACAAGGAGAGACAACTATGTAAAGGGACAATTACAAGGAGAGACAACTAAGTAAAGGGATAACTATGTGGAGAGACAACTATGTAAAGGGACAACTATGTGGAGAGACAACTATGTAAAGGGACAACAGCAGTGTACTGAAAGTGTATGTAGACAACTTCACAGTGAGACAGCAGTGTAATGGAACTGCATGTAGACTATATATATATACACACACACACAACTACAAGGAGAGACAACTATGTAAAGTGACAACGAACGAACGAACGAACTTTATTTTCAAAGGGTTGAGAATTGGGCACGCAGGCCCGTCTGACATTCTGCCCTTCCTTTCTCTCGTCTTTTATACTGGTTTCATTTATTCTCACATACATTTTACCCATCAATTCAAGGAATTCAACGTTATAAAGGTAAAATAATAGCCTACTCACATTCACAGTATCTAATTATAAACATGAAATAAAGTATTGTTGAAAAATACAAACTAAGTATCACCATGAAACAAAATATGTTGAAAAACACTATCATCATCATTAAACCTACATTCGATATTATATCATTTGTTCGGAAAAATAATCACATTAGGGGGGCAGATAATCAGAACTCATAAAGTAATCGAAAAGTTTACGATTGTATGAATAGGGACTGAGGTTGTTATCTTTCAGATAATGTGGATGATAGTTCCAGAGATGAGCAGCAGAGTAAGCTAAGCTTTTCTTGAATAAGTCAAGCCTAGGCTTGGGCACTTGTATTTTGTTAAGGCGTTGACTGCGTCTTTCACTGTATTTGAACATTGGCCACAGATATGTTGGAGCATTCTGTGACAGGATTTTGTGAACAAATTTAGCTTTGTTGAACAGAAAGCGCTTTCTTAGAGGCAGTATTTTGAGATCTTTATATAGATCTACACATTGTGCTTGGCAGTTGTCAGAAACTAGACGCACTGCACGCTTTTGTAGTGAATGGAGTCTTTTTGTATTGGACATAGAACAACCATCCCAGATTGTGGAGCAATAGTCAAGGTTTGTTTGTATGTGAGATATATAGAACAATTTACGTGCATCTTCATCTAGGAAATGTTTGATTTTAGCTAACTGGTAAACTTTCTGTGCCGTTTGCTTGGTCAGTGCATGAACATGTGAGTTCCAATTTAGATGCTGGTCAACGACTATTCCTAGAGTTTTATGTTCATTAACGTTTTCAATCGGTAAGGTACCAATATAGATCTGAAGTGTTGTTTTCTCTGAATTTTGTAATTTTTGTCTAGTTGATATTAACATGCACTTTGTTTTAATTATTATTTTTTTTTTTTTTTTTTTCATACGCCCGCTAATACTCGAGGCGAAATCTCAGGTTATTTTTAATGTCTAACCTGACATTGATGTTTACGTGAGTATCCTATTTTCTTGTACATAGACAAGTGTCCCTCGCCATTCAGGCAGATACTCGCCGTTTTCGGAGGTACCCATTAGAGCTGGGTCGGCTCAGGAGCCGCCAGTCCCTGGTCGACAACACTTCTTCAAATGTTCTCGCCAGGTCTCGAGTTAATCCAGTCCAAATCCCGGTCGACGAAAAATCCTCAAATGCCGTCGCCCGGGTTTGATCCTGAATCACCCGGTCGCCAGAGCGGTGTTGTAACCACTACGCTAGCGCGGCTCCTTAATTATATTAATTAGCATGCGATTTCCGATGCTCCACCTAATCAGATTGTCTGTATCTTTTTGTAACGATAGTTCGAGTGTGTTGCAACTTGTATCACTCGTGTAGACAGTACAGTCATCAGCAAATAGGTCACAGGATGCGTGCTCGACGTGCAGTGGAAGGTCATTAATGTATATGGCAAAAAGTAGAGGCCCAAGAATAGAGCCCTGAGGAATGCCGGTATTTATTACGGTTGGGTTTGAGCAAGATTTATTGTAAGAAACTACATGTTTTCTGTCTGACAGGAATGATTTAATTATCGTCACTAGTTGAAGGTTTACTTTTGATGTTTCTAGTTTTCTAATTAAAATAGCGTGATCTATCATATCAAATGCTTTTTTAAAGTCTACAAAAACTGCCCCACATATGTTATCGTTATTAATATTTAAGTGCCAGTTGTCAATCATCTTAGTTAGAGCTGTGTGACATGAATGTTTAGGTCTAAACCCCGACTGACTATCAATTAGCAAGCCGTTGTTAACTAAGTGTTGTAGTGTTATTTTATGTATGTGTTTTTCTAGTGGTTTGGACAGCGATGATATTAAGGAGATTGGCCTATAGTTACCAAGGTTATTATTGTCGGAAGAGCCAGGTTTTAAGAGAGGATAGACCTTAGCGACTTTAAAGTGCCACGGAAAGTAACTCCGTGCGATACATTGATTGTATATGTATGTAAGCGAATCACTAATAGCTGGAGCCGCATAACGCAGTATTCGATTACTGACTCCATCAAGTCCTGATGAGTTATTATCTTTAAGTCCTAGAAGATAGTTATATACTTCATTAACTGTCATAAACGGAATGTTGGATGGGATTGTGTTGGTACATTTGTTCTCACAAAATACTGACAGCCTGCCTAAGTCACAAGGTGAATTTGGTATTGTAGATTTAAGACTGTTTATTTCTGCCTGAAGGTAATTGCTGAAGTCTGTGCAAGTAAATGAAGTGTTAGGGGTTGACGAGACTGACAGATTTCGCTTGTTCGCTAAGGTGTTGATTGCTTTCCATATATCTTTACTGTTTGTTTTGTTCTGAACCAAATTTTTAAAGTAATTTCTTTTTTCACTACGAATTAAATATTGCACTTTGTTCCTCTGTGCTCTGTATGTGTTAAAGTCCTTGTTTTTGTGAGCTTGATCTCTCTGCCTCATGGCGTCTAGCACTGCTTGTGTGATCCAAGGAGATTTGACCTGTCGTTTCACACGAACTTCTTTAGTTGGTGCGTGGTTATCAAACACACAAAGAAAGATACGTGTCCAATGGGCAATGGCGTCATCGGGATCAGAAATCTGGTAAACACTGGCAAGAGGTGCAGTTCGCAACTACATGGAGAGACAACTATGTAAAGTGACAACTACATGGAGTGACAACTACGTGGAGAGACAACTATATGGAGAGACAACTAAGTAAAGTGACAACTACATGGAGAGACAACTAAGTAAAGTGACAACTACATGGAGAGACAACTATGTAAAGTGACAACTACATGGAGAGACAACTATGTAAAGTGACAACTACATGGAAAGACAACTAAGTAAAGCAACAACTACATGGAGAGACAACTACATAAAGTGACAACTACATGGAGAGACAACTATGTAAAGTGACAACAGCAGTGTACTGAAAATGTTTGGAGATAACTTTACAGTGAGACAGCAGTGTACTGAAACTGCATGTAGACAATATATATATATATATATATATAGCACCTTCATCTAGTCATTGAAGCTCGTGTTATTTAATGGACATTAATTGCAAAATGTTGCTTCTATTTCTTCATTTCTGTTTAGTGCTCTTATCTGCAGATTTTCCGAGAAGGGACAAAAGGTGAATGAGCAGCCCAAGATCCTTTAGGTTTTCTCCAGTGCTGTGTCACAAACTTTCTTCCGTTTGGGATGGACAAGTTGAATTATTTGAATTACTTGCCTTGGATACTTACTTAGTCGTTCCCCTTCTTCCGTGAGGTGTAGAGGTTTGGAAGAGAGAGCGCCAAACTATCCTATCGGCTGTTTTCCTCCTGGCCTGGTTCCATTCTAGTCCTCGGTCCTTCAAAGATTGTCTAATGTTGTACTCCCAGCGGACTCTGGGTCGTCCTGGGGTCTGGATCCCTGTTTCCCATGCTTGTCGTGGTAGCCGATCTTCTCCCATTCTGCAGACATGGCCAAACCATCTTAGTTGGGACTGTGCCCTGGATACTTATTAATATATATTAACAAATAAAACGGTATTGAATCAGTTTTACAAATTAACGGTTCACAGGAAACATGGGACGTTTCGGGTTTCACCCTTCGTCAGACAGTTACTAACAGGCAACAAGGACAAGAAATATAGACAGGTTAAAGAAAAATACTATAGACAATGCAAACACATAATATATATATGAATATAACTACACAGGTAAAGAGTAATAATAAAGCAAGGAAAATGCAAAACCGAAAAAATCATCAATACCAGAAATTCAACAATCAATGAAAATCAAAAGCAGAAAATGGATAACTTATTAATGATGTTGGAATTTTTCTTTTGGCTTAACCTCTCTACAGTTGGCTTGATACCTGGTGCTCCTTGGGCAATTTTTTAATACATGCCTGGTAAGGTACAGTATTACTTTCCTTGCTCCTCTTTCAGACCTCAGTAACACACGGGTGAGGTCCTAACTTAAAAGCGTGGAAAAAAAAAAGACAATGATTCTCCAAGAACAGCAATGCATGGCAAGAGACAAAAGTGTTTACCCCTAAGTGTATGCATGGAGGCATATCTGGAGTCAACCTTATATGACCACCAGCTATGCAGAATGCTACAATATATGTATGTGGAAGTGATCCTATGTCTGTGAGGCTAATTACATTCTCACTGACTCTTGAAATCATCCACACACTTCCAGGGATTCCCCTGTGGTGAAACTTGTTGAGAACCCAGCATTGCACACTAAGCTTGGAGAAATCACTTGAGCCCGACGTAATTCTTTGGCTTTGACTTGGTTGACTGCATGCAGAAGGATCTCACTACGGACCCAGTGATAGGCAGGGGAAGTTGAGAAGTGGCTCTGTGCAGAACATGACCATTCCTTGGGAGAGCCCAGAACCAGAGTACAGTATTTTAGCTCTGCATAGTTGGACAGCCCCCTTGGATGGCGGGGAATGTACAGGACACCACACACTTCTTACTTCTAGCTTGGGACCAGATGTGACGATTCTTTAAATGCAAGCCAAGCTAGAGAAACTGGAGCTCATGACTTCAACTCTGCACGTTTTGTAATGGCAGAAAAGCCACAGGAAAAGCCTAGATCTACAGTGTAGATAATACCAAGGAGTCTTCAACTTGGTATTGGCTGCTAAAGAACGAGAAGCTCAGCAGCCCTAGTTAAACAATAACAACAACCCCTAAGTGTCACTAGTTTACAACAAATATTAGCTGACAAATAAATGCTAAATTGTAAAATAAAACTAAAAAAAACAAAGACACTTACAACTTGACCTTTTATGACTGCACCCGCATAGACTTCAATCACTGCTAGATCTTCACCTCCTTCTTCAGAAGAGAAGTGGAGATAAATGCTTTTGACCTTCGACAGAGAAACGTGAATGGACAATGAAACATGTTACCAAAGAACTGTCATATCATTATTATCACAAAAATATATTTGTTTAGTGTCTCCTTTTTTTTTTCTTTCTTGAAAAATGTAAATAATAAATTAAAACAACTGCATATCTAACCTCTAAATTTTTCTTACACAGAGAGAACATTTTGAAAAATAATGACTCAAAGAAATGGAAATTTCTTCAGTGAATTCAGTGAAAGTCAGATCCAAACCTCAGAAATGAGGTATCTGAAGGTGCTTGAAGTAATAAGAAGAGACATGGTCTGCAACCAGATGATACGTCAATGCCTAAAACCCAACCCCGGCAGACCGAAGTAGAACAGTCCCAACTAAGATGGTTTGGCCATGTCTGCAGAATGAGAGAAGATCGGCTTCCACAACAAGCATGGGAAACTAAGAGCCAGGGATCCAGACCTCCAGGACAACCCAGCATCTGCTGGGAGGACAACATTAGACAATCTTTGAAAGACCGAGGACTAGAATGGAACCAGGCCAGGAGGAAAACAGCCGATAGGATAGTATGGCGCTCTCTCTTCCAAACCTCTACACCTCATGGTAGACGAGGAATGAATAAGTAAGAATTCCTGTTTTCCTGATTTTTGTTTGTTTACATGAAATCACTGTAGCTTCTTTCTTCCCTGTAACTTTCTGCCATCAATATCACTATCATTCTTATATCGATCGCAGTGACAAATAATCAGTGTTCCCCAAATCAGCATCGGTTGTTATTTTGATCATAATTTGTAGGCAGAGGTAGTTAAATCACTTTTATTTTTACACAAAAAACAGAGAATATATTAACAACGGTCTTAGTAAGCAAGACAATATAAAATAAAACACAATAGAAAGACAAAAAAACAAAAAACAAAAGCTCACATGTAAAATCTGGCTCCACATAACAAAAGTCAATAAATTATAATAACACTATAACTTACTCTCAGTTCTGTATTCTAAAAAAATGTTTACATTTAGTCATTTCCACTCTTTAATGTTGTTAAAAGACAGTAGCGAGACAAGTAATGAGCTACCTAGAAAATGCACACATCCTTCCTGATACCTTGGGTAGCTATAGACCCATGAAAGCAACATGGGGAAACGCTCGAATGTCTCTCAGCCTCTCATGCTCAAGCCTACCTCACCTACAAGCGGTGGACCCTGTTCTCCCCAGTAATCCAGCTGAAGGTTGGGGTTTCAATCCCTAGTGGGAAGCTGGATGGGACAGCAGACGAGGTTCAGGCGAAATCATTTTCCCAGCCAGTTGGGACAGGGATGAGCCCACTCTCCCATTGAGGAGGTGCTGAAGTTGTCGATACTGGGCCAGAAGGCGCACCGGAAACCACAGTATCACGCAACACGCTATTTTTTATGGATAAGTACACCGTCACTGTCGATTAGATCCAGATATGTAATGGCCCAGTCAAAAGCCTATATGCAAGTAACCACAGACAAAAGGCACCCCCTGCATGGAAACATAGATGACATTAAAGGAGCGAGAATAAAGCAGGGGATGTCATGGATGACACAGGCAGAGGCAACGATTATATAGGTGACCACAGCTGAAAATATATTCAAAGGGAAAGGGTGGAGTAAGTCAAATGAGAATTGGACGAACTACCAGTAAGTCATCATCAGCCTTGGTAGAGAGTACAGAACTTGGGCCAATGGGAGGGCAGAGCTAGAAATTGATCAACTGATAAATGATCGAGCTCGTGATTTTGATGCCATTGTGTACACTGATGGGTCTGTAATCCGTGGTGAGAAATCAGGGTGGGGCTTCAGTGGATGGCTCTGGCAAGAATGGAAAACCTCCATAGAAGCCTCGAATATTCAGTAACTGGTGTGGATCTACTGTCCTGGTCACGCAGGGCTACGCGGCAATGAAAGAGCTGGCAGACTAGCTTCAAGAGCACCCATAGAAGGTGCAATGCATATGGATAAGGGAGATATACTGAGGACAATTAATGATCGCCTATTAGAGAATGACACTGCAATCAATGAATCATCAAGGCTAAGATTGCTGGAATCTGATATCAAACATAAAACCAGCAGGGATGGACGTATGAGAGGATGCATCTGGCATGTATACAACCAGCGCGCAACAGGAACAATTAGCATTTATACCCTTCGACATCTGCTGAACGCAGTTTCATAATCCAGATATACCAGGTTCGAAACCTGCTGCAGGCGGTTTGGAAGCAAATCGCTTTGTGTGGATTTTTAACAATGGTATAAGCGCCGTACCGTTCAGAAAGCAATGGCAAACTACTGAATGAAAAAACTGCCTAGAAAAATCACAAACAGCCAATAAAAGCTGGGGTTGATTGCCACGTCCTGTAAAGGATAAGCAACTAACATCTGCTGAGGGAGACTGCGCACCAATGGGTCTGCCCGGAGTGCAGTGACGTCAATTCTGATCAACAACAACAACAACAATGCTGTTAAAAACCATCTTTCTTGCCCTAAATCTGTCCTTTTGAGTAAGAATTTATATAATACTTGTTATCCAGTGTCCACAGTAAGCAGTTCTGCTCTAATTCCTTTCTCGAATATTGACTGAAAGACTTGTGTCCATGTGATTCTTTATGTCCTTTGGAATACCCTTTGTTGGTGGCTAGTTATCAGCAGTTCATACACATCATCATCATCCCCGTTCAGCTCCCCAACGAGCATGGGCCTCCAACAAACTTATGCAAGTCTTCCTGTCCCATGCCATCAGTTCAAGGTCTTTCTATATCTTCTTCATGTCGTCTCCTGTTCTCTTCTCCATTTGTTCCTTGGTCACCTTCTACCTCTCTTACCCTGGGGGTTCCACAACAAGAACTGCCTTGTAATGCTGTCAACATGTTTCCTCAATGTGTTTTCTATCCATCTCCAGCATTTTCTTCTTATCTCTTGTTTCACTGGTACTTGTCTCATCACTTCATACTAATCACAGGGCATATAATTCATTTCCTTTTCACTGCTGCTGGTTCCTGCGCAGAAAGTTTGCACCAAAGAGTTAATAAGCTCTTGTAGCAGTGGTTTATATAATAAATTGTTCTACGTGATGAGGTTACCAGCCCCAAGCACAACCTGATATTAGTTGTCTCGTACGACCTGCCTGAGGGAACAGTAGTCATATTCTTTATTTGTCTCCCATGGGGTCATAATGAACTAGATGGGGAACAGGGCATATAAGGTGGAAATATAAACTATCAGACACTCTAGGCACCTCCCTTTATCCTTTGCTATGTCCTTGTTGGCCAAAAACCATCACCAACCAAGAGCTGCTTACTCGGAGAAAACAAAAAGATATGCACACCTTCACTGCGGGCAGACACTGAAACTGGGTTGGCTATGTCCTCAGAAAAGACCCGATGCCATCACAAGAACTGCTATGCTATGGACACTAGAAGGAAGGTGAAAGGCAAGCAGACCAAAAACAACCTGGTGGAAAACTGTGGAGGTCGAGATGCAAAGCATGATCCAGAGTTGGGGCACTGCACCATTTGAGCAAACTGGAGACAGTTTGTTGTTGCCCTACAAGACACCACTAAGGGTGATGGCCACTGATTGCTTTGTCAGTCAGAAGCTAAGGATCAAAGAAGATGATATATTTATTGTATCCTGTTTCAAGTCCTACATCAACCATTCTCTCCCAAGTGCACCTTTGATCTATGTCTCAAAATGCTATCTAATTCTGGTTTCTTGTATGTGATTCATCCTTTTCCTTTTCGCTCCTTTTGAAGCATGGAGCCACTAATGCAGCTGAACACCTTACAGGATGCATATCTGGAGTCATCTATTATATGATCACCAGCTATGCACGATGTTACAATATATATATGTGGAAGTGAACCTCTGTCTGTGAGGCTAATTACACCTTCATTGACTCTTGAAATCATCCAAACACTTCCAGGGATTCCCCCTGTGTTGAAACTTGTTGAGAACCCAGCATTGCGCACTAAGCTGGGAGAAGTCACTTGAGCCCTAGACAAAATTCTTTGGCTTTTAGACCTGGTTGACTGCATGCAGGAGGATCTCAATGGGAAGCTGAGAAGTGGCTCTGTGCAGGACGTGATAATTCCTTGAAAGAGCCCAGAACCAGAGAACAGTATTTTAGCTCTGCATAGCTGAAGAGCCCCCGTGGATGTCGTGGAATGCACAATATATGTCACGTTGGTCTTACTCCTTGCTTGGGATCAGATGTGGTGATCCTTTAAATGCAAGCCAAGCTGGAGAAACTGGAGCTAATGACTTCAACTCAGCACATTTAGGAATGGCAGAAAAGCCACAGGAAAAGTCTAGATCTACAGTGTAGATAATACCAAGGAGTCTTCAACTTGGTATTGGCTGTAAAAGAGCGAGAAGCTCTAAACAACAACAACCCCTTACAGGAAGCCTGCACCAAGCATTCACATGCTCTTGCAAGGGTGGTTTCTATAGCAATTATTTTTACATAATGAGGCTGTCAGCCTCATGAACATCATCATACTAATCACTTTGTACGACATGCCTGAGGAACCACTAGTCCTATTCTTTCTTTGTTCATTAGAGACCCCCCCCCCCCCCCCCCCCCCCCCCCCCCCCCCCCCCCCCCCCCCCCCCCCCCCCCCCCCCACCCCCCCCCCCCCCCCCCCCCCCCCCCAATCCCAGAACTACATGGAACTAGTGTGTTATTGCTGCACACACATATGACATATCTTAAATAAGGTGCTGTTCTGAGGCAGCGGAACTTTCATTATATTGCTAACAGATATCTGTCTTCAGTTATATCACTGAAAAAATTCTCCAATGGAAATCTTAAAAAAAAAAAACAAAAAAAAAAACAATTGATCCTCCTTAGCCACTGACTAACAAAGCTATCATTAACAATCATGCTTAGTGGTGTCTTGTAGCGCAGTAATAACAAACAAGTTGTTTTTAATCAGCCTTTCTTTTGCCTTCTTTCGGGGGTCCATAATAGAGCAGTTCTGGTGAAGGTGTCAGGGTCTCTTATGAGGATCTGGCCAACCCAATTCCAGCATCTGCCCTCTTTCAATCAATCAATCAATACCTTTTAGCTCCCCGAGGAGCAATGGTCTACAACAAACACATGCCAAATCTTCATGTCCTGTGCCATCCGCCCAAAACTCCCTCCATGTTCTCATTTTCACCTGTTTCCAGTTCTCTTCTCCATGTGTTTTTTGGTCTACCTCTGCCTCCCTTTCCCTGTGGATTCCAGAACAAGAACTGCCCTATAACGCCATTAACAGGTTTCCTCAATGTGTGTCCTATCAATTGCCAGCATCTTCTTATCAACTCTTGTTCCACTGGCACTTGTCTGGCCCCTGTCTTCAATTCCACATTTGTGACTTTGTCATTGTCATACCATTTCAGTCCTTCTATTCTATGCTAGCACCTGTTTATAAAAGTCTGTAGCTTTTTGGTTGTTGTTTTTGTTGCTCTCCATGTCTCAGAGCCATACAATAGGACTGACTTGACATTTGAGTTGAAGATTCTTAATTTCATGTTGGACTTGATTTCTCTTGTTCTCCATGTTTCCCAATGCAATGAAAGCTCTTCTTGCTTTTTGTATTCTTATTTTGATATCATTGTCTGTCCCTCCAACTCTGTCTATATTACTGCCAAGATATGTGAACGATTCTACATCTTTTAGTGGTGTTTCTTCAAGTTCAACCTTGTTATCATTTCTTGCATTTATTCTCATAATCTTTGTCTTTTCCCTGTGTATTTTCAGGCCCACTTGTTGTGACCTCTCATCGAGAATTTTCATTTTCTCTTGCATCTGATTATGGTTATGGAACAGAAGAGCCAAGTCATAAACAAAATCCAGATCATCAAGCTGTTTAGTCAGATTCCACTGGATTCCATTTCTGTTGTGTGATGTCGATGTTTTCAAAACCCAATCTATGGCTAGTAAGAAAAGAAATGGAAACAAGAGGCATCCCTGTCTCACTTCCGTTCTAATCCTAAATGGTTCTGTAAGTTGTCCTTCATGAAGAACTCTGCATGTCATGTCTTCATAGGTCTTCCTTATTAAGTTAATGATCTTCATGGGAACTCCATAATTCCTCAATAATTTCCAAAGTGATTCTCTGTCTACACTGTCAAATGCCTTCCGATGTATAGCGGTGAATTCCAATCCAGACTTTGTTCAACTATTATTCTCAATGTGGCTATCTGGTCTGTACAGGATCTGTTTTGTCGAAAACCTGCTTGTTCATCTCTCAGTTGCTTGTGTGGCTGGATGTCTGGAGGATTAGTTGGAGCTGGTCTATTGAGAAGTTCCTCAAAATGTTCTGTCCATCTCTTTATTTGTTCTTGTATATTACTAAGCAATTTTCCATTCTTATCTTTTATGAGGCCATTTGCCTGCTTATATTTCCTTGTTAGCTTCTTTGTGTTGTTGTACAGGTCCCTCATATTTCCTTTGGCTGCAGCTTCCACTGCCAACTCTTCAATATACTTCCTCTTGTCTCTTTTGATGTTTCTTCTTACTTCTTTGTTTGTTTCTATGTACACTTCATGAGCTCAATTCCAGTGTCTGCCCACTTTGATATTGTGCATATCTTCTAGCTTGCTCAGAGTAAGCAGTTCTTGGTTGGAGATGATATTTGATCAAAACATTTGGAGAATGTGCCTTAGGCATGTTGTGTGGAAAGAGGACAGTTTTGACATTTCCTTTTATCTTACCCTCCAACATTCCACACCGTACAGAAGTACAGGAGACAAAGATAATAATCACTGCATTAATGATTGTTCTGGAAATAATCCATAATCCAGAATCTTTCTAGGGCTAATGGGGCAAGAATTCTTTAAGCGAAAAGAACAGAGACGAACTCGATATGAATAATAAAAAATTATCAATATGGGTACCTCTCCTTTAAGCAGAATGTTGTGATAAAACTCACTCCAGGAGATGTACTTGAGTGAAGCACTGTCTTGTCCCTTGTTATTTGGAGTTAAGAGCCAAGCAAGAAACAGCACTGATAAGAGTGTGTACAGAGAACGCATAAACTCCACTGGAACAAAAACGTTTTAAAGAAATTAATATTATTATACATTAATCACCATTCATTATCCTTTTATTTTCCTTATGGGACATGCAGCCACCGTTGCAATTGGTCATCTTTTCAGAAAACCTCTGCCAGAGAGCTTCAGAGTTCATCAAGTGGTTTCTGCAGCCAATCACCAGTTCCATGCACAACCTTGTATTAATTACCTTTTAAGATATGCCTGAGTCAGCAGTGGTTCTACTTTTACCACACTGTCCCACCCCGCACCCTGTCTATGTGCCTCTGCATTTATGTGCTATTGAAATCCAAGGTTTAAAAAATTATGTATCACAATTAGAAAGTGACAGATGGATTAGCTACAGCAGAGCTGAGTAGTACAACACTACAAACATTTAGTTACCCACCAATCCCCTGCCTCTCACTGACAGCTGAGGCTACCTCTTAATCTTTCTCACTATTGCATTCTTCTTCTCTTCTTGGATCCTTAGCCCCTGCCTGATAAAGCAGTCAGTGGCCATCACACCTAGTGCGTCTTGTAGTGCAGCAACAAATTGTCCTCACTTTGCTGGAATGGTGGTCTATTGCATTAATCAGTCATCAAATTGTGCTAATTGTTACATAGCACTATGTCCTGAATTATACATTTATTATTTGTGGTACATTACTAAATTACTGTTTATTATTACTCATACTCATCGAAAACAAACTTCCTGCTTGTCGTTTTGTTGTTCTTCATATTTCTAACAAATAATAACAGGAAAAAAAGTGAGAGATACGTAGAGAATATCAATAACTGAGGAACAGAAAAACGAATGACAGAAAGAGATGGTAGGAAAGCATCAGTCATAGATGAATATAAAACTATTAACAGAAAGAGAATAGAGAATATAGTAACACCAGACGGCGGGGCAGGCAAAGACATCAACATCAGAATGAATAAGGCAAGAACAGCCTTCTTTAGCCTAAACAACATCTGGAAGTCCTCCCAATACAGCACAAGCACAAAATTAAGATTATATCAGAGCTGTGTGCTCTCTGTGCTTCTCTATGGTGCGGAATGCTGGAGAGTTACAGAGAAGGAAATGTCGAAATTGTCCTCTTTTCACACAACATGCCTAAGAAAAATTCACTGAATCTTTTGGCCGAATACCATCACTAACCAAGATCTGCTTACTCGTAGCAAGCAAGAGGACATGCACACCATCATAGCTGGCAGACGCTGGAGCTGGGTTGGTCATGTCCTCAGAAGAGACCCCGATGCCATCACAAGAACAGCTATGCTTTGGACCCCTGAAGGAAAACGAAAGAGAGGCCGACCAAAAACAACCTGGCGGAGGACTGTGGAGGCTGAGATGCAGGGAATGAACCAGAGTTGGGGCACTGTACGAAGGATGGCCACCGACCGAGCAAAGTGGAATCAATTTGTTGTTGCCCTACAAGACGCCACTAGGCGTGATGGCCACTGACTGCTTTGACGGTCGGCGGCTAAGGATCAAAGAAGAACAGAAAGAGAAAGCCAGACAACATCAATAAAAGAAACATAGGAAAACTAATAACAGAAAGTAAAAGACAGAGCATCAGTCCTACGGTGTATATATATGTCAATGTGAACCTCTGTCTGTGAGACTAATTACACCGTCATTGACTCTTGAAATCATCAACACACTTCCAGGGATTCCCCTTGTGGTGAAATATGTTGAGAACCCAGCATAGCACACTAAGCTTGGAGGAGTCACTTAAGCCCCAGACACTTTGACCTGGTTGGCTGCATGCAGGAGGATCTCACAATGGACCTCATGATAGATAAAGGGAGCTAAGAAATGGTTCTGTGTAGGACGTGACAATTCCTTGGGAGAGCCCAGTATTTTAGCTCTGCCTATTTGGAGAGCCACCTTAAATGGCGAACGAACGAATGAACTTTATTTTCAAAGGGTTAAGAATTGGGCACGCAGGCCCGTCTGACATTCTGCCCTTCCTCTCTCTCTCATCATATATACTATATCCTTTCATCCTCACATTTACTTTAAGCATAATTAAGGCATTTATCATTATAAAAGTAATATTACATTTGCAATAATCATCATAATTAAAGTACGTTTTTAACATTAAAAAAGAATAATAACACTGACAAACAACATTTTTCTTTCTTATATAAGCATAAGTGTTCTTAGGTCAGTTTCTTGCGCTGATTTCAAATCTGAAATCCGTTTATCTCTATCACGTCGGGTTCTTAAGATATTTGTGAATAAATATATTTTTGGGAAACCATTATTTGCTCCGTTTCATTTTTACTATATAACTTATTAAAAATTAATAAAAAGCAACATAATTCTACTTTTTATACTGCTAAAAGATGCATGACATATGTTACGCGATTTTTCAAATAGTTACTGTATTTTGAAATAATTCTGAGCAAAATATGGCTTCTAGAAGTTGTAGAAATTCGGCTGATCTGTTCTGTTACGTGTGCGGATGTTTTACCGATCGTGTTGACCAGAAAAACTTTACACCATTACTAAAGAAAGCATATGAACTTTATTTCGATTCGAAAGTTGATGATGCAAATAAATCTTGGAAGCCAAATGCAGTTTGTTCGATACATTGGCAGGTTGGTTACGAAAATCGCCGAAGCATAAGTCGATGCCTTTTAAAGTGCCAGTAATATGGCGTGAACAAACAAATCACACTACTGATTGTTACTACTGCTTGACAAATATCCATGGTTTCACTTTTAAAACTAGAAAGTCTGTGGTTTATCCAAATATTAAATCGGTTTCGAAACCAGTGCCTCATGATCCAATCACGTGTCCGATCCAAGTACCATCAGAACAATATCCGCTGGACGTGAATGAACCATCAGAAAGTGATAGTTTACCTGCTTTAGACACTAATTCTGACTCGGATTATATACCGGTGAATGATGGTGTTTACTTAATTAACCATTCAGAACTTTCAGATCTAATACGTGATCTCGCTCTTATCAAAGGACAAGCGGAATTACTCGGTTCGCGACTCAAAGATTGGAATCTTTTAGCGCCCAATACTCCGATATCTAAATTTCGTCATAGATACAGAGAACTTGTTCAATACTTTGAGATGGATGATGACATTTGCTATTGCAAAGATGTAAACGGTCATGGGCACATAGTCAACGAATGGCGATTTTTCATCGATTCTTCCAAGACTAGTCTAAAAGCCGTGTTATTGCATAACAGAAATTTATTTTCATCAATTCCAGTCGCCTACTCTGTTCATATGAAAGAAACTTATGACAATATGGCTATACGTTTGGAAAAAATAAAGTACAATGACTACCAATGGCGGATTTGTGGAGACCTAAAGGTCATTGCAATTCTCACGGGCATGCAGACTGGGTATACTAAATTTTGTTGCTTCCGATGTGAATGGGACAGCCGCAACAGACAGGAACATTATGCAAGAAAGGTGTGGCCTATCCGGGATCGTATGCAGCTCGGGCATAAAAATGTAATACACGAGCCATTAGTTAACAAAGACAGCTTCATTTTACCACTGTTACATATAAAGTTGGGGCTTATGAAGAATTTTGTAAAAGCGTTAGATAAAACGAGCAAAGCTTTCACTTATCTTCGAGAAAAGTTTCCGCAAGTTAGCGATGCAAAGATAAAGGAAGGTATCTTTGTAGGACCTCAGATTAGGAAAGTTATTGCAGATAAACAATTCGAGAACTTGTTACATGGTAGTGAACTTCGCGCATGGATGGCATTCAAATCGATCGTCGATAACTTTCTGGGAAATCACAAATCTGTCGACTATGTTGCATATTGTTAAGCAGTGCATAGATGCATACAGAATTATGGGCTGTAACATGTCCCTCAAAATCCATTTGCTCAATTCGCATCTTGACTTTTTCCCTGACAACCTTGGCGAAGTCAGCGATGAACATGGAGAACGATTCCATCAAGATATCGCCGTAATGGAGTCACGTTATCAAGGACGGTGGAGTGTGACCATGCTTGCCGATTATTGTTGGATGCTTCATCGCGATGTACCACATGCCATTCACCGACGAAAGTCGACTGCAAAGAAATTCAAGCCTACATAACTGTTATACTTCTTGTACGAATGATGTTGTAATACTGTATGCGTTGTTAAAAAACTTCAATTGCGTATTTCTAGAGATCCCGACCTGATAGAGAAAAACGGTTTGCAGATTTAAAAACAGCGCATTAAAATTGACCAGAAAAACATAGAAATGTTAGAGAAAGAAAAAAAAAGTTTTTTTTTGTTAGTCAGTGTAATCATAATAATGAATGTAAAAATAAAATAAATAAAAATAAAAATTAATACATAGATTAGATAGATAGATAGATAGATAGATAGATAGATAGATAGATAGATAGATAGATAGATAGATAGATAGATAGATAGATAGATAGATAGATAGATAGATAGTTTATGGTGGTATATAATAAGAACTCGTGACGTTTTGGGAATCCGCTGCTGAATGACCTGGGACTTAGTGTGTTGTCAGCACATGCGGAAAATGTTCCCACAGGTGAGCAGCTTTGAGTCCCAAACAGATACTGCCACAGGGAGTGAATTGTTTACGCCTCCACTATATGAGATCCAGCGTTATGACCTATGCTCCTTAGGGAGGTAAAGGGTATTGACTGATAGATAAGAATCGTGCATATAGGCCCATCTTACATTTTGCCCTTCCTCTTATTCATCTTTTATTGCTAGTTATTCAGACATTCTCCATACTTAAGGTGTTAGTTTAATGGTGATGCAACATTATAAGTAGTATAAAAGCATACATTTACAGTATTTGATTACAATTAAGAAGTAAGATATATTAAAATGAAAAACTAGATCATTAGACCCTCCATACAGTATATTAGATAATAATTCGAAATATAATCCCTTAGGGCGGCATATAATTGGCACTCATAATGTATTTGAACAGTCTACGATTATATGAGTAGGGACTGTGCATGTTTTTAAGATCATGTGGAAGATTGTTCCAAAGATGAGCAGCTGAGTAAGCCAAGCTCTTCTTGAACAAATCTAGCCTGGGCTTGGGTACCTGTAACTGGTTTAAGCGGTTACTACGTTTTTCATTGAATTTTAAAAGAGGCCACAGATACGTTGGAGCATTCTGTGACAAGATTTTGTGAGCGAATTTAGCTTTGTTAAATAGGAAGCGCTTTCTAAGGGGTAATATTTTAAGATAGTTATATAAATCTGTACAATGTGTTTGGTGTTTATCAGCAACTAGGCGCACTGCACGTTTTTGAAGTGAATGAAGCCTTATTGTGTTGGATATGGAACAACCATCCCAGATTGTGGAACAATAGTCTAGGTATGTTTGTATGTGAGATGTGTAGAACATTTTCCTTGCCCCCTCATCCAGGAAGTGTTTGATTTTGGCTAATTGGTAAACTTTTTGTGCCGTTAGCTTTGTGAGTGCACTTACATGTGAGTTCCAACTTAGGTGCTGGTCAACAGTTAGACCTAGAGTTTTATGTTCATTTACGTTTTCAATTAGTGATGTTCCAATGTAGAGCTGAAGTGTTGTTTTCTGGAGTTTTGTAGTTTTTGTCTGGTTGATATTAACATACATTTCGTTTTACTAATATTTATTTGCATTCGATTCTCGTTGCTCCACTTAATAATATTATGTGTATCAGTTTGTAAAGATAGTTCTAGTGTGGCGCAACTTTTGTCACTAGTGTAAACAGTACAGTCATCGGCAAACAGGTCACAGGATGAGTGTTTGATGTACAGAGGAAGATCATTAATGTATACGGCAAAGAGAAGAGGGCCGAGGATAGAACCCTGAGGAACACCGATATCGACAACAGTTGGGTTGGACAAAGAATTATTGTAAGACACCACTTGTTGTCTGTCTGTCAGGAATGATTTAATTAACTTCACCAGCTTAAGATTTACTTTCATTGTTTCTAATTTTCTGATTAAAATAGAGTGATCTATCATATCGAATGCTTTTTTAAAGTCTACAAAGATTGCTCCACATAAGTTATCGTTATTGATGTTTAGATGCCAGTTCTCTATCATTTTTGTTAAGGCTGTGTCGCATGAATGCTTTGGTCTAAACCCCGACTGACTATCAACAAGCAGGTCATTATTAGCTAGGTGTTCCATTGCTGTTTTGTGTATGCGGGGAATGTACAGTATGCTACGCGCTTCTTCCTCCTAGCTTGGGACCAGATGTGATGATCCTTTAAATGCCAGCCAAGCTGGAGAAACTGGAGCTCATGGCTTCAGCTCAACATGTTTCGGAATGGCAGAAAAGCCTAGATCTACAGTGTAGATAATACCAAGGACTCTTCAAGATGGTGTAGGCTGCAAAAGATTGGAAAGCTCAGCAGTCCTAGTTAAACATAACATAGGAATGGATAAAGTTATACATGTGACTTCAATGACTTTGACAAAAGAGATTATTTAACAAACCCCTTCTTTTGGCTCTCTCTTCTTCATCATCTTCTTGTTTTCCCTCATCATCTTCCTTCCCTTCATTGCTCTTTGGATCTTTCTTATTCCCTTTATTGTCCGGTTTCTGGTCTGGTGTGTCACTAGAGGAAGCTAAGTTTATATGTTGGTCTGAAAATCATATATCATTTTCATGATTAACTATATATATATATATAAAATATATATGAAATTCAAACATGCAGGCATACAGATTGGAAGGCTGAGGGGTAGGCAGATAGACAGAAAGGCATAAATACGCATAGACAGTCCGACAACATTCCTATCAATAATACTTTAATCAAACAAGTCAGGGCCCAATCATCTTGAAAGCACACTCACAAAGGAGGGTAGCATGGGCAACAAAATAGAAATTTAAAAAAAAATTTTTTTTTTAAAAGCAGCATCTGACAAACAGTATAATCATCTTTGCTATCAGAGTCAAACATTGTCTAAAGCACAGGAAAGGAAGATCACAACTTATGAGATGTGATGTTTGAGAAAAGCTGTCAAAGTCACCATAAATAGACAAACGTTTAAAAATTAAAAACTTCATTTCCAAAGCAGATACTACCATAGGAGAGTAGTAAAGAGTTCATGACCAGCTATACTAGATCTCAGCACTATGAGGTGGGGTGAACAGTTCTTTTACTCACTGCTTATGCCATCCCCAACTCACAAGCAGAGTTAGGTACCCATTTTTTACAACTGGGCAGACT
The DNA here is from genome assembly GCA_024509875.1 of Oreohelix idahoensis. Classification (NCBI taxonomy): domain Eukaryota; kingdom Metazoa; phylum Mollusca; class Gastropoda; order Stylommatophora; family Oreohelicidae; genus Oreohelix; species Oreohelix idahoensis. Next base: position 44,118 of record JAMPIV010005314.1, read on the forward strand.
ATAGCATGGCACGACCTAGTTTCTAACCTGGTCCCTTTGTCTTGAGAAGCACCTAATCACTTTGCCATTTGGAACCTCGCAGCTACATAAAGAAGCAGAAAATAAAATGGTATGGACCCCTAGTTGGAATGCAGTCAAATCAATCACAAGATTTAAAAAAAATTGTGCCTCATTTTGGTGAGGCGCGTCCCATTCAACCTAGTTGGTTATATTAGGGTGCATGTCCAAATATAAAAGACCTTATAGGTCTGATTTAAGTATTGACTATCACAAGATTTCAACAGTGGAAGATCTTGAATACAGGTCAAGAGGATGTCCTAGAGGAAACTGGATAGACAATGCTAGAAAAACCCAGAAGGAAACAAGGAATGACACTGGTCCAAGCAACATTGCTCAGTCATGAATAAAAGCTGCTTCTCCCTATGTTGCTGCATGGCACAAATGGGCACAGAAAATAAAGGCAAATGTAAAAAAATGTTAAAAATCTATAAAATAAAACAATTAAAAAATGTTGATTTAGTCTGCCAGTATAATACACCTTCGTTAACCTGCAACAAGCAGCATGGTCTGACAACTAGAACAGGGTAAGTATTAATGATAATGATGGATATTCTTACAACAATGAGAAAACGGCAATTAATAATGATAATGAAATATATTCTGACAGCAAGAAAAGGACAATTAATGATGATGATGGATATTCTTACAACAATGAGAAAACGGCAATTAATAATGAAATATATTCTGACAGCAAGAAAAGGACAATTTATGATGATGAAGGATATTCTTACAACAATGAGAAAACGGCAATTAATAATGATAATGAAATATATTCTGACAGCAAGAAAAGGACAATTAATGATGATGATGGATATTCTGCTGCCATCACCGGTGTCAATACCTTGTCGAGGTATGGCGGCTTGCGTACCCCGATTACCCCCAGAGCTATGCCAGCGGGAGTTTTACTCCTGGAAGGTTCTACCAAGCTGGACAGGTTTGCGCGGGCAGGGGTCAGACTAAAGCAGACACCCTGGTCCTCCAGGTTGGGGAGTTTAGCATAGGGCTGACACCCCTGTCTATGTAAAAAAGAAATGAAGTTACGGAAACGACAACAAATGAACAAACATTGCTGCGGGACGGACATCCGGAGTCTGAGGCTCGTATGACTGTCAGTGGTGAAAGCCGAAAGGAAGCCACTGACACGAAAATGGACGTCCTGACCGCAAAACGTGAAACAAGAATAGGATTTCGGAATGTCAGGACAATGAACGAGATGGGTAAACTAAAATAGGTCACGGCAGAAATGAGAAACTATAGGTTACACATTCTAGGGATAAGCGAGAGCAGATGGACAGGGGCAGGAACAGTACTTTACTCTGGAAGAGATGTTGGACAGCACAATGAAGGTGTAGCCATTATTCTACAGAAAGGAATAGAAAGGACATTACTGGAATGGAAACCCATCAACAACAGACTGATAAGATTAAGATTGAGAGGGAGATTCACCAATACTACAATAATACAATGCTACGCACCAACGAATGACAGCGATGAAGAGGTCAAGTATGAATTCTATCAACAACTGCAGAAAGAAATGGAAGACACACCTAGATATGATCTTATTATAGTAATGGGAGACCTCAATGCGAAAGTTGGTACACACAATACATATAATGAAAGAGCAATGGGGGAATGCGGCAGCGGAACAGCAAACGAAAATGGGGATAAATTAATAAGTTTCTGTAGCATTAACAACCTGGTCATTGGAGGAACACTTTTCCCACACAAAGAAATTCACAAATTAACATGGGAATCACCAAATGGTCGGGACAGAAACCAGATAGACCACATCATGATTAACGGTAGATGGAGACATGCATTACAAGATGTGAAGGTAAGAAGAGGTGCAGATGTGGGAAGTGATCACCATTTAGTAGTAGCAAAACTGAAAGTGAAACTAAGAAGGGCTAGACCAACTGTAACTACAAAGAAAAGTTTGACATCAACAAATTGAAGGACCCCCTTACCAGAAAAGCTTTTGCGGCTGACATAAAGAAACAATATCAGTTTGCCAAAAGACAGGAAAAGACATTGACTGATGATACAGACCAGAAATTCAACACCATTTCAACAATATGTAAGGAAAGCAGCAAATCATGCTTGGGATTCCAGGAAAGTGTCACGAAATGGTTTTAGGCTAGAGACTGTCTACGTATAGTGACAAGACCCTAGAGAGAAGAAAGACTGAAATGATAGATTCAGATGAAAATAACAGTGCAAATGTGAAAGTTGAGACCATTGGCTCCGAGGTTGAGAACCGAGGTTGATTCTTTCCTCACCACTTCGGACGTCTTAATTGCTATGGCCTCGACCATCTCTAACTACCCTAAGGGGATAAGGTTCAATTATGATTCACATACACCACGATACAGACAACAGATAGCTACTGTACGTAAATGAAATGACTGATTCCAGCTATAATGTCCAAGTTTTATTTACACCTATAAACAAAACTCATATACATGTCAAATACATAAAATTGCAGTGTAAGCACTCCTGAAACAAACAAATTCAGGAAAAACTACAAATGTTGTATCATCATAACCCAACCCTTCACCCACAAGTTTCACCTGTATGGAGAGAGAAGGTAAGATTAAATGAAATAAACTACACTGCACTGGGTGGGGTCTCAGATGCTGAGCCTCCACTCCAAACTAGCTATTCTAAACTCTAATATAAACTCTTAAGTACACAATCAGCTGGATCTACTACGAAGTGTCCACACCAACTCTGCACAGACTTCGTTTCTGCACAACCTATCCTGAAAATCTCCTGAACACTGCTACACAGCTAACTGCACCTCTACACTTCAACAGCTGTTCTCTGCTATGATCTTCACAAAACTATGTCTCAGTTCTGTCTTTCTGGTCTACTACCTGTAGACTACACTTCAGCAGCTGTCCTCTGCTCTAAAATCTGTGGAGAGGATTTTGACCCTGTTTCTCCCCACAATTCTTGCAATTGACGACTAGGTTTCACCACTGGCTTCTGGAAAAACTACGATTTGGTAGCTGGTTTTGCTGCTACCACTCTGGATTTACCTGCCCGCTCCCTACTCTGGGTTCAGGCCTTCGGCGTTATTATGGCCGGGACGAATCGAAATAAATTTACAACCACGCTGGCAACTTGCCGATTTGCGGGTGTACGGAGATTGAGCATCAGAGCTCCGGATTTTCCACCAAAATCCCTTTCAACTGGAGAATGTCTTCCCTGCCTTGGGAAAACGTATTTTCTTTCGCTCCGTCCGCCACTGGCAATTAACGCACGACTTTGCGTGTCGGCGAATGCCACAACTTTGCCGTGGGAGAAATTTTGTGGTATCAAAAATTCTGCTCTTCCCCACAAAAGCCGGTACCTGCTGTTTAGACAAAAAAACAAAACAACAGCTAAATGCACAGTAATAATATATTTCGAATAACAAATAACTCCCTTACTCTTCAACACGTAACTCCCCTCTCTTCACTCTCCCCGAGTCAAAATAAACATTGGCTGACCCAGATCTTCCGTTCTGCATGACTGGTTACAATCACAACAGTTTTTCACTGAGGACCGAACTGTCTAAAATATTTTGGCCCACTTCTTACGCTGACATACAAAATAAAATATCTCTAGGAATCTGATTCCCGTTATAATATTAAATCACATTTAAAAATGATAATACAAATATTATTCTCTAAAAAAATTACATCTCCCGTCTTCTGAGTACACAGAACAACAATGCACAATCGATAACGTATAACCCTGTTAGATGCTAGCATATACATACTGCTTAAAAGTTATACATAACCACAGGTTATCAAATTGAAAACCCCGTAGTTCCACCACGTGTTTACAATTCTACCACCACGTGCTTCTCTCCCCCTCACCCCTCTGAACATCGTCTTGAATAACTATTCCGTAACCCACGCACGTGCTTACAAATTACACCTCTTTCACTCCCGTCCACAGATAGATGTGTAACTATATAAATAACTAGCAGCATTACATTCTTAATAAAATCACAATTACACACACTCCCGCCATTCTGTAAATAAATATAATTCGCAGATGCGAGTTTCTCTACAGACCTGCTTGGCAATAATACAAAGCACGCCCGCGGCAACTCAACTTTTAAACCATACCGCTATTCCTTCAACAAGGAAATAAATGGACCTATAAAGTTTCTCAAGTTTATCACTAAGATCGTATTTGATGGCTCTGGCGTTAAGAATTAACATTAAACTTAAACTGCCCAAGAAACTTAACTGATCGGCCTAGGTCTAGAAAAATTAAATAAAGTACAGTAGAACTCCATTTATCCGAACCCCAATTATCCGAACATCCAATTATCCGAACACTTTTTCCAGGAAAAAAAATCAATCGCCACCAGTCACGTTAGACTACATTTCTGAATCTTTTGATGCGGCAAGCTTCAAATGTGTGCGAACAATTTGTAGAGGATGGGATGGGCTAATGGTCGGTCGGTCGCTTACGTACAGGAAGTCAGTTAGATCATAAAGTCAGTTAATATCTGGTTTACCAATCCAGTGTACGTGTGCGTTCTAGGCAGAACACTGGCTAAACAGACAGTTCAACTTAAAATAATTGTGTCTGCTACTACAGCAGAATAATTTTGGTGTACAAGTATTTCTCTGTGCGATATGGCATCTTCCAGTAGGCCTAAAGCATATAAAAGGAACCGCAATGTTTTGTCAATTGAAACGAAAACAGAAATTATCAAGAGACTAGGAAAAGGTGAAACTGTGTCTTCACTTGCGAGGATTTTCAATGTTGGGAAAGCTACCGTCTCTGACATCAAAAGTAACAAGGATAAAATTATGAGTTTTGCATCGAAATTGGATAGTGAAAATGGGTCGAAGAAACGTAAAACCATGAGAAATGCGAAATATTTGAAATTGGAAGAGGCTTTGTATATATGGTGTCTGCAAAGAAAAAGCAAATCGGAACCTCTCTCTGGCTCTCTATTGTGTGAAAAGGCACTTCAGTTCAACAATCAACTTGACGGTCCTCCTGACTTTAAGGCTAGCCAGGGATGGTTAAGAAACTTTAAATCTCGTCATGGCATACGAGAACTGGAGATTCAAGGGGAATCTTTATCTAGCGATGCAACTGCCGCTGAAAATTTTAAAGAAACATTCTTGGCTTTTTTTGAAGAAGAAGGTTATTCACTCGATGATGTGTATAATGCCGATGAGACTGGCTTATACTGGAAATCATTGCCTCAAAATTCACTTGCATCTGAGCGCGAAGCAGCTGCCCCTGGGTTTAAAAAGTGCAAAGAGAGAGTAACAATTTTGGTAGCCGCGAAATCCAGTGGAAGTCATCGTTTACCGGTGCTAATGATCGGCAAAGCCAAAAAACCACGTTGTTTAAAGAATGTGACATGTCTCCCATTGTGCTACAAAGCACAGAAGAGTGCTTGGATGAATAGTGAAATATTTCTTGATTGGTATACAAATCAGTTCATGCCAAATGTGAAGAGGTTGAGAGAACAAGAAAAGAAAACTGGAAAAGTTATTCTTCTACTGGACAATGCACCATCTCATCCAGAGACGGATACATTGAATGCAGTTGATGCAAATTTTAAAGTAATTTTTCTGCCTCCCAATGTAACAGCACTGATTCAACCAATGGATCAGGGTGTTATAGCAAAGCTTAAAAGGATGTACAAGAAGGAAGTCCTGCGTCGTTTATTGTTGGCTGAAGATGAAGAAAGTGGGGTGGCGTTTTCCAAAAAGCTTAATCTCAAAGATTGCTGCTATATGTTAGCTGATGCTTGGACCACCCTGTCACAAGATAATCTCAACAAGGCTTGGAATAGATTGCTTGGGGAAAAAAGGAGGAAATGAAACTACTGCAGTGGACACAAATGATGATTGTATAAATGAAGTTGTGGAACTGTTTCAATGCCCGGATTTTCGGACTGTGACAAAGATGATGCACACATGTAGCTAGAAGATGATAATGATTCTGCTTTTCAGTTTTTGAATGACGAAGAAATTTTGTCTTTTGTGCAAGAAGAAAACCAAATACATGTAGTGACCGATGACGAAGACTCCTCAGAAGTACATTATGTACTTGTAGATTATGAAGAAAAACCAAAACGTCGACCAAGTCCTGAAGAGGCCTTTATAGCACTAGAATCAGCGATGGCTTGGTACGAGCAAGAAGAAGACAGCTGTCCTACACAGCTTCTGCTGTTGAAGAGAATGCGGGACTTAGCAACCAAAATGAGACTATCCAGTTTGATGCAAAAGAGGATTCCTCATTATTTTAAATAGTGCTCTACATCTGTGCAAGTACATGTATACGTAAGTTGCGCCTGGTTTTGAATCTTTTATAATGTTATTTTGAAAACATTTCTCTTTCTTAAAACAAAAAAATTGATACAAGTAGTACATGCACTGCAGTGTAATGATAGATTTTGGTGATACAGAAATCTAATACAGTGTGGGTATTATTATTACAGTACAAGTAAATATGTTTTATAGTGTATTTTCCTTGTGATGGTTAATTATTTTTAGAAATATGTGTACATGTACTTGATACATTATGTAATCCAATTATCCGAACATTTGATTATCCGAACGATGCTCGGTCCCATGGGGTTCGGATAAATGGAGTTCTACTGTACCACGCAAAAATCATGCTTACCAAATTCGAATTCCCACTGAAGGCGAACCGACTTGTTTCTGGTACGCAGCTGGCAATTACATTAAAGAGACCAAGAATTACATTACGGCCCTATTTATAATCATCTAACAGCACGCTGACCTTGTGACGTCATATACGCGGCTTCGATTTTAACCCAATGATTTCAAATGCCGTTATATCTCAGCCAATCAGAATTGTAAACAATTCTGATGCAACCGGTTACTGCTAGACAAAGAAACGGGATTAAGCTCTGCCCTCTGCTATCTAATGAAGCAAAATGGCCGAAAAAAAAATATATATATATATATAAAATCCCGAAAAATGCGTCTAGCCGCATGCCCTCAAATCTTTTAAAAAGACTAAACTGGTGCAACTGATCTAGGCTCTATCATCCTCCCTATAGAAAAATACTGCAACAATTCTCTACACCCCAACTCTAAACACATAAAGAAGAACCATAAAGCAGATGAGATAAAACTCCACCATTATCTCACTCTGGAAAACGTAAATAATAGAAGGAGAAGAAACATGGAGAAGGATTATCTGTAATCCCTCCTAGAAATAGTGAACAAATTGCAAGGAGAAATAGACATGGGCCATTTGAAAGACAGAATCTCAGTACTTTCGTCACAGAAAGGAAGAAGCAAGACTGGATAACACCAAAAACATTAAACACCATAACGATGAGAAAGAAAATGAAAAGAAAGAAAACAGAAGCGAAGTCCCCTAGGTTAAAGCAACTATATAGCGAACAGTACAGTCAGTTGGACAGGGAAGTTAAACGCCAAACCCGAGCCAACAAAAGGTATTTCCTAGACGATCTTGCAAGACAGGGAGAAGAGGCAGCACTGAGAAATGAACAAAGCACAGTATACAAAATAACTAAATTCATCAGCGGAAAATGAGGTGCAAACAATATCACATTAGTAAGAGATAAGCAAGGAAATCTCATCACGACAGCAGAGGGACAGGAAACTAGATGGGCAGAGCATTTAAGAGAAACTCTGAACAAGGAACCACCAGAGACACAATTGAATGTTCCTGAGGCTGAAAACGATCTAGAATACAGACATTCCACGAAAAGAAGAAATCAACACAGCAATCAAAGGGTTAAAGGAGCCACGCTAGCGTAGTGGTTACAACACCGCTCTGGCGACCGGGTGATTCAGGATCAAACCCGGGCGACGGCATTTGAGGATTTTTCGTCAACCGGGATTTGGACTGGATTAACTCGAGACCTGGCGAGGACATTTGAAGGAGTGTCGTCGACCAGGGACTGGCGGCTCCTGAGCCGACCCAGCTTTAATGGGTACCTCCGAAAACGGCGAGTATCTGCCTGAATGGCGAGGGACACTTGTCTCTGTACAAGAAAATAGGATACTCACGTAAAAATCAATGTCAGGTTAGACATTAAAAATAACCTGAGATTTCGCCTCGAGTATTAGCGGGCGTACGAAAAAAAAAAAAAAGGGTTAAAGAATGGAAAAGTATCCTGGCCATGATAACTTAAATGCAGAGCTATTTAAGATAGACCCTGAGCAAGCAGCAGAACTATTAGAACCACTATTTGCACAAGTCTGGAAAACAGGGACAACACCAACAGAGTGGAACAAAGGAATAATTGTCAAATTGCCCAATAAGGGAGATCTTGCAGACTGCAATAATTGGAGAGGAATTACTCGTCTCTCAGTTCCCAGCAAAATACTAGGCAGGATAATTATACAGAGAATTTCAAAAGCAGTAGACCACAAACTGAGGAAAGAACAAGCAGGATTTAGAAAGAACAGAAGATGTGTAGGAACATTATAGAGCAGTGCTCAGAATGGCAAAGACAGCTGTACATTAATTTAGTTGATTTTGAAAAAGCTTTTGACAGTATACATAGGGACAGTTAATGGAAAATACTGAGGGCTTATGGAATTCCAAGCTGCATAGTGTCAATCATAAAAAGCCTCTATGCCAACTTTACGTGTAGCGTTGGGCAGAGCAACCTAACCTTTGAGGTGAAGACAGGAGTACGACAGGGATGCCCCCTATCAACCACTCTATTTTTAACAGTCATAGACTGGGTGATGCGCCAGACAACAGAGGGCAGTCCAAGAGGAATAAGATGGACAACATTTTCTACATTGGAAGATTTGGAATATGCAGATGACATTGCACTACTAGCACATTCACATCAACACATCCAGGAAAAAACGGATAGACTTAATAAGTATAGCCAGCAGGTGGGCTTCAACATCAATCTAAAGAACCCTGAGCCCATAACAGTATTAACAGTAAGGAATCAGCAACTGGTACAGACAGATACCTTCACATACCTAGGATGCATAGTAACACCAGACGGAGGAGCAAGCAAAGACATCAACAACAGAATGAACAAAGCAAGAACAGCCTTTTTTAGCCTAAACAACATCTGGAAGTCCTCTCAATACAGCACAAGCACAAAATTAAGATTATATCAGAGCTGTGTGCTTTCTATGCTTCTCTTTGGTGCGGAATGCTGGAGAGTTACAGAGAAGGAAATGTCGAAATTGTCCTCTTTTCACACAACATGCCTAAGAAAGATTCACCGAGTCTTTTGGCCGAATACCATCACCAACCAAGATCTGCTTACTCAGAGCAAGCAAGAGGACATGCACACCATCATAGCTGGCAGACGCTGGAGTTGGGATGGCTATGTCTTAAGAAGAGACCCCGATGCCATCACAAGAACAGCTATGCTATGGACCCCTGAAGGAAAACGAAAGAGAGGCCAACCAAAAACAACTTGGCGGAGGACTGTGGAGGCTGACATGCAAAGAATGAACCAGAGTTGGGGCACTGTATGAAGGATGGCCACCGACCGTGCAAAGTGGAATCATTTTGTTGTTGCCCTACAAGACGCCACTAGGCGTGATGGCCACTGACTGCTTTGACGGTCGGTGGTTAAGGATCGAAGAAGAAGAAGAAGATGAAGGATGGCCACCGACCGAGCAAAGTGGAATCAATTTGTTGTTGCCCTACAAGACGCCACTAGGCGTGATGGCCACTGACTGCTTTGACGGTCGGCGGCTAAGGATCAAAGAAGAAGAAGAATGGATATTCTGATGAGAAAAGGACAATTAATGATAATAATGGATATTCTGACATAAATATGCAAAGGGCAATTAATATTTTAAAAAATAAATGATGATAGTGAAGGATATTATTCACAACGGGCTGATCACCCGTTTGCCAGTCACTTCGATTACGGAAACAACAGCAAATGGGTTGATTTGACGCCCACGGCGACCGTTGCCTCAATTGGCTGTGTGTGGTGTACCCGGAAACGGGGCCTCCCAGTACTGAGGCACAGTTAAGTCCCCGATGTCACTTATCGGTGCAGAGTTGAGAGAGATGGCTGAGCATCACAATCCCCCCTGTGTTGCAGCATGATGAGAACCCAGCATTGCACACTGAGCTTGGGGGATCACTTGGGCACCAGACTTAATACTGGCTCTTGACTGGATGGCCGCATGCAGGAGATTTCTACAATGGAGGGTTGGCAGGTGGTGGGTATCTGGAAGTGGCTCTGTGCAGGACGTGAGGATTCCTTGGGAGAGCCCAGAACCAGAGCACAGCATTGTGCAAGCTCTGCATAGTTGGAGAGCCCCCTGGATGACGGGGAATGCACAGTGTGCTACCCCACCTATCCCCAACTGCTAACTTAGAACCAGAAGTGGGGTCCTCTGTATGCGTGCCAGGCCAGGATAAAATGCCTGGGAAAGAGACTGGAGCTCAGAACTCCCTAACTCAAAGTTGCAGAATGGCAGAAAAGCCATGGGAAAGACAGGGCTATTTTGAAGATAACGCAACCATATTTTCACCATACGAGCTCGGACGCCGCCTCGGTAAACAAGGTCCGCGCAGAGCAGTGACACCCCCAGGCTGCTTGCGAATAGTCTACTACTGGGAACATAAACAGATTAGGGATGAGCCCACTCTCCCGTTGAACAGGTGCTAAAGTCATAGATACTGGGCCAGAAGGCGCACCGGAAACCACAGTATCACGCAACTCGCTTTTTTTTTTTTCTATGGAGAGTACACCGTCAAATAAATCTCGTAATGGTGCTCGCCCTGTGGAGCTCCACCAGGCAGGTGCAGTGCCGGGCTCTGAGCCTCGACAGAGCCCACCCTCAGCTACTGGAGGACCCTCTAGACCGTCTTGTGGAGTCAGCAGACGGCAGAGGAGAACTACTGACCAAAACAAAACAGGAAAAGAGAAACCCAGAGTGCCACTTGTCATGATGCACTGGAATGCAGAGGGAGTGAACAGCAAGCAGGCTGGATACAGCAAAAAGACAGAGCTGGAAAACATCTTGTATGAGAAGCAAGTCAGTGTTTGCTGTATCCAAGAGACTCACTTGAAAGCAGATCAAACCTTTAAAATAAGGGGATATCAATGCTTCAGATCCGACAGAAAAGATAGACGAAAAGGAGGAGTACTTACTCTTGTAAGGAATAACATTCCTGCACACGAAAGGAAAACCTTCATGGATGGAGCAGAATATCAGCTGTTGCAGATAAAGGTAGACAAGATGGAAATAGAACTCCTGAACTATTACTGTCCGAACAACAAACCCCTGAGTCTCAGCTCTATACAGGTACCAGCCACCAACTTTATAGCAGTTGGAGACTTTAATAGCCACTCCCAGAGCTGGGGCTATAACCATCTGGATCACAGAGGTGAAGAGGTTGAAACTTGGCAAGATGATCACTCCCTAATCCTAGTCAATAATGCCACAGATACTCCTACCTTCTACTCCAGAGGATGGCACACAACTTCAACACCAGATCTTGCCTTCTCCACACCAGATATAGCTGGATCTATTAGTAGAGAAGTAGGAGACCAACTAGGGGGAAGCGACCATCGCCCAATCTTTCTTACTGTCCAGAGTGCAACTCTCAGTACAGGCCCAGCCATTACAAGATGGAACTACAAAAAAGCCAACTGGGGTTTATTCAGGCATCAGGTGAACACGCTGCTGTCTACCCTCAAGGTACAGAACAGAGACATTAATGAAGTGGTAAAAGACTTCAACAGATGCATACTACAAGCTGCAAAAGAAACCATTCCCAAAGGATGCCGGCGTAACTACATACCATACTGGTCCAGCACACTCCAAGAACGTCAGGAAGCTATGGACAGGGCTAGAAAGGACGCAGAGTCTCAGCCTTCACTTGAAACTCACAACAAATGGAAAAAGGCTGTAGCAGAGTTTCAGAGAACAAAGCTAGAAGAAAAACGGAAAAGCTGGAGAACTAAAACGGCATCGCTGAACCTTGAGAAAGACGGCAGGAAACTTTGGAGATTAGTCAAGTCTCTAAATGAAGAGCGTTCCTCACCTAGGCAGACTATCACATTGGATGAAGGTGGCAAACTTTTCAGAGGAAAACAAGCTGCAGACTTGTTTGCTAGAAGATACAGTTCAGAAAGCAACTTACCCATTAACATAGATCATCAGAGAGAGATAAGAAAAGAAATACTGGCAACCATGGGACAGACAGATACTCCTGCCCCAATGAGGGAACCCATCACACTAGGAGAACTACAGAAGGCTATTTCCAAGCTTAAGTTTCAAAAGTCACCCGGCCCAGACAAAATCAGCAACGAAATGCTAGTAAATCTGAGCTCAGCAGCAAAGACAAAACTGCTTGAGATATTCAACCACAGCTGGTTGAAAGGAACGGTACCCCAAGTATGGAGAGAAGCCATCACAATACCCATACTAAAGAAAGGGAAATGTAAGACCGAGGCTGCAAGTTACCGGCCAATCAGTCTCACAAGCTGTGTTGGGAAGACTATGGAGCGAATAGTCAACCACAGATTGAAATGGTATTTAGAGTCTGAGCAGATCCTGGTGCCGGAACAAGCTGGATTTAGAGAATGCTACAGTATAGAAGACCAAGTTACTTACTTGTCTCAAGCAATAGAAGATGCCTTCCAGGAGAAGAAAAAGGTCCTAACGATCTGGGTCGACTTCAAGCAGGCCTTTGACAAGGTGTGGAAAGATGGCCTCATTGCAAAACTTAGGAGAAGTGGAATCCAAGGCAACATGATGAAATGGATCCAGTCATACTTGCATAACAGGAGAACTAGAGTCACTCTTGACGGTCTGCAGAGCAGAAAAGTGTTGCTCCATCAGGGGGTACCTCAAGGAGGAGTAATTTCCCCAACACTCTTCCTTGTTTACATCAATGACCTGGTGAAAGATCTCCCGGCAGGAGTTAAAGCTGCCTTATATGCAGATGACCTAGTACTCTGGTGCGCTGATGAAAATGTCACCACAGCAAATTATAGAATGCAGCGGGCAGCAGACATGCTAGTGTCATGGGCAGAGAAATGGCTTATCACAATAAACACAGACAAAACCTCCACAACACTGTTCTCCCTCGCCCCCAAGGACAAATCAGCTAACATTCACCTAGGGACAACCATGATCAAGGAAGAAAGCTACCCCACCTATCTTGGGGTGACATTTGACCAAAGGCTTACATGGAATAAGCATATTGAAAATGCAGAAGGAAAGGCCCGAAGACGACTAGGCATACTCAGAAAATTAGCAGGTACCAACTGGGGAGCTAATGAACGAAATCTAAAGAAGATTTATAATGGAGTAATAAGACCACACTTAGAGTTTAGCTCAGCAGCATGGTCATCAGCTGCTAACTCACATCTGCAGTCTTTGGACAAGGTGCAAAATCAAGCTCTCAGGCTCATTACAGGAGCCATGAAAACTACACCAATATCAGAGATGCAGAAGGTTGCTGGATTACAGACATTGTCCCATAGAAGAGACACAAAAACCATGATCCAGATGGAAAAGTACAACAGTATGCCAACGCACCCAATGAAGGCAAGACTAGATGATCTGGCATTGGGACGTCTAAAGCGTAGCAGCTTTGTGCATCGGGGGAAAAGACTTATAAGACAGCATCAAGAAGACCTATCCATGAAGACAACACCACTAAAGCCCACCCTATACCCTGTACCATGGGAGCAGGCCAGCAGTGCCCTCCAAATTAATACATCAGTCAGTGGTCTCACAAGTGGATGTGAGTATAATGATCTGCAAAAACGAACTGCTACATTGAGTATGATCCAAGAAAGCTATCCCGATCAATCATGGATACATGCCTATACAGATGGATCAGCAACTAATGCTGTTAGGAACGGAGGTGCCGGTATCTTTATCTCATATCCTGACAACCACTATGAGACTAGGCACATTCCCACTGGTAAATTCTGTTCCAACTATACAGCTGAGGTTCAAGCTCTAGAGCAAGCTGCAAATATGATTTATAACACCAACTCTGACAGCCACCAGGTAGTCATCTTCACAGATGCACTGTCTGTCCTGCAAGCTCTCAAGGGTGGTAAACTCCCGCATCTGAGAAATGAACTAAACAAGGTAGCTGCCAAAAAGAGAACCATACTTCAGTGGGTACCATCTCATTGTGGTGTACCCGGAAATGAAAAGGCAGATAAACTTGCAAAAAAGGGAGGAGAATGTGAACAAGAAGATAATGAAGTCACATACTTTGAGAAAAAGAGAGCTATCCAGACTATCAGAAGAGAACAGAACCAACCCAAAGACGACTATCACACTCTCGACCGGCAGGGACAGATAACTATTTTTCGACTCAGGACAGGGCATAACAAACTGAACAAACACATGCACAAGCTACGATTGTCTGCTTCACCACTGTGCGCATGTGGATTAAACGAACAAACTGCTGAGCATGTTCTACAGGACTGCCCTCTGTATGACCAGTTAAGAAAGATATACTGGCCCAATGACTCAACACTAAACTCAAAGCTATATGGAGTTAAAGAGGAACTTCAAACAACAGTCGAATTTATCATGAGAACTCGTCTGACGGTGTAATCATCAAAGATGCGATCGCAAGAAGAAGAAGAAGAAGGGTTGATTTGCCGTTGCCCTAAAGACGCCACTAGGCGTGATGGGAGACAATGGCAAAGAAAACCTATCTGCTGTTGCCCTAAGACGCCACTAGGCGTAATGGCCACTGACTGCTTTGACGGTCGATGGCTAAGGACGGAAGAAGAAGAAGGATATTATGACAAGAAGAAAAGGCAATTTAAATGATGGTAATGAGCAAGAATTACAAAGTGAAGAAAAACTAAGTTCACAACAAAGAACCACAGCGTTTCAACTAAGGGGAAGGTGGTTGGGGGGGGGGCTGTTTGAACAAGAATTATGTAACAGCTGATGCACTTAAATCAAAATACGGAATCAACAAACATGAAGAGTTACATTCAGTATCAAGGAATGTGGCATGAGTTACTGACAATACATCAATACTTAATGATTCACAAAGCACAACGCTAGAATAAATAAACTCCACCTTTGTTGTCAAATAGTCTGTTTGCTTCATCACGAAGCCAAGTGGACCTCATTAAAACAGAAGTCAATGCTTTAATCTGCTTCTGAAGTGCACTTGAAAGCTGCAAATGAAAAACATGGGGTAAGGGGAGGAGGAGAGAAGAAAATAACATCAACTTCCCAATTCAATTTGTACTTAAAATGATGATTCATTGTATCAAATAATTAGACTGAGAGGATCAGGTCACGGGAAAAGAACAGCAGAAACAGACAATATACAGCAAGGCACACTGGTGGACACAAATATATATATATATATATATATATATATATATATATATATATATATATATATATATATATATATATATATATATATATATATATATATATATATATATATATATACAAGTATATACACACACACTACATTGTATCCTGTTATCTGAAATCGTCGGGGACAGCTGTGTTTCGGAAACTCGGATTTATCCAATTTCCAGATCTCGTCCAAATCACATTCAAAAGTAGCCCAAAATAGCCGACACAACTTTTCAACTTTGAGACAATTTCAGCTTTTGGGTAAAATAATATAAAATAATAGACATATAATAGTACTTTTCAGGGCTCACTATTTATTAACACTACACTATGTTAGTTATCTCTTTCTGAATGGCAATTGTGCTCCAATATAACTGAAGGACTTGTTTAGGTTGAAAAGCATGTGCCTGCCCACAAGAATGAAAACACTTTAAAGAAAGCAGACTTGGAATTATTACGGTATAGAAAACAAATATGGCTAAAGATCATGGGAGCTTGGAACGTCATCATTTACATTAAAACTGAGTCATCAAGAGTTTTATATACTTTTCAGGCCAAAGTGGCCTGACAACAGGAGGAACGAAATGAAGTTCTTGAAATGTGAATATACAAAAAAAATTGGCAGCACACATAGAACTGAAGCGAACAAATACAGAATTCTTGAAAACTAAAGAGAAAAAGTGAGAATGATGAAAGAGATAAGAATTAGACAAATAAAATATGTTGGTCATATAAAGACATCACACTCTGAAGACAGATGTAACTTAAGTATAGAGACATTGTAGCGGAAGGTTTTATACGTGTGATTGTGGTAGAGTAGAAGAAGCCTTCTCTCTAGAAAGGGTGAGGTCCCAGTGTAGGAGAAGTACAATGGTATCACTAGGCTGTGAAATGTGCTTTAACAATATAAAATTAATAAAGCTGCTGAGTACAATTATTGAATCATTTATTTACATCTATCTGTCTTGTGCTGAAGGATGAATGTTGGTCGATGGAAATGAAGGAATTCTTTTTATATACACAACCAGATGATGATAAAGTTAAATTAAATTAATTAACTAACTTAAGAAATGTTCTGGTAGACTTTTCCAAATAGTTGAATAACTGAATTTCTCACTGTCTTATTTTCACTTTACTGTCTCGGCTAGGCTATCATACTATATTTCATCATGAAACAATTTCTTGACAATTTTTCACTCAGGGTGCATGATTGTCAATGACATTCACTTCTATGTCAGATGAAATTTGGCTTTGAAATGCACAGTTTGGCAGATGGGTCTTGCTTATGTCAATCCAGACACTGCTGGGGTGTAAAGCATCGATCTCGAAACCACCACCAAGACTTCTGGTTATTATTTGTTAGCTCAACTGGTTCTCGATCATTGGCCTCTTACTTATGGTGACAAGTATGAACCTGAGGACTAGGTATAGACATGTGGCTAGGTTTTGTTTTACTGCCTACAAGTCTAATGTATGTGAGATGATATTGTTTTCAGATGTCTGAGGGTATATGCATGATACATGGATCAGTCATGATAAGCGATAGCGAGACAAGACAGGTGTCTAGCTGCAGAACATTTTTTAAAATAAAATAATACAGAATATACTACAGTTCATACATCAATTCTGTTCACACACATATATGGTATGGTGTCTTAATCACCCTTACTCCCTCTGCCTGACAAGTCAGCTCTGAAAAGTGCTGTAACTTTATGGCAGGGTACATAAGCCCTGATAAGGACTGTATTTAGTCTTGAAAAGGGCTGTGCTAGTTCTGATAAGGACTCAGACACTGCGTGGTTATATTATCAGGTTCCAACCTTCGACAAGCATACCAATTTAACGAAACAGAATGTATGATACTTTCATAACATATCGACTAACCAAATCCTGAAATAAATAGTTGTAATTAATGTATTAAATATACACAGTAATTCTACATACCCTCTCAGGATCTAGAAGAAGTCAGAAAAGACTGGCTTTGGTGGAGAATAGTGCTGCTTGGTCACAGATAGTAAAGTTCTAGCCTCAATCAAGCTTCTCTCTCTGGCCGCCTTCCTTCTGTCTTTATTCTGTGCAAGAGATTTTGAATTATCTGGGGTCTCCTTTTATAGGCTGCGAGTGTGCGTCTGAGAAGACAAGGTTGGTAACTCCGATTCAATCCTGCAAAATTTTCATCTTCGAGGGATTTTGTGTTAGAGGTGTTCCAAACCTTGGCTTCATGTATCGCACCTTTTCTATTTAGAACCGGTTGAGTTACAGTCTTCCATTCTCAGTAAGTCTTTCTTTCTATCCATATGTTGTTTTCCCTAATCGATCGTGTTTGTGAATTTATATCGAATTTTGGTTAGGAAATCCACCGGATTTCTCGAGGCACTGACACCTTTTCTATCAAATATCTTCAAAACTACTCCATCCATCCAATTTTCCTGCACATAGTTGGAGTTCTCCCCTGTAAAAGGAGACTATTTTCATCCTTGTCTGTCATTTTGTTCTCCTCTATGAGCCCTAACCTATGTTTCGTACGCTTTTTATTCTCCATATAAACTACAGTAGTTTTTTCTATCGGTTTTGTGTAGGCTGCTCTTCCGTGATTGGCTGAACCTGACACACCCCCGAAAAAATAGTACTGCATTGGCCTGTATACCTCTGTCCTACTTTTCCTGCCGTTCACTAAGCTTGTTTCTTTTCCATCCACTAACCAGTAATAACTAAGCGTTTTTTTTACAACTCGCTAGTTATAGCACTCTGAAGACAGATATAACAAGTATAAAGACATAACACTCTGAAGACAGATGTAACTTGAAGTATAAAGACATAACACTCTGGAGACAGATGCAACTTAAGTATAGAGACATAACACTCTGAAGACAGATGTAACTTAATAAAAGACATAACGCTCTAAAGACAGATGTAACTTAAGTATATAGACATAACACTCTGGAGACAGATGTAACTTAAGTATAAAGACATTTAAATAAAAACACACAAACTGCACCATATTGTACATTAAACTGGACTATTTCTATTATTTACAAAACTGTTTTGTGCCTAGAATGTTTTACTTCATCATCATCATCATCATCATGTGACGTATTCTTTCCAGAACGTTGTCTCCATTACAGCTGCTCTGAACGCATCACGATTCTGGGCAAGTCGACCTGCATCAGCCAAAGACAAGTTCAGACTCTCTGTGATGTCCTGGGTCCACCGTCGTCTAGGTCGACCCCTTCCCCTTTTTCCAGGGACCATGCCTTCCATCACTGTTTTTTCCAGACTATTATGTCTTTTTATATGACCGAAAAATTTCAGCTTCCTTATTGCGATGGTATTTAGGAGCCAATGTTCCTGTACATTTAGTGAGTGCAGTACTTCTCTGTTGGTCTTTTTTTCTGTCCAGGGTATTCTCAACATCCTTCTGTAGCATTTCATTTCGAATGATGTAATCTTTTTTGCAACTGTTTTATTGAGTGTCCAAGTCTCGCAGCCGTATGTTGCTACTGGGAATATACATGCTCTGATCAGTTGTAACTTTGTTTCTTTGCTTGTGCCTTGCCATAGGTTTTTCATCTGTATTAGCTTATGTGAAGCAATTGCAAGTCTTCTTTTAATTTCTACTGCACAGTCGCCAGAGCTGTTAATGATTGATCCTAAGTATTCGAATTCATTGACACTTTCCAGTTCTTCGTTATCAATTTCAATTTCTGGTTTGGTCTTTACTTTGTCTGTTGTCAATACTTTGGTCTTCTTGGTGTTTAGGTATAGATTCTGGGCCTCGCTGTGTTTTTTGGTGGACAGAAGTAATTGTTCAAGTCCTTCTGGGTTGGTCGATAGGAGGACTGTGTCGTCAGCATATCTGATTTCCGGGATCTGGTACCCGCCGATGTTAAATGTTTTACTTACCCTTTAAAAAAAACAAAACGGAAGGACATAATGAAATGTTCATATTGTTTCTCTGATCTAATATTATTATCATTTTTTAAAATCATCTTAATGCAAGAAAAAAAATGTCAATATATATTTAATAAACAAGCGTACTTGTTAACACAGACCTGCTTTAAGTTATGTGCAGAAGACCAATTAAGTCTTCCAGCAAGGCAATTCTGACAAAGAGTACTGGAAGACTGTATTGTTGTGAGCTGGGACAGAAATGTACATGCATCTCTCTGTCTGGAGAACCTTTTTAACTGTAATGGGTGTCCCAAACTTGATCGAAACAATAAATGTTTTCTGATAAGTTTTCGGCAGCAGTACTGCAAAGCTTTATTTACCACTCTGTCCATCTGAAATACAATATTTATTTGATTAGGTGGTTAAAAAGTTTACTCAGCTAAAGTTCTTTATTCTGAATGTTGATGCATTATCACAAAACAAAAATATGAATGAAAAATTAGGGGAATAATTATAAGCTTTTATTGATTGGTATCCAGTCCCAGGATCCCTGTGACGACTGCTAATTTGTGTGTGGCAAAATGGTTAACCTGGGAAAACTGAATACATTCATAAGTTCTCATAGGGAGTCAACTGTAGAAATAAAAGTATCATGTCTGTCTCCTCAGCTGAAATGAGAACTTGATGGAGGTAACATGTCTTTAGCATCGAGACCCAGTAAGTCTCCCAGCAAAGCTGTTTTGACTGCAGTTATTGGATGACTATCTCTTGAGCTGGGACAGAAATGAACAGGCATCTCCATCTGGAGAACCTTTCCACAAATATTGGGTGTCCCAAATTTGATTGAAAAAATAAATATTTTCTTATAAGTTTTCCCCAGCAGTGTTGCAAACTTGTACTCACTACTTTGTGCACCTGTGCTACAATAAAATTCTGTACAATGCTCCCTGTGGTAATGTAAATTCTGACATAAAGCAATCATTAATTTTTTTTTTTTTTTAATGAAGAATACAGGACCGTGTGTTCCATAGGGTCTCAAAAAAAAAATGCAGAGATTCATTAATAAGGGGTAAAGGAATCCTAAATGTAACTCTAATGACATTGGTGGCTTATCTGGATAGGGTCAAACAACATGTGCCACTATTCTTCACTTCAACCACATTAGGAAATATATGGGGATAAGAGAAATCAAGTCCAATTGAAAAATCAGAATCTTTGACTGAAATGTCAAGTCAGTCCTGTTTTATGGCTCTGAAACCTGGAGAACAATAAAAACAACAAGAAAGAAGCTTCAGACACTCAAATAGGTGTCTGCACAGAATAGAATAGCTGTTCTTGTGACAAGAACAGCTATGCTTTGGACCCCTGAAGGAAAACGAAAGAGAGGCCGACCAAAAACAACCTGGCGGAGGACTGTGAGGCTGAGATGCAAAGAATGAACCAGAGTTGGGGCACTGTACGAAGGATGGCCGCCGACCGAGCAAAGTGGAATCAATTTGTTGTTGCCCTACAAGACGCCACTAGGCGTGATGGCCACTGACTGCTTTGACGGATCAAAGACGAAGAAGACAGAATAGAAGGATTGGAATGGTAGGACAAGATTAGTAATGTGGAACTGATGTCAAGATTAGTAATGTGGAACTGATGACAAGATCAGTAATGTGGAACTGATGACAACATTAGTAATGTGATACTGATAACAAGAGCCAGATGAGAAGAAGACAGAGGTAATGGATTGGACACAGACTGAAGAAACATACTGATAATATTACAAGACATTCCTTGTGGAATCTCCAGGGTTAGAAAGGCAAAGGTAGACCAAAGAACACAGGGAGACCAAAGAACACAGGGAGAAAAGAACTAGAGATAGACATGAAAGGAATGATGAAGACTTGGGAAAAAGGTGACCTGATGGCATGCGAAAGGAGGTCTTGGCTTGTGTCTGTTGAAGACCCATGCTTGTTGAGGAGCTAATGGGGTGACTGACTGAAAAACACAAGATGAGAAGAGAACTGGAGGCAGATATAAGATTTAACAAAGGCACAGAATAACCTTAAATGGTTGACACTGGTTTGAAGGCTTATATTCCATATGGAGCTGAAATTTAGAAATAAGAGAGAGACAGAGAGAGAGAGAGAGACAGACAGACAGACAGACAGAGCAAGAGAGACAGACAGACATAGCACTGTTATAGAAACACCATACTGACGATAAGAGGAAAAGTAGCAGACAAGAAAATATGAGTGTCAATGGATGAGACAACTGACTCTCTAGGAAAAATGTGGCTAACGTAGTGGTAAGTACAATGGAAAAATGGTGGCTCTGATGAACATTTTCTCAGCAATTGTGAGCATCTAGAAAAAGCAATTTTTTCATCAATGCGCACTCTTGACAGGTCCTCGAGCTTAATGTGGCCCAACGGTATCCAAAATGACAATGTCCTGCTCTTTGTAACAGATGCCGCACCATGCATGATAAAGGCTGCTAATTCTCTAAGGCGCTGTACTCAAAAATTGTGCACCTAACATATCTAGCATGTGCATGTTATCGAGTTGCTGAGGTATGAGGCCAGTTCCCCAAAGTTGACCAACTAATTGGGTGTGTAAAGAAAGATTTTATGAATGCATCATTTCTTGGGGGTCATTCATTTCGGAGGCCCCAGACATTCCTTTGCTGCCTGCTCCCTTTTAATCAAATGGAGTACTTGGATCGAAGCATGTACTATTACTGCGAGAACTTTAAAGTGGTGAAAAAGACCATCAACTCATTTGACAGAAGTGAAGCAGCCTCAATTAAAGTTGTGCAGGCACTACTTTCTGATCCTGAAATTGCTGGCAAATTTTCCTACATAAAGTTAAATTTTGGATTTCTGCCTGGTGCTATTACTTCCAAGTCTTGCAGAAATTATGTGAGGACGGCAAACTATAAGTCAGAAGAATTCAGGACCACCACTGGTGTAAGACAAGGTGATATCCTGTTGCCTTGTCTTTTCATACTCCTCATGGATGATGTCATCAAGGCATGTAAGGAGAGGACAGGAAAGTATTCTGTGGGGTACTGGAAGATGAGACAGGTCTGTATTTCAGAACTGGCATTTGCTGATGATGTTGCCATGATTGCTAAATCAGAGGCACATCTTCAATCCAATCTGCAAGTCTGGAAGGAAGAGCTGGAGAAGAGAGGGATGATCATAAGCAGCTCGAAAACAAAAACCATGGTGATATCACGAGAGGAAAGAAGACGTCAGATTAAGCTGGGACAACAGATCCTGGAGCAGGTTGACCACTTTAAATACTTTGGAGCTGTCATAGACAGGAAGGGAAGCATCAAAGAAGAGTTGGCTACCCGAATAGCAGCAGCTGGGAGACTTTTTCAAGCCATAAATTGAGGATTCCTCAGCAAAAGAGAAGTTGGTAAGTAGACGAAGATGGCTGTATACCGCTCCACCTATGTCCCAGTCTTGACGTATGGATGCGAGTCATGGGCAATGACTACAACTCACAAAATCCAGACCCAAACCTCAGAAATGAGGTATCTGAGGAAGGTGGTTGAAGTAGCACTTCGCTGACAAGAAGAGACATGGTCCGCAACCAGACGATACGTCAAGGCCTAAAAACCCAACCCCTGCAGACCCAAGTAGAACAGGCCCAACTGAGATGGTTTGGCCATGTCTGCAGAATGGGAGAAGATCGGCTACCATGGCAAGCATGGGAAACTAAGAGCCAGGGATCCAGACCTCCAGGACGACCCAAAGTCCGCTGGGAGGACAACATTAGACAATCTTTGAAGGACTAGAATGGAACAAAGCCAGGAGGAAGGCAGCCGATAGAATAGTATGGCAGTCTCTCCTACAAACCTCTACACCTCACGGTAGAAGAGGAACGACTAAGTAGTAAGTAGCCATTACTTCCTTGGAGAAGTCAGATAGGTTTGATGAAGAAAGTGGTGATTGTTGCCGTTGTTTAACTAGGGCTGCTGAGCTTCTTGCTCTTTTGCAGCCAATACCAAGTTGAAGACTCCTTGGTATTATCTACACTGTAAATTAGTGGTTCCCAAAGTATGCTGTACCCCCCCCCCCCCCCCCCCCCCCCCCGCGTTGAAAGGACCCAAGGGGGGGAATGGGAAAAGGGGGGGGGGGGGGGGGGGGGGGGGGCTGTTCGGTAATAAGGGGTTGGTTGAAGATGTTATAGGTTAAATTCAAGAATATTACTCAATTTAAAAGCATTATGATTATACCGGAGCCTGATGTAGCGCTTAAAAGGATAACATAGCACTAACAAACCTAAACCCACCGCTCCTCCCTAACTTGGCTCATCCCAGTTTCTCTTACACCTTATAGCAGAGGTTCCCAGCATCAGTGAGGCGAGGATAACATAGGAAAGATAGATAGCGGAGTAGTTGTATTACTAGCATCACTAAGCAAGGCATAGTTTCGTCTATATTTGCCATCCTGAGACAGATAACTATCGCTGATCATAAATTCTAACTGTAATTGCCTGCTAAAAAGCGGGTGTGAAGGATAATAAAGTCCCTGTTGTCCACTCTGTCAACACCGAAGAAAGAGAAACTAACAATGAGAAAGATGTAGTCAGTTCGCTAAGATTTAATAGCATCTTTTGGAAGGTGACAACCAGTGCTAAATAGTATTTACCACTCGCAAGGTGTGTCAGAATTTACTTTTCGCCAGAAGCTGACAAAATTATAACTTTACAGGTGTTTAAAAAGGTCTAACTATGCTTTGTTGCAGATTTGATCATCTCAGTATTTAGGAGGGCTTGTGATAATGTGATATCCGTGATATGTTAATAAACAAGAGGAAAGTTTCAATACAGCCAAGTGTGTAACCAGTGGTGCTACTTATATGTTTTTTTAATGTAATGCAGGGAAATTGACGGTGTGCTGGGAATGAGCTCTGGAAGCCAAGGTGGTGGTGACCCGAAAAAGTCTGGGAAACACTGCTGCAGATCTAGGCTTTTTCTGTTATTCTGAAACGTGTCGAGTTCAAGTCATAAGCTCAAGTTTCTCTAGCTTGGCTGGCATTTAAAGGATCATCACATCTGGTCCAAAAGTAGGAGGAAGAAGCTGCGTGGCAAACTGTGCATTCCCCGCCATCTAAAGGGGCTTTTCAAATATGCAGAGCTAAAATAGTGCTCTAGTTCTGGGTTCTCCCAAGGAATTGTCACGTCCTACATTGAGCCACTTTTCAGCTCACCCTGCCCATCATGGGCCCATAGTGAGATCCTCCTGCATGCAGCCAACCAAGTAAAAAGCCAGAGCTATGTCTGAAGCTCAAGTGATTCATCCAAGCTTAGTATGCAATGCTGGGTTCTCAACATGTTTCACCGGAGGGGAATCCCTGGAAAAATGTGGATGATTACAAGAGTCAATGAGGATGTAATTAACCTCACAGACAGGTTCACTTCCACATTTGAATACTGTAGAATTGTGCTTAACTGGTGGTCATATAATGGTGACTCCAGATATGCCTCCATGCATAAGAAAGTAGTGAATGACAATATGACTGGAAATCTGGGAAAGGCTGTGTTCAAGAAAATTTAGCAAGTTTAAAAAAAAAAAAAAAGCTGTGTTTAATTTTAGTTGTGCTTTTATTTGTGAAAAATTTAGCCTCAGTGAAATTTCAGTTGACTTAGAGCCAAATGATGTAGTTTATTTCAAGTTCATTGACTTTTGAAATCATCCACACACTTCCAGGGATTCCCCCTGTGGTGAAACTTGTTGAGAACCCAGCATTGCACACTAAGATTGGAGAAGTCAACTGAGCCCCAGACGTAATTTTTTGACTTTGACTTGGTTGACTGCATGCAGAAAGATCTCACTGTGGACCAAGTGATAGGCAGGGGAAGCTGAGAAGTGGCTCTGTGCAGGACGTGACAATTTCTTGACAGAACCCAGAACCAGAGTACAGTATTTTAACTCTGCATAGTTGGAGAGCCCCCTTGGATGGGGGGAATGCACAGTATGCCATGCACTTCTTACCCCTAGCTTGGGACCAGATGTGATAATCCTTTAAATGCAAGCCAAGCTGGAGAAACTGGAACTCATGACGTTAACTCTTTAAACACTTTCGGAATGGCAGAAAAGCCACATGAAAAGCCTAGATCTACAGTGTAGATAATACCAAGGAGTCTTCAACTTGGTATTGATGCCATTTCAAGTATGCTCTGGTGGTGTCAGCAGAAGCGGAAAGGAGCTTTTCAATATATAAAGCTTTGTTGGCAATCAATAGGAAGTCATTCTCTATTGAAAATCTGTATATGATTTTTGTTTTGCATTGTAACTCTGGACAAATGAAATAAAAACATTGTTTGCCATAGAAACTGTAACAATATTCAGTTGTAATCTTATGTATTTTGAGTTTTTTTTTTTTTTAAAGAACTATTGTTTTTAGTAAAATTAAAATGCTGTTTGGCACGTAAACCAAAACTTAAATTGCATGTTTAGGGTTTTTTTAAATATTTTATTATCTTAGATATGCCATCTAATATTTTCTGGTTAATAAAATAACCTTTCAGTCTGCCACAGAAACTGTAAAACAAATTTGTATTTTTTTTTCCCCTCGTTTTGTTGAAATGGTTATTTTTTTTTTTTTTTGGCTAGTGAAATAAAGAATTTCAGTTTGGTACAGTAACAGTAAAAAAATTCAAATTGTATATGTGTATATATATATATATATATATATATATATATATATATATATATATATATATATATATATATATATATAATATATATATATATATATATAAAGGTTCTTTTAGTTTTGTTTTATGCAGCTCATTTTCTCCTTTTAACTCTTAGAGGCCGGAACGACGCTACCAGCGTACATCCGCAAAACCCATAGAAGCCAAAACGACGATGGGAACGTCGTTTTTGTGTTCCGTGAAATGTGTTCCGTATTTTCGTAATTTGGTATTTTAACATAACGGAAGTTACTATTTTTTTATTCAGAAGAGCGCTATCTTTGAGTTGTGATTCGGAAACACGCCTGTTCTAGCTAATTTCACTGTGAAAAAAACGGTAAATCTGTCAGCTTTCGATCGGCGATTATTGTTGTTTATACAGACAATGTCTAGCGAACCAACCACATCATGTTTATCAAAACGTAGGTCTTTTTTATCTGTAGAAAAAGCTATGGAACTGTGCATCTTTGTCGAGTTTATTTAGAATGATGATTTCGAAAATAAAATCGATGATTTCGAATTTGAACTTAACGAAGAAGCTAGTTCTAATCAGGAGGGGGCATGGTTACAGCCAGGCCCTAGTGCTACAAAACGACAAAAAGTTTTGACCAAATCATCGACAAAAAGGGGGAAAAGCATTAGTACCAAGGAGCAACAAGGGGCAATTAGTAATGAATTGATTTCAGTACCAAACATCAGTATTACTGAGACCCAAAACGCATTCAGATTTCTTCCCAAATATGGTCGCAAACCAGGAGTACATGATGACTTAGGTCTTAGTGAGGCATCAACTCCTTTTGACTGCTATAGGACATTGTTTACTGATGACATTAACAAAACATCACAGAAAGCTGAAACTTGTAATTAATATTCATATATGGATTAGTGTTATTAAAAAAAAAAACATGGAGCACTTTGGATAATATTTCAGTCTTTATGCATGTGTTGGTGGGTACATTTTTCATTCACTAAAATGAATTTTTAAAAAAAAATTGTTTACATTATTACTGATAATTGAATATAATATGAAGAATAGCACTTAACAGCCCCAATATTATAATTCTAAATATATTTATCTTTACTGTGAAACATAATTTGTGTGTCTTTTGTTGTGTAATATCAACACAATATATGATTTAATTTAAAAGTTCACGCGGCCTTGAATATCTTCTTTTATATTTTAATGATGATGGTACGGTCTGCTGGATGGTCTGTAAAACATTAACAAAATATCACAGAAAGCTAAAACTTGTAATTAATATTCATATATGGATTAGTGTTATCTAAAAAAAAAACCATGGAGCACTTTGGATAATATTTTAGTCTTTATGCATGTGTTGGTGGGTACATTTTTCATTCACTAAAATGAATTTAAAAAAAAAATTGTTTACATTATTACTGATAATTGAATATAATATGAAGAATAGCACTTAACAGCCCCAATATTATAATTCTAAATATATTTATCTTTACTGTGAAACATAATTTGTGTGTCTTTTGTTGTGTAATATCAACACAATATATGATTTAATTTAAAAGTTCACGCGGCCTTGAATATCTTCCTTTATATTTTAATGATGATGGTACGGTTTGCTGGATGGTCTGTAAAACATTAACAAAATATCACAGGAAGCTGACACTTGTAAATAATATTCATACATGGATTAGTGTTATTATAAAAGATGCTGGAGCACTCTGGATAAGGTTTCAGTTTTTTATGCATCGGTTGGTGAGTACATTTTTCATTCACTAAAATGAGTTTTTATTAAAAAGTAGTCTATAAAATATGTAGAATATCACTAACATCCTTCATATTCTAATTCTACATTCATTTATCTTTACTGTGATGTATAATGTGTGTGTCTTTGTTGCATAAAAACAATACAATGTATGATTTAATTTAAAAGCTTCACTCGGCCTCTAATGTCCTTTTTCTTTCCAAATGTCTATAATGTTTATATGGTTCACTGGATGGTCTGTAAAACATTAACTAAATATCACAGGAAGCTGACACTTGTAAATAATATTCATATATGGATTAGTGATATTTTAAAAGACCCTAGAGCACTCTGGATAATATTTCAGTCTATTGCATGGGTTGGTAAATACATTTTTAATAGACTAAAATTATTTTTTTCTTGAAAGTGGTCTATATTATTACTCATCACTGATTACTATATGTGGAATTTCACTAAAAGTCCTTCATATTCTAACTCTACATTCATTTATCTTTACTGTGATGTATAATATGTGTGTCTTTGTTGTATAATAACAATACAATGTATGATTTAATTTAAAAGCTTCACGCGGCCTCTAATGTCCTTTTTTCTTTCCAAATGTCTATAATGTTTATATGGTTCACTGGATGGTCTGTAAAACATTAACACAATATCACAGGAAGCTGACACTTGTAAATAATATTCATATATGGATTAGTGATATTTTAAAAGATGCTGGAGCTCTCTGGATAATATTTCAGTGTTTATGCATGGGTTGGTGAGTACATTTTTCATTCACTAAAATGAGTCTTTTCTTGAAAGTGGTCTATATTATGACTCATAACTGAATACTATATGTAGAATATCACTAAAAATCTTTCATTCTAATTCTACATTCATTTATCTTTACTGTGATGTATAATATGTGTGTCTTTGTTGTGTAATAACTCAGTAACTTTGGAATTTATAAAGGTACTGCTTTAAGGTACAAAAATAATTCTGGCAAAACTGATGAAAAAATTCCGGCCTGCAAGAGTTAATGCAAACAAATTTTTGTTGAGAACGGAAACTAAGAGAAAGTTGTATTTTTTAAAGTTATAGGGCATTTTTCAGGGACCATAAATGCATTTTTATAGGTCAATGTCTAGCAATTTTTAGGTCATTAAAATCCTAGCCCTGGTGATGAATGAATGCTTGAAAGAAATGTACCAGCCTTAACATTGGTGAGCTACAATATTGAGTAGGCCTTACATAAGAAAGTTAATTTTGTAGTGCAACAGTCTCTCGGTCAGTTAAAAAGATTGGGCTATTCTTACTAATACAAAGTAACATGTAAACTAAACTGACTTTTGCCTCAAGTAATGCTAGCTGTCTCAAAAGCAGCACAACATGCAAATAACGGCGTCAGAGATAATACTGATGCAACGACACTTAAAGAGAAGACTTCTCTGTATCACACACTCACAACCTCCATTTCTCCGATACGGGAGTTAACATGAATCTAAATATAGAGATCCAATGGTAAAGCCTATTACATACCGAAAGGAAGCTGCATTCTTACGGCTATTGAACCAATCACAGAGACTGTTAATCCCGCGTAAAGTCAAAGCGTTTCTTCGTACAAGGTGGGTACTATTCGTTATTTACGTATAATTCCCGTTATGTTTCAATATATGAGCTTGTGATATATTTTACAGTGATCTTGAATAATTTAAGCACTCAGAGAAGCATACATTATATCAGTGTAACAGTAGAATTCTGACAGAAAAATTCGGCAAAGATTGGAGATGTCGCTTCGAATTTGGCAGCCATGCTTGGCTGCTAAGACGGAATCAAAGCTATTACTTTGTTTTCGAACCCGGGTCTGGTTATGTCGTTTTTATATTGACATTGTTGTCCAAGAAGATTAGCGTGCAGATATTACAAGATCTCCCTACCATTTAAAATTAATAAATGATAGGAAATCATTAAGAAGTCTTTGTCAACACCTGTCAGGCTTGCTATCAATGAAGGCCAAGCCTAGCGAAGTATATCGGCTATGATTCAGTTCAATTGGGTTCCACTGTCCGAAACAGCCTTAGCGGTTAGTGGACCTTCTCGACCATTGACTTCGGAAAATACGTTTACATCACGTCTTACATAGTCCATAGTCAACTGTGGTATTGAAAAGAATATTTATGAATATATCAAACATAAAAATGTAATTATCTATAAATATTAATATTGAAAGAAATGGGGAAAACCCATAGCTATAACAAGAGGAAAGAGACCTTGAGAAAATGACCAGAATTTGAACTCAGCTCCTAGCCGGACACAATTGATAACTCAGTCACTGTTGAAAGGCAACAAACAGTAACCCTTAAACTCCTGCCTGATCTTTGAGTATGCATTGTTCTATCAAGTAGCCTACTTAAGTGCAAAAGGTTACAGTAAGATTGAAATCAAATTCATTTTAGGCCCTACAGCTATCTTTTTAACTAGCATTCCAGTTAGAGAATTGAAGGTGATGTGACAAAAGAAACAGGTACAGTTTAAAAAGAATTATCGCTGTTTTAAATAGAGCCTAATGAAAAATGAACATGTAGTAATTTATTTTTTATTTATAAAAAAAAAGTTTTAAAATATTATAATAGTCATTTTCCTGAAATACAACGGATTTGGTCCTCTTTAATGAGACCTTTAGATTCTGCAAGCACATTCAATTCATTCTTCATTCTTGCCTGACTCTAATTTTATTTTGGCGTAAGGCGCTGACAAATTTCCCCATTTGGAACAGGGCCAATAGTTTCACTGCTTTGGTGTGGTAGACCTACCTCACTGAAGGACTTCATTTTACTCTGGGTCTTTTCCATTTTTTTTTTCTTAGTGAGGTTTTTTTTTTTAAAAAACACATTTTAAAGTGTGTCCATTTATGATTTTCTCTTCCCACCCACCACACCAGTGGGTTTTATAGGGAGCCGCGCTAGCGTAGTGGTTACAATACCGCTCTGGCGACCGGGTGATTCAGGATCAAACCCGGGCGACGGCATTTGAGGATTTTTCTTCGACCGGGATTTGGACTGGATTAACTCGAGACCTGGCGAGAACATTTGAAGGAGTGTCGTCGACCAGGGACTGGCGGCTCCTGAGCCGACCCAGCTTTAATGGGTACCTCCGAAAACGGCGAGTATCTGCCTGAATGGCGAGGGACACTTGTCTCTGTACAAGAAAATAGGATACTCACGTAAAAATCAATGTCAGGTTAGACATTAAAAATAACCTGAGATTTCGCCTCGAGTCTTAGCGGGCGTTCGAAAAAAAAAAAAAAAGTGGGTTTTATCATGCCTGGATATATCATAATTTTTGTATTGCATGCTTTCTGATCTCTTAATATTCAGAGGATTTATCTTTAGCATCATCTTTTATATCCCCATTACATTTTTCCAATGCATGAGTCTGTCAAAGAAAAGGATGGGGCAAATGCTTGACTTGCTTCAGCGATCTTAAATCTCATTTTGTAATGTTGAAAGTGGATAAGACACCCTTTGAGGAAACTAAGTAGTCCTTGTCCTGAAAACTTCTTCCCCCCCCCCCCCCCCCCCCCCCCCCCCCCCCCCCCCCCCCCCCCCCATTTAAAAAAAGGAAAGAATCGCCACCCATCCTTTCCTCCATATTAACAATTTTGAGTACATGGGGAATGGGAACCATGCATTTTGAAAAGGCAAAGAAAACTAAAATGCTTAATGGAGGATGGTTTAGAGGTTTTTGCTCCACATGAATGAATATAAACAACATATAATTTACATATTGCGAAATGTTGAACTTTTTTTCCCATAATTTTTTGAAAAATGTTAATCCAGTTTATGTTGCTTGTTACTTCTGTCATTAAAATGCTCGTAAATATTCATACAGTTTTACTTTTTTTTTTTCCCTGAACAGATTTGTATTGCACAGGCATGGCTACATTTACAGTTAAGATTTACCATTCATGTCAAGATCTCCAAAAGACCTGATGATTTCGTGTGCCCAGAAATACCACTACTGTTTGTTGTTGTTAACTTTCTACCCTCTCAAGTTGGATATCTTAAAGGGTAGCGTCATTGAAAGCAATGTCAGAGAAGAAATCGCCCCCTCACAAAGTAAGCAGTGTTATGTATTGTATTTTGTATGTGTGCACTTCTGCAGGCATTATTGTGTGTCTTTTCCACTGAAGATTTTGAATTATCAATTAATGTCACTTTTTATTCTTCCTAGTACACTATCATATTATCGGGGCCTGAAAAGGGGAGCAAAAAATGGTAACACTGTGACCTACCGTGCATATTGTAAAAGGCGGCTAAGGAAGGTTAGGCATGGGGCCAGTTATCCCATCCTGTAGAACTTGAAACCACCGAAACTTCAACGAGCGCATGGACAGGTCAATTAAAGAATTAAAACTAGCTTTTCAAGACAGGAGAATGTCCACTGGCAGGTGGAAAGCAGGGAAACACCCAGAACGCTACAGACTATCATTAATGGATTCATTCATTCATAACCCTCCACTCCCAAAGGAGCATAGGCCTTCAACAAACACATGCCAAGTCCTCCTGTCACGTGCCATCATCTCAAGTTCTTTCCACATTCTCCTTATCATTTTCATCTCTGTTTCCAGCTCTCTTCTCCATGTGCTTCTTGGTCTACCTCTGCCTCTCTTGCCCTGGGGGTTCCAGAACAAGGACTGCCTTGTAATGCTATCAACAGGTTTCCTCAGTGTGTGTCCTATCCATCGCCATCGTCTTCTTCTCATCTCTTGTTCCACAGGCACTTGTCTAGTTCTTATCCTCAGTTCCACGTTAGTAACCTTGTCATACCATTTAAATCCCTCTATTCTACGCAAGCACCCATTTATGAAAGTCTGTAGCTTTTTGGTTGTTGTCTTTGTTGTTCTCCATGTCTCAGAGCCATACAATAGGACTGACTTCACATTTGAGTTGAAGATTCTTATTTTCGTGTTGGATCCGATTTCTCTTGATCTCCATATATTTCCCAATGCAATTAAAGCTCCTCTTGCTTTTTGTATTCTTATTTTGATATCACTGTCTGTCCCTCCAACTTGTCTATATTACTGCCAAGATATGTGTAAGATTCTACATCTTATATTGGTGTTTCTTCAAGTTCAACCCTGTTATCATTACCTGCATTTATTCTCATTATCTTTGTCTTTTCCCTGTGTATTTTCAGACCCAATCGCTGTGACCTCTGATCAAGTGTTTTCAATTTGTCCTGCATCTGATTACGGTTATGGGACAGAACAGCCAAGTCATCAGCAAAATTCAGATCACCCAGCTGCTTAGTCAGAGTCCACTGGATTCCATTTCTGTTGTGTGTTGTCGATGATCTCATAACCCAGTCTATCCTAGTAAGAAAAGAAATGGAGACAAGAGGCATCCCTGTCGCATTCCTGTTCTTATCCCAAACGATTCTGTAAGCTGTCCTTCGTGAAGAACTCTGCATGTCATGTCTTCATATTTTTTCTTTATTAAATTAATGATCTTCAGGGGAACTCCATAATGCCTCATCAATTTCCAAAGTGATTCTCTGTCTACACTGTCAAATGCCTTTTCGTAGTCCACAAATCCGATGTTTAGTGGTGAATTCCATTCCAGACTTTGTTCAACTATTATTCTCAAAGTGGCTATCTGGTCTGTACATGATCTGTTTTGTCAAAAACCTGCTTGTTCATCTCTCAGTTTCTTGTCTGTGGACTCTTTTAATCTCTCAAGGATAATCCTGTTTAATACTTTTCCTGGCACTGATAGTAACATTATTCCTCTATAATTTGTGCACTCTTGTAAATTTCCCTTCTTAGGCAACTTAACCAGATATCCTTCCTTCCATTCTGATGGTATCTCTTCCTTTTCCCAGACTTTACCAAGTAATTTATATAACATCTCTGTAGCCGAGTCGATATCTGCTTTGATTGCCTTTGCTGGAATGCCATCAGGTCCAGACGCTTTTCCATCTCTTAGAAGCTTTGTGGCTTTCTTTATTTCTTCCTTCGTTGGTCTTTCACTGTTAATTTGTAGCTCTTCTTCTGCTGGCTGGATGTCCGGGGGGTTTTGTGGAGCTGGTCTATTGAGAAGGTCCTCAAAATATTCCGTCCACTGATTCATTTGCTCTTGTATATTGCTGAGCAGTTTTCCATTCTTGTCTTTTATGAGGCAACTTGTTTGCTTGTATTTCCCTGTTAGCTTCTTTGTGCTGCTATACAGTTCTCTCATATTTCCTTTGGCTGCAGCATCTTCTGCCTCTCTTGCCAACTCCTCAATATACTTCCTCTTGTCTCTTTTAATACTTCTTTTTACTTCTTTGTTTGCTTCTGTGTACACTTCTTGAGCCTTGGCTTTGGAACTTCTGGTTTTGCTTGTGTTTAAATCTGCTTTCTTGTTTTTTCTGTCTTTTATCTTATTGATGGTTTCTGTTGTTATCCATGCTTTTTGTTGTCGTTCCCTTTTGCCCAGTATTTCTTCACGTCTCATTCCATACCGTTTTGATTTGCTGCCAATAGTCTTCTGTATTCTCTACATCTTCCAGCTGTTTGAGCACTTGGAATTTGTTGGATATTGTGACTGCAAATTTGTTTCTTGATTTCTTAGATGTCCTACATTAAATTGTTGTCTATAATTTTGCATTGTTGCATATCTCTTGAGTTTCATTTTTACTTTGGCTATCAGAAGGTGGTGATCTGATGCCACATCTGCTCCTCTATATACCTTTACATCCTGCAATGATGATCTAAACTTCTTGTTTATGCATATGTGATCAATCTGATTTTCTGTTCTATGGTCTAGTGATATCCATGTTGCCTTGTGTATTCTCTTATGTGGAAACATGCTTCCTCCTATAGCCAGTTGATTTGAAGCACAGAAGTTTGAGAATAGTTCCCCATTTTCATTCATTATTCCTAGCCTATGTTTTCCCATGACTTCTTCAAAGTCGGTGTTGACTGTACCTATCTTTGCATTCATGTCACCCATCAAAATTGTGATGTCTCTTCTTTTTACTTTTTCCATAATTTCCTGTAGTCTAGTATAAAATGCTTCTTTCACAGACTCTTCTTTGTCATTAGCTGGCGCATAACATTGGATGACATTTACATTTATTTTGTTTTTAGCTGTTTTAAAAGTAGCTATTATTATTCTGGGTCCAACAGCTTCCCATTCAATGAGTGCTTTCTGTGCTTCTTTAGATAACATAAGAGCTACCCCTTCACTGTGGTGTGAACTTTCGTCTTCATGCCCTGAGGACAGCACCAATTCACCTGTGATGAGTTTCTTCTTGTCTACCCCCTTCCACTTTGTTTCACACATTCCCAGAACCTCGATTTTATATTCCCTCATTTCTGCTGCTACTTGTGCCACTTTCCCATGCTAGTTTAATGTCCGAACATTCCGGGTGCCAAATCTGGAAGTTCTAGAAGAAAGAAGGTTAGTCAGTAACACAGACTCCTTTCGGCTTTCTCTGTGTTGCGTCATACTCCTCCCTGCGAGAGGACCTTCCCCTGTCTTGGGTGGCTGTTTTATTTTCCTTGATTGACCTGTCCATGTTTGTTGAAGTTTTTTGTGGTTTAAATTTTTTACAGGATGGGGTAACCAGCCCCATGCCCAACCCTCCTTAGTCGGTTTCTACGACATGCATGGAAGGTAACAGTGTTACTATTCTTTGCTCCCCTTTCGGGCCCCGGTAACACACGGGTGATCATTAATGGATGCTTGTGTAGAATAGAAGGATTGAAGTGGTATGATAAGTTCAGTAATGTGGGTCTGATGACAAGAACTAGACAAGTGCCAGCGGAACAAGAGAGAAGAGGACACTTGAGGTGGATCGGACGCATACAGAATAGCCCTGTTGGTAGCATTACCAGGTAGTCAATGTCCTGGAACCCCCAGAGTAAGAGAGGAAGATGAAGACAAAATAACACATGGAAAAAAGAACTAGAGAAAGATATGAAGAAGACATGAAAAGACCTTGTGCTGATTGCATGGGACCGGAAGACTTGGTATATGTCCTTTGGGAGTTGAAAAGAAAGGAGTATACTCTACTGTACTTTACTCCTGCCCGCTATTAGCGCCTGTCCTCAAACTTGTCCTTTAGCAGCATCTTCACGACGCATATAATTGTCTTTCTCCACCACCTGGATTACCTTTCATTTACAGAATATAGTTTATTCAAAATTTCTTTGTTTGGTATCGTGTTTTTAATTCATTTTTATAATTATATATTTTTGTTATGTTAGTGCAGCAGAGGGAGATGATAGATTTACGTGACCATTTCTTATTATTCAGTCATGGTCAGGTCTTTAAGCTCGCAAATTTGGACTTGTTCCCTGTTTAATCTTAATGCGTCATTGCCAGGTTATTAACTGGACAGTGTCTAAGCCTGTCTTTAATTCATTTTTGTGTAATTTAATGGCTGAAAACTCATTTTGCTTTCTTGTGTTTATCAGCAAGCCTTTTCCTGCCACTATACCTGCAGTGATAATTATCAGAGTGCTGTGTAAAATGCTTTAACTGGATTTTATGAAGTCTTTGATCTTGTTTTTCATGTGATTAAGAACTAAATGAAACAGTATTTCACTTGTACAACATGCTCATCACTATTCACATACAACATTGCAAGGAATAGTCACCAATAATTTTGTATGCATAATTTGGCTTTACATTCTGTTTCCAAAATATGATTCTATCATAGAAAGTATACAGTTGTACTTTGATAAATAGCTTGTATGAAATCATTCCAGTAATCAACTTGCTGGCTTTATGGTTACACATTCCTATTCTTTTACCAGGACAAAGCCTCAACAAGCAAACCACTTCAGCCAGAGAGCAAAGCAACCAAGCGGAAACTAGCTACACCTTCATCACCTGAAGACGACGGTGAGTTTGATCGTCCTTTCCATCTAAGCACATTATATCCCAGGCAGGCACAACTACCACCACTACCCCTCACTTCAAGCAAAAACATTGTAAAAATGCAAAAAGTCCATCACCATTTGGTAGCTTGATTAAACTCTTCTTTACTTAACTAAGTGTTCTGGAGAGCTGTTATGGTGTTTTCAAGCGCATTTGGGGGCTTGGTGTCATTTTTTTATGTTGTTACATTGTAAACTTTTATTTCTTCTTTCACCCTTCAACATCTCAAGGAGCATACGCCTTCAACAAACATGCCAAGTCGTCCTGTGCTGTCAGCTTAGTCTTTCCATGTCTTTCTCCTGTTCTCTTCTCCATGTGTTCTTTGGTCTCTCTTACGCTGGGGATTCTAGAACAAAGACTGCCTGGTAATGCTATCAACAGACAGATTTTCTCAGTTTGTATCCTATTCATCGCCGGCGTCTGCTTATCTTTTCTTGTTCCACTGGCACGTGTCTAGTTCTTGTCATCAGTTCCACATAGTGAACTAACCATACCACTTCAATTCATCTATTCTACACAAGCATCCATCTATGAAAGTCTGTAGCTTTTTGGTTGTTGTTTTTGCTGTTCTCCATGTTTCAGAGCCATATAATAGGGCTGACTTGACATTTGAATTGAAAACTCTTTATCTGCATGTGTGTCGTTACCAAATCATAGCAAAGAAATATCACATTGCGGCAAACGATTCAAAGTGATTTTTCATTTGAATGTAACTTTTCAAGACTTAAATATAG
Organism: Oreohelix idahoensis; assembly: GCA_024509875.1. NCBI lineage: Eukaryota > Metazoa > Mollusca > Gastropoda > Stylommatophora > Oreohelicidae > Oreohelix > Oreohelix idahoensis. Next base: position 81,493 of record JAMPIV010005314.1, read on the forward strand.
AATTGGAAAAAAATGTCATAATTTTTTTATTTATTTCTTTGGCACAGGTGTATCTTGTGAGCCTACGTTCAAACTTTATGTCTGTAATTACGTTATGACATTCTTGTTTTCTCCCCGTGTAGTCCCCAGGGTCTCTGGTGAGACAAAGAAAGAATAGGATTACGATTCCCTCAGTGATACCATATAAGGCAACTATTATAAGGTTATGCATGGGGCTGGAAACCTTATCATGTAAAACAAATTACTACAGAAACCACTGCTGTAACTGCATTGGCAGAACCATGCTCCGTAAGGAGCGAAAAGGACAATGGGGATGATTCTTGTTTTCATAAACAAAGACACAATAGCTTTCCCGCTGTGGTGATATACCTGGCAGACAGAACTTTTTTTGTTACCCCTCCCATATCATACAATGTTAGGTCTACTAGAGACCATACCACATAGCATAGCTTAACGATGAATATAGCATGTTTTTGCTAAAGCTGACCCATAAAACAATAATTCTCGCTCATTAATCACATTGCTTATGTGATTCATTTGGCGTGTATGTTAAAAATGGAATCGCCCACTTGTGGCAAATAAATTAAATATAATTACTTCAGCTTTAATCTGTTACAAACAAAACTCACCTTATGGGGGTGTTTTCAGAAGTAAAAACATGTGAAAGATTTCGAGATTTTTGACTTTCTGGAACATGCTTGTTCTCTAGCACAGGGGTTCACAGCCTGTTATTGCTTCCACTTCTGAGCCTTCTTTACCTCTGTGCCCCCTCGCTGTTAGCAGGAAAAAGGTGCTTTATCATCTTGCTGTGGCCCCCCTAGAGATATGGCATGGCTCCGTTGGCTCTTCGTTTTTACTACGAAACAAAATCTGTTACTGAAGTGCAGCATCAGTTGAGATGTCATTTTAATGTCGTAAAAATGAACAGCGGTGGTGCGATGCAACACAGTCCAAACGTCTTTTCCTCTCTTTGCTGCCACCTCACCGACCATTCTACGCCATGGGCGGCCGCGACTATTCTAATTTAAAATATGTCAGACGGCTCGGCGCCACCCTGTATATAAAAGAATGGAGCATGTCTCATGGAAAGAGAAGAAAACAAATAAAGAGGGCCTAGAAAACCTAGGAAGGAAAAGAGAATTAATGAAGGAGATCAAAAATAGACAGATAAAATATTTTGGTCATGTAAACAGACTTTACTGAAGATTATGATCAAAGGAAGAGTTGAAGGCAAACTTGCAAGAGGAAGACTGGCAAGAAGAGCGCTGTAAGTGGGAAGATAACATCGGAAGATGAATAGGAAAGAGTATCACCATCAAAACAGAAGACGTTGAAGACCCATTGCAGCCGATCTTTGATGTGAAAATTGCAGCTGCTGCTAATAATCCAAGTATAATGAGATTGTCCAGTAAAACACTGGTCAGTAAAGTACTGGAACAATTTTGCTCTGGTCATTTAGTGAAGAAACACCATTCATCTGTCTGTTTTGAAAAAATGGTCAGACTCAATTTATTCCTAGAAAAATACAAGTCTCTGTAAATCTGTTCATAATTTCTTTTCTCTCTAATTTCTAAATGTTGTTGAAACTATTTTTATGAAGGGATAAAGTTACTACCAAAAATTTGCAGACATCTTTGTAGAGACAACTGTCCTTGCCTTAAAAAATGTTTTTTTTTTTTTTAAATGTGTTATGTCAGGATTGTATGACTAAAATTTTCTGATGGTTCCTGCAGACAAGAAAAATCAACAGCTGCAACAGCAACAAAAGCGAAAGCGTCCAAATGTTCCAGAAGGATCTCCAGAACACATGGGCATAGGGTCACCAAGAGGTGCAGGGACAGTGTCCCGACTGAGTGTACCTCTGTCAGAACGACAGCAGATGGCTCTGTTAATGAGAATGCAGGATGAATCATGTGTAGGAGGAGGTATGTGGAACATTTTTGTGAAATATAGTTTAGATGTATTCTTCAGGATCTAGTTTAGATGCAGGAGTGCATTCTCTTTTAATAGAAGACTGCAGAACAGAAGAATGTGGTCTTCATCAAAGACAACATAGAAATTGTTAAAAAGGGTTAGAAAGAATTGTAGACAGATCATTAGGGATATAAACATTAAAATTGTCTGCAAGACTTGAGCACTAAAGATTATGGTAAAATTATGTGGAAAGAATGTGTAGAATATAGTGTTTGCTTATTTAACTTCTGTGCATTTGGGGCCTTATATCTCCACAAAGCATGGGATGTCATTTTCCATAGTTTACCGTCATTTACATGGGATTTTAAACTTTGAATCAGATGAATGTTTTTATATTAAATTATATGCACTTTATGTACCATCTGTAGAAAACACTAGTTATTTATAAACAATTCCCTTACACGGATCCTGAAAAAGTGACAGAATAGAGTTTGTGATGAAGATTTTGGGACAGAGCCAAACAAGAAACCTAGAAGTAGAGAGGGATTGGACACACATAGAAGAAACTAACTTCTATTTTACGGTACTGATGTGGAACATTCGTTGAAGAAAAAGTGAATATCAAAGAATTGCACTGAAAAGACACAGTGTGAAAGAACTGAAGAGTGAAGGACAGATTGAGAAAGAAATGAAAGTGGAAAAGACAGTATGAATTCTAGCTTGTGGTCATTAGTCTAAGCCTGTCAGGAAGCTTAGGGCATTGATTGATATAAGTACCTGTCCACAGTCAGCTTTTTTGTTATAGTTTAGTTTCTCTAACTTACAGATGCCTCCCCTAAGTCACCCTCATCTGGCAGTCAAGTAACCTCCACTAAGCGCACACCAGCAGATAAGAAGGTGAACAAACGAAATGAAAGGGGAGAGGCTCCTCTTCATATGGCGGCCAAGAAAGGAGATTATAAACAGACAAAGCGACTATTAAAAGCTGGTGCAAGTGTTAACATGAAAGATTATGCCGGTATGTATGATATTATGTCTTGGTGGGTTTTTTATTTTTTCCGTTTAACAATTGTGTGAGCACAAATAAATAGGGAAAACTGAGACCTGTGAATTGTAAAAATCTTCTGCTTGTGTGTGTTATTCAGCTACACTTGTGAATAGGAAAGTTTTGGAAGCAGTAGAGTCTGTAATTATGTCAAGGTCGTTCAGGTCCGTAGTTGCGGGTTGTATCCTGAAAGTGATAACGCTGTTCACTCTTGCAGCAAGGCGCAGGTGGCATATTAAAACACTTTTAATTCATCAAGTGTTCTCTTTCTTTCTTTGTTTTGACTTCTAACATTTATCTATTTTCATTATTTATTTACTGTCTTATGCATCGAGTTTTACACTTCTTCAAGTACCATGCCTGGTGCCGCAAACAATCATGTATCTTCACAACTTTCTGTTTTACGCTATTTTATGTTATAGAAGAATTTTGCGCATTTGCTATAAAGAGCACAAAACAAATGTCTATGTTAGAGAGAAGATAAACACCTATGCAGGCCACCAAGAACCACTTTTGTCAACAGTGAAACGTCGAAAGCTTGCCTGGTTTGGGCATGTAACTCGTCATGACTCCCTTTCGAAAACGATCCTTCAGGGAACAGTCGAAGGTAAACGGAGAAGAGGAAGGCAGAGAAAATCCTGGGCTGATAACATCAAAGAATGGGCAGGACACGGTTTTTCCACACTTGTACGCATTGCTGAGGATAGAGAGCAGTGGAGGACCCTGTCTGCTGATGCTTCCACCATGGCACCCCTACGACCCATGACGGGTTACGGGCTGAGATGATGAAAAAAAATTTAATTTTCTTTTTTTTTTTTAAACATGCAAGTGCATATAGATAAATTGGCACAATCTAAATGTATGTAAAGATATGACACTAGTGTAATAGGAAACAGAATGGGTTTTTTACAGGAAATATGTAACTATAAAATAAATAAAAACAGCAATAATTTTTACTGTTTCAACCTTGCAGACTTCTTTTTTTTACCTAAACCAGCTTTATTAGAGGGAACATGCTGCTCACACTTCTGGTATTCTACTGATTTCCATTTTGCATGTGTTCTAGTTGAGAAGTAGATTCAGGAAATCAGCTGTTTTACATGGATAATCTTGAGTGCATCATCATCATTTTCCTTTGCGCTCCTTGCGCAACATGGAACCACCTGCATCTGGTCCCCTTGCAGAAAGCCAACACCAAGCAGTCACATGCTCTTGCAGCCGTGGTTTCTGTGACAATTTGTATCACATGATGAGGTTGCCCCCCCCCCCCCCCCCCCCCCTGCACAGCCACATATTAGTTGCTCTTGTACGACATGCCTGTTTTTCCTTTGTCTCTTCAGAGACCTCTGAGAACTACATGCAGCATTTTGAGGACATAGTCCAGATATAATATATTGATTCCTTTGACATCTGCGCCTTTTTGTCCCCCAGGTTGGACAGCTTTACATGAGGCATGTAACTCAGGAAACCTACGTGTAGCTCGATATTTACTTAAAGCTGGAGCTGATGTGAATGTCCAGGGGTTTGATGATGATACGCCCTTGCATGATGCATCCAGTAATGGGCACCGGAAGGTATGTTTTTGCTGGACTGTTGCTGTGTATACTGAATTGTATTGCTGAAGATGTATTAAAAAATGTATTGATTTGAAGTACGTTTCCTTACTTGTGCTGACAAATGAATTTAGTGATTTTATTGTTCACCTCGTTTTAAAATTAGACATTTCTTACGTGGTGTGATTGTTCTTATATTTAGAAACAACAAAATTAGTACTGTAATTCATTTTTATCATTAGAACACAAATTTTTTTAAAAATTTTAATTGTTATGTGTTAATATCATAATTGGACTGTTGAATTTAACAACTTTACTTATGTTTAAAAATACTTCCCGCTGCTTCAGGTGCTCTGAAACATTGTGTTAGCGCTGTTTGTATATGAACTATATTTTGCCTTGCCTGCTGTAGTATGTTAAAATAAGATTATGTGCACTCTGATTTTGTCAAGGTTCAGTGTTTTCACACATTCTTATATCACTTTTTTTTATAACCACTTCCATTGTTTTTAATCTGCATACCATTGTTCTGATTCTCATTCCCAAAGTTGGTCCAGCTTCTGCTACGTCATGGGGCTAACCCACACCAGCCCAATCTCAAGGGCAAAACTGCTGTCAATGTTGCAGCCACTAGTGAGATTGAGACTATTCTTCGTGGCAACACTGGTTCTGGTAGTGATATAGAAAGCCATAGTGAGGCTTCCTCCTCGGACAGCAACCCATCAGGCAAAGAGGATGAGCATGTCAATATTGACGATGGTAATTGCCTTCTGTATTTGCTGTCTCCGTTGTGTATGTTGAGCAAATGTATGAGACAAAGGGGGTTGTCCAAGAGAAAGTTGAATGGTCAGTTAGAGCCAGCTGTGAAAGAACTGTAAGGTGGAGAAAGACTACCAAGGAAAGAAAGAATGGCAATAGACTGCAGCTGACAGACAGTTTTAAGGGCTTGTATTGTTTAAGGGTTGCCCAGATTTTTTTACCATAGATGATGTGCATGGGAAATGGGTAGAATTTTGTTGTTGAATTTCTGCTTGTCTTTGCTCATTCATATTAAGACAAATCTAGTAGGCTCTGTATAGTTGTTGATATAAGCAAAATACACAGAACTGTCGAGTAAATCTTGAGAAATATTTCTATAGAAATAACAGGGAAAATATTCCTACAGAATGTAAAAATTATGAATAGGAAGGTTATGTAAGTGATTGTGTCTATAATTAGCTGTGTGGGGCAGTCGTGCTAATGACCTCTGTCCATGAAGCAATATTTTTTGGGGGCGTAGTTGGCAGGGTTGTTAATCATGGTTCACTCTCATAGCGAGGTGGTGCTGCTGTTCGGATGGTACTGGGTTCGAGTCCCTGGTAAGTCTATCACTTCTGTTTTTCCTGATGCCTACTTCTTTATTTCTTATGACTGCTGCAATAAACCAAGTTATGTTGTGCAGCAGGAACAATTAGCATTCATACCCTTCGACATCTGCTGAGGGAGACTGAGCACCTATGTGTTTGCCCGGAAGTGCAGTGACGTAGATTCTGATCAACAGTAACAATGTTGTTAAAAACCATCTTAACAATTTAATCTTGAGAACTATTCATGGGACCTTTTATGGCTGTGTTTTTCTTTGGGCAAGTTTTTTTTAACCACTATGCTAGGAGATCTACATTCATCATCATCATTACTCTTCTGCTCCTCTGGTAACTTGGGCCTTGACCATATTTGTGCCATGTTGTCCTGTCCTGTGCCATCCCCTCAAGTTCTTTACATCTCTTCTTGATCCCTTTGATGGTTGTCTCCAGTTCTATTCTTCGTCGTCATTTGCTCTTAAATAACCACAGTTATCTCCCTTATAAAACTGGCAGTCTTGTCACCATACAGTTTCTCCCTCAACTGGGTTGGAGAAGGCCATGCAGCCACCCTGCTTCTCTCATGGAGCTCACAGTTTTGGAGTCATGTTCTACCGTCTGTTTGCCCTCTGCACATGGACACAAATCTGCCTGTCCAATTTTCAGTTTGCTGAACAGATGGTATCTGAGTCTGCAATGGCCGGTTTTTGGTAATTTATAGCTTGGCGTCTGCATTACTGGACTCTGGATGTTCCTTCTGCCATTTTTCTCTAGTTATTTCTGATAACATCAGAAATGAGGTATCTAAGAAAGATGGTTGAAGAAACAAGAAGAGACATGGTCCGCAACCAGATGATACGTCAAGGGCTAAAAACCCAACCCCTGCAGATTCAAGTAGAACAGTCCCAACTAAGATGGTTTGGCCATTTCTGCAGAGTGGGAGAAAATTGGCTGCCACGGCAGGTATAGGAGGCTAAGAGCTAGGGATCCAGGATGACCCAGCATCCGCTAGGAGGACAACATTAGACAATCTCTGAAAGACCGAGGACTAGAATGGAACCAGGCTAGGAAGAAGGATAGTATGGTGCTCTCTCTTCCAAACCTCTACACCTCAGGGTAGAAGAGGAACGACTAAGAAAGTTATTTCAGACAATTGCTTTTATATCTTCATATGTAGCCCTGTCTACTGTTTGGGTTTTGTCTCCAGTTCTGTTCTCTGTGTGTGCGTGTTTTGGTCTCAGTGTGTATCCTATCCATCGCTAGCATTTTCTCCTCCCCCCACTGGCACCTGTGGTTCCTAGAACATCTGCATTTTGTTATATAATATTTGATCTTTTTCCCATCATTATAATTGTTCAAATGCAATGTTGTAAACTTAGTTGCTGAGAGCATTGGGATTGTTAAAAAACAAAAGTAATGTTTCCATTTTTTCAAGAAACTTGCTGATTTGACAGTAATTCTATCTGTGCTCATTACTAACATATTACCTCACCAGTTTTCAGTCGGTCCCAGGTCACAAGATAGACTGTTTTACATAGGCTTTATACAGAACACGGTGTTAGCTTTTACGGTCAGAGATTATTGTTTTGGTAGTTGTGTATTACATACCTTTGTACTCTGTTTGAATGTTTAAATTTTATTCAGTTTTTAAAAAATTATCCTCACAGACTTCAGACCACAGTGTGTCCCTGGAAAGGTGGAGATAATGACCTCTTCAGGTTCATTCTCGTCTATTTCCTCCACTTTGGTGCCATCTTCTGTGGGGTCTGTGGGTACCCTTAATGTTCGTAGACAATCTGTGCCACCTTCACCTGAAAAGATGGCTGCTTCACCTCGTCTGTTTCTCAAACTTCAGCACAAAAAATCATCATCTTCCTCATCATCAGCAACAGACGAGCAGCAGAGAGTTTCAGAATGGAATGTTCTCACAATGGACACAGGTTGTGAGGTAATTTCAGAAGGTGATCCAAGTGCTCGAACTTTATATGATCGGCCAGGCTTACCAACAGCACGGCCTTCCAAGCCAGACGATAGTTGGTCAAGAGTTATGGGTCAGTCCTCAGGAGCACGCCCCAATCGTGGGGGAACAGGAGATAGTGATGGATGCCCAGATTCAACAGTGGCCCCTTCTGTTCCATTATCCTTGCCATCCAATCCTTTGGAAAGAATTGCTACAGAACCATTCACTCCACGAGGTTTGGAGCCTGGTGGCAACAGTGATAACGAAGAAGAACACAGTGATGTATTTTCAACTTTGGCTAACAACATCAAGACCTCAAATGCTTTCAGTACTTCCTGCTCAACTTTAGGTACCTCTAATGAAATTATCAAGCAACAGCCGCTGCCACCACCGCTACCGTCACAGCAGCAGCAGCTACAGTCACATCAGCGTCCGTTTCAGTCACTTCAGCAGCAGCATCATCATTATCACCAACATCAGCAGCACCAGCACATTCCTGGCCAAACAGTTAGCACATATCATGGTGTGCGGCACTCGTTAAAGTTACCAAATATGGTACAGACTCTGTCAAGCTCAAGCTTTGGCCTGGAACAATCAGGAGTATCTTCATCAGTATCATCACATCACACCAGTAGTTCATCCTGCCAGTTTTCATTGGTCTCATCTTCTTCTTCATTGCCATCATCAACTTCATCTTCATCGTCACAAGCATTATGCCCTGGATTACCATCACACCATCAGCTACATCCTCCACATCATTTGCAGTCAGGCCCGGCTGCGTCTACACCGTCTAGTACCTCACATCTCCCAGACTCCAGGCAAGGAACAATTTCGTCATCTTTACCCTTCCAGTCTTACCCATCACGTGGAAACAAGGGTGGAGGAAGTATTGTTACTGGTCTCAGTGATAGAGCTATGGCAGCATCTGGGGTTGCTGTCAGTAGCAACTCCTCTGTACTCTCAGCGGCACTAGTCCCACCTCCTCATCTTCCATGGGAGACAGCTCGCATGTCTGTCTCTCAAATGGAAGAGAAATCAGACTCTAGTAGCTGTGATTCACCTCTCAGGGTGGACCTGGAGGACTCGAACCCCACCCTGTCTGAGCAGGGAAGCAGACCAACCACCCCAAAGGTTCCACCACTGAAGATAATTATACCTCCTAAAGCCGGAGGCCCATCTGCAAATGTTTCAAAGCCACTGGCAAAGTCTGCTCTACCATATATCTTAAACCCAACAACAGAAAATGAGAGTTGGGATTCAGCTGAGGAGAATGTACAGAGAACTTTGCCCAGCAGTTCCCTCACTGCAATCCAAGATGGTTCTGAGTACTCTTCATGTTCTCGTCCATTGTCCAGGGCTGGGTCAGGAATAGGGATATCATCATCAGAGATGTTGTCAAAGTCGTCTGATTTGGTGAACACCTTAGCTCGAAATCTTGATGTTGATGAAACTTCAATGCGTGAAAATGACATGCGAGCAGATCACACGGATGGTTCCGGGGAAAAATCAGATGAGAGTAAAGAGAAACGGCCGACACGAACATTGCGGTCACACACGGCAATGATGCAGCAGCAGCAACAGAAGGATAAAGTCTCTGATAAAGATAAAAATGGTAAGTTGAAGTAATGTATAATAATAATAAATTCTTTAAGCACCAAACACGGCGCATAAGGCAGAAACCAGTGCTCTCCAGGTTGTTCGTTGTGACGCCACTCCTCTTAGCTCTTGCACATTATTTAGGCCCAACGTTCTTCCTTCTCTTATTATTGTTCTTCTGAGTGTTTCTTTTGGTCTTCCTTTTTTCCTCTTACCCTCAGGAACCCAAGTGAGCGCCTGTAGTGGTATTCTGTTGTTTTGCATTCGTAGGACATGACCGATATATGACCATCGTCTTTTCCTTATATAGTCGGAGACATATTTCTGCCTAGAGTCTTCTCTTATTTGTCGATTAGTCTTGAATTCTTTCCAACTGATGTTCATGAGTTTTCTAAGACATTTGTTCTCGAATGTATTCAGCTTGTTCTCCAATGATTTTGTTATTTTCCAACTCTCACAGCCGTATGTTAACACTGAGATAACATTTGAATTAAACAGACGAAGCTTGGTATGTATATTCAATGATCGTAATTTCCAAATGTTAGATAATCTATTGAAGGCGCTAGCTGCCAAAGCAATTCTAGTATGGATTTCTCTTGTTGTGTCACCATCCTGAGTCATTTTACTGCCTAAATAATTGAAACTTTCAACTTTCTGTAGTTTTTCCCCGTTCAAGATGATATCAAAGGTCTCGTTAGAAAAGTTCATAGCTTTAGTTTTAGAGGCATTTATTTGGAGACCTATTTTAACCGAGAGATGACACAAATTATTTATTGCTTCTTGGGATTGTCTTGGTGTTGAACTTAAGAATGCTACATCATCTGCGAAATCCAGGTCCCCCAGGAATTTTCCATTTGTCCATTTTATACCCAATTGTTCATTGTGGGTATAGTTTCTCATAACCCAATCAATAGCTATTCCAAAAAGTAGTGGTGACATAATACAGCCTTGTTTAACCCCTGTTTCTACTGTAAACCATTCTGTATTCCCTTTATTTGTTCTAACACAACATCTTGCATTGTCATATAGCGCTTTGATTATATTCACATATTTTGTTGGAAAACCATAGATTGTAAGTATCTTCCACAATGATGGGCGGTGTAGACTATCAAAGGCTTTTTGAAAATCGACGAAGGTGATAATAAGTGGCGATTGCCTTTCTACTGATTCTTCTATAATTGTTCTTAGTGTGAATATTTGATCAATACATGATCGTTTCGGCCTGAAACCCGCTTGTTCTTCTCTGATTTTTTCGTCAGCATGCAATTTAAGTCTTTCTAACATCATGCAACATAATAATTTTCCAGGTACTGATAATAGAGATATACCACGCCAGTTATTACAGTCTGATAGATCACCTTTCTTCGGTAACTTTACAATAATACTGTCTTTCCATTGTTGTGGTGGTTGTTCTTCTCTCCATACTTCATTTATAATATCTAAAATTCTCAAGAGGTTGTTGTCATTAACTGCTTTAATCATTTCCCCTGAAATTTCGTCAACTCCAGCAGCTTTAAAATTTTTTAATCTTTTAACGGCTTGTTTGATCTCGTCCAGCGTGAATTCATCGCAAGTTATTGGCAAGGTGGTTGTGAGTGTTTCATTATTAAAATCAGGTGTTACTGTTGGTGGTGGTCTGTTTAGCACCTCCATGAAGTGCTCAGCCCATCTCTTCATTTGTTCTTTTTCTGTTGGTATTGAATTCCCTAATTTACCTTTAACAGGTGTTTCCATAGCAGTAGGCTGGTGACATAGTTGTTTTGTAATTTGATAAAGGCACCTACTATTACCAGTTCTTGCAGCATTTTCAGCTTCTACGGCCAGTTCATTGATGAAATGTCTTTTATCTCTTCGAGTTTTTGTCTTCACTTCTTTATTTAACAAGTTATAAGATAGTTTGCAAGATTCAACTGCATTATGTGTACTTGCCGCTAGTAGTTTAAGTTTTGCTGTTTTCCTTTCTTGTATTTTATCCCAAGTATCTTCTCTCATCCATTTTTTCTTTATGTACTAGGTATCCGGTGGTCGCTACTGCTGCTTCTGTCATTGCTGTTCTCAGTTGTTCCCATTTAGTATCGATTGTCTTGGTGGTGATATCGTTGTCAATTTTGCCTAAAGCATCGAAATAGTTGTTCATTTTGACATTATATTCCTCCTTTATATCATTTGATTGCAGTCTGTGTACATCTATTCTTCTATTTTTATTCTGTTGGTATAACTTCTTCAGTTTAATTCTCAGTTTAGCTATGCAGAGGTTATGATCGCTTCCGATCTCTGCACCTCTGTATGCTCTGACGTCTTGAACTGATGAGCGAAATTTAGCGCTTATGCAGAAGTGATCTATCTGGTTCTTAGTTCTGCCATCAGGTGAATTCCATGTTATCTTGTGGATATTCTTATGTGGAAAGATGGTGTCTGCCACAACGAGGTTTGATATTTCACAAAGTTCTAGAAGTCTTTCGCCATTTTGATTCATACAGCCTATTCCATGAGTACCGAGATATCTTTGTACTCCATCGTTGTTGTCACCTACTTTGGCGTTAAAATCACCCATGACTGCTATTATGTCATGCTTGGGTATTGTGTTGATGGTACTTAGAAGTGCTTCATAGAAGTCATCTTTTGTGGTATCAAGAGCGTCGTTAGTTGGTGCATAACATTGTACAATTGAGAGCTTGAAAAATCGTGTCTGAAATCTAGCTAATATTAGCCTCTCATTGATAGGTACCCAGCTGATAAGCGATGCTGCTGCTTTCTGTGTCATTAGGATGGCTACTCCCTCTGTGTGACGATTATCATTACTACCAGAGTATATAATTTGCTTTTTTTTCTTCTGAAATATATTTTATGCCCTTCCCCGTCCATCTACACTCGCTGACACCCAATAAGTCCAACTTATAATTATCCATTTCTTTAATTACTTCTTCCAATTTTCCGTCTTGATACATAGTCCTTACATTCCAGTATCCAATTTTAAAAATCTCCTTAGCCCCCAAGATATTAGAGTGAGTCATGTTTACTGTCGAGCCTGGTTCTGTTTCGGTAACAATAGCTTGTTTTACGATAGTGAATTGTTAACTCACTGATCAACCCTCCGATCCAACCGACCGATTCGAGGGTTTCGAGGTCAGTTATAGGAAAATATCTACACCACTAGATACTCTGGTCCTCAGTCTTTTATTTGAAATCCTTGGGGCCAGATGTGTTTTGGAACTCTGACATTTTCAGATTTCAGAACTACAGTATAGTAGAACTACCATATGTTTACGTAACACCCTAGCCGAGTCCGTTATCGCATCCCACAAGCATACAATTTTCCTTTTTGTAGCTGGCTAATGGCCATCTCTGTAGGTGTAAAACTTCAACAACTTGTCTTTCTGGTTTTTTTTAAGTTATATGCAGTAGTAGTTCCCACACCACATTCTTCAGTAAGATGCCGCACACTCGCTTCAGCAATAACTTCACTGTCTGCACTATCGGTGAGCAATGCTTCCTTTTTCTTATCAGGTAGCTGCAGCCCTTTTTTGACATTTTGTAATGAAATCAACCTCAGAATGACCAAAAAAAAGTACAAAAATATATGAGAGCTGCAGACATAGATGTAGTTGGTAGCAGTGCGAAACAGAATTGACCATGCTACTCTCGACCAATTAATGACACTCTAGAGGTTACCTCTACTTATCTAGCTGGTGATTTCTTTAAGTCAGAATTAGAGCATAAAGTAAAATTGGGGGGGGGGGGTGTCATTCAACAGTGGTGTGACCTTTCACGATCCACTCTCGCAGTGAGGTACTGGCGCAGTTCAGGTGATCACTGGCTCAATTTCCCGTACAGCCTGTCACTTATGTTCTTTTCTGTTGTTTAATATACTCCTTCATTCTGTCTTGCGAGTACCTGTAGTTTATCTGTATTTATTTATTTAACACTCAGAGGGCTCGGGTTCTTTATTAATTATTTATGAATAAATGATAGACATTGATGAGAGTAAAACACCTGGATATGGTGTGATCTCGTAGGCATCTTCAGTAATTCATACAAATGACCATGGAATAAGGAGTGCAAAAATGACATTGGGAAGTATAGGTCTTATATTTAGGAAGGCATCAAAAAATCGGTGTTTGTAGGAGTCCTCAGGGTACCAAAAAAAAAAAACTGAGTAAAGACATGGAAAAAAAGAGTGTGAAAGTGCCCTAGTTGGCTGTTGTCACCAGGATCAAAAGAGGTGTTATGACCTAATTTGCCTCTATTCATTCAATTTCCTTGTCACTAATGGAGCTGCCACTAAAGTTGGTCCCTTTGTAGGAAGCCTATACCAAGCATTCTTTTGCTCCAGCAGCGGTGATTTCTGCAGCAGTGTGTTTAACACGATGAGGTTGCCAGCATATTATTTGCCTTGTGTGACATGCCAGAGAGAGCAGCACTATTCCTTTCTTTGTCTCATCAGAGATCCCTGGGAACTGCGCATGGCTGTTGTGTCTCTGGAAAGTGTAATGATTTGTGGCCACAGAATGGGATATCGGTTATACATACAGGATTGTGCTTCTTCTGCGTTCGGTTTGTAGTCATGCTAAATCTGCAGGCCTGTCGCCAGGACGAAGTCCACAGTCTTTTCCAGGTCGGCGCGGCAGCCCCATAGCTTCTGCTGGAGCTCATCACCTTTTGGCCAGGTCGCACGTCGCAATTTATCATGGGTTGGACAGTTCTGGAGAATGTGTTCTGGAGTCTGAATATCAGTTCCACATGGGCATTCATTCGTGTGGGATATCCTGAGGCGATAGAGATGTCCGAGTAATCTGCAGTGACCAGTTCTCAGGCGGAAAATTGTCGTCTGTTGGTGTCTGTTTAGATGGTGGATTGGGTCATCTCTGCTGTATATATCCCCTTCCTCCTTCCACTGGTTTTTGTACTTGTTGTGGATGATGGTTTTTGCTTCCCGATAGGGCAATGGATGGCTGTATTGTTCCATTTTACTGCCACTTCTTGATAGAGCATCTGCTTTCTCATTACCAGCGATTCCACAATGGGCAGGTAACCACTGAAGGGCAATGGTTGATGACCTTTGGATGATGTTAAGCTCAGATCTGATCTCATTCATCATGTTATCATTTCTGGTGTTTTGTATTGATTCAAGTAATGATCTGCAGTCAGTGAAGATTACTATCTTAGCTTGTGGCTGCTGTTCAGGTCTGGTGAGGATCTTCAGGGCTTGCAGTAGTGCCATAGCTTCTGCCCTAAAATTGGAGGAGATCTTTCCAGTTGGGAAGGCCTTTCGGATGATCTTTCCATTTAGGAATCTTATAAAAATGCCTCCTCCACCGTTCTTTACTGCCCCCTCAGCAGATCCATCTGTGTATGCATGTGTCCACTCCTTCGGGTTGTACTTTTCTTCAGTCATTTCTTGAGCCAAAGTTTTTAGTTGTTGATTGGTCAGGTGGCCTTTCTTTTTTATTTCAGGGACTTCTGTGATGATAGATATATTTCCATGGCAGTCGTCTGGCTCCTCGTAATCAATTAACATTTCAATCTCAGTAGATCGATTTGGGAGGAGGTCTTCATGGCATCGATGCAGATGTTTGGAGATGTTTAGGAAGCTGGTTCTTTTCAGCCTGTTCTTTGTCACACTATGGAGTTTGGCATGCATTGGATGACTTGGCATTTGTAGAAGCTTCTCACTGTGAGTGAATACCTTTTCCTCACGTCTGTCATCAAGAGAGCGGATGTTGGTGTATCGCTCCATTGCCTGGATTGGAGAAGTCTTCATCCCTCCAGTGATTAGTCTAAGGCCTGAATTTTGTGGTGCTGTCCTCAGGACATGAAGACGAAAGTTCATACCACAGTGAAGGGGTAGCTCTTATGTTATCTAAAGAAGCACAGAAAGCACTCATTGAATGGGAAGCTGTTGGACCCAGAATAATAACAGCTACTTTCAAAACAGCTAAAAAGAAAATTCATGTAAATGTCATCCAATGTTATGCACCAACTAATGACAAAGAAGAGTCTGTGAAAGAAGCATTTTATACTAAACTACAGGAAATTATGGATAAAGTAAAAAGAAGAGACATCACAATTTTGATGGGTGACATGAATGCAAAGATAGGTACAGTCAACACCGGATTTGAAGAAGTCATGGGAAAACATGGGCTAGGAGTAATGAATGAAAATGGAGAACTATTCGCAAACTTCTGTGCTTCAAATCAACTGGCTATAGGAGGAAGCATGTTTCCACATAAGAGAATACACAAGGCAACATGGATATCACCAGATCATAGAACAGAAAATCAGATTGATCATATATGCATAAACAAGAAGTTTAGATCATCATTGCAGGATGTAAAGGTATATAGAGGAGCAGATGTGGCATCAGATCACCATCTTCTGATAGCCAAAATAAAAATGAAACTCAAGAGATATGCAACAATGCAAAATTATAGACAACAGTATAATGTAGGACAGCTAAGAAATCAAGAAACAAGAGACAAATTTGCGGTCACAGTATCCAACAAATTCCAAGTGCTCCAACAGCTGGAAGATGTAGAGAATACAGAAGACTATTGGCAGCAGGTCAAAACTGTATGGAAGGAGACATGTGAAGAAATACTGGGGAAAAGGGAAAGACAACAAAAAGCATGGATAACAACAGAAACCATCAATAAGATAAAAGACAGAAAAAACAAGAAAGCAGAGTTAAACACAAGCAAAACCAGAAGTTCCAAAGCCAAGGCTCAAGAAGTGTACACAGAAGCAAACAAAGAAGTAAAAAGAAGTATCAAAAGAGACAAGAGGAAGTATATTGAGGAGTTGGCAAGAGAGGCAGAAGATGCTGCAGCCAAAGGAAATATGAGAGAACTGTATAGCAGCACAAAGAAGCTAACAGGGAAATACAAGCAAACAAGTTGCCTCATAAAAGACAAGAATGGGAAACTGCTCAGCAATATACAAGAGCAAATGAAGAGGTGGACAGAATATTTTGGGGACCTTCTCAATAGACCAGCTCCACAAAACCCGCCGGACATCCAGCCAGCAGAAGAAGAGCTACAAATTAACGGTGAAAGACCAACGAAGGAAGAAATAAAGAAAGCCATAAAGCTTCTAAGAGATGGAAAAGCGTCTGGACCTGATGGCATTCCAGCAGAGGCCATCAAAGCAGATATCGACACGGCTACAGAGATGTTATATAAATTACTTGGTAAAGTCTGGGAAAAGGAAGAGATACCAGCAGAATGGAAGGAAGGATATCTGGTTAAGTTGCCTAAGAAGGGAAATTTACAAGAGTGCACAAATTATAGAGGAATAATGTTACTATCAGTGCCAGGAAAAGTATTAAACAGGATTATCCTTGAGAGATTAAAAGAGTCCATAGACAAGAAACTGAGAGATGAACAAGCAGGTTTTCGACAAAACAGATCATGTACAGACCAGATAGCCACTTTGAGAATAATAGTTGAACAAAGTCTGGAATGGAATTCACCACTATACATCGGATTTGTGGACTACGAAAAGGCATTTGACAGTGTAGACAGAGAATCACTTTGGAAATTGTTGAGGCATTATGGAGTTCCCCTGAAGATCATTAATTTAATAAAGAAAACATATGAAGACATGACATGCAGAGTTCTTCACGAAGGACAGCTTACAGAACCATTTGGGATAAGAACAGGAGTGCGACAGGGATGCCTCTTGTCTCCATTTCTTTTCTTGCTGGCAATAGATTGGGTTATGAGATCATCGGCAACACACAACAGAAATGGAATCCAGTGGACTCTGACTAAGCAGTTGGATGATCTGGATTTTGCTGATGACTTGGCTCTTCTGTCCCATAGCCGTAATCAGATGCAGGACAAATTGAAAACACTTGATGAGAGGTCACAGCAATTGGGTCTGAAAATACACAGGGAAAAGACAAAAATAATGCGAATAAATGCAGGTAATGATAACAGGGTTGAACTTGAAGAAACACCAATACAAGATGTAGAATCATACACATATCTTGGCAGTAATATAGACAAAGTTGGAGGGACAGACAGCGATATCAAAATAAGAATACAAAAGGCAAGAGGAGCTTTCATTGCTTTGGGAAATATATGGAGATCAAGAGAAATAGGATCCAACACGAAAATAAGAATCTTCAACTTAAATGTGAAGTCAGTCCTATTGTATGGCTCAGAGACATGGAGAACAACAAAGACAACAACCAAAAAGCTACAGACTTTCATAAATGGGTGCTTGCGTAGAATAGAGGGATTAAAATGGTATGACAAGGTTACCAACGTGGAACTGATGACAAGAACTAGACAAGTGCCAGTGGAACAAGAAATGAGAAGAAGACGATGGCGATGGATAGGACACACACTGAGAAAACCTGTTGATAGCATTACAAGGCAGTCCTTGTTCTGGAACCCCCAGGGCAAGAGAGGCAGAGGAAGACCAAGAAGTACATGGAGAAGAGAGTTGGAAACAGAGGTGAAAATGATGAGGAGAACATGGAAAGAACTTGAGATGATGGCACGTGACAGGAGGACTTGGCATGTGTTTGTTGAAGGCCTATGCTCCTGTGGGAGTGGAGGGTTATGAATGAATGGTATTAGCCCCTCAACTTGTGCCAGCCAGTTTCTTCATAATAGAGAGCTTTCTTATTGCTCTCTGTTCTACTGCTTTTATGTGCGGCTTCCAGGTGAGTCTCTTATCCAACTTGACGCCTAGGTATGTTGGGTTTTCCTCGATTGGAAGTTCACTTCCATTTAGCTGCAGTTTGATCGTTTCTCGGCGATTTGACAGAGAGAAGCAGGTTGCTACTGTCTTGGAGAGGTTTATCTGTACTCCCCAATCTGATGCCCATTTACCGATGGTATTTAGCGCTGCTTGCATCCTGAACTTTGCAGTAGGCAAATGTTCAGCAGCACACCAGGCAGCAAAATCGTCAGCATGAAGAGCCCTGGAGATATGCCCGGACAGTTTCTCTGCAATATCATTTATATATATGATAAAAAGTGTGGGGGAGATAACTCCTCCTTGTGGCACACCCTGTTGTAGAGTGACGCGATGGCTCAGTTTCCCGTCAAGTTTTACTCTTGCTGTGCGGTATCGAAGAAAGTCCCGTATCCAGTTGAACATTCTCCCTTCAATTTTGCTGTTGAACATCTTAAGGAGGAGTCCTTCTTTCCATACCTTATCAAAGGCTTTTGTCAAGTCTACAAAAACCGCCAGTACTTTCTTTTTCTCCTGAAAGGCATTTTCTACTTCCTGGGCTAGATATACTAGTTGGTCTTCGGTGCTGCGATTTTTTCCTAAATGCTGACTGTGTGTTATCAAGCACATGGTTTTTTTTCCAGATGTTTCAGTAATCTTGAGTTCACCATTCTTTCCATTACCTTACCCAGACAGCTCAGTAGGCTAACTGGTCGGTAGCTGGACTTGCTTGTTTTCTCCGTTTGTTTCTTTCTGATGGGAACAATGATTGCTTCTCGCCATCGATCTGGAAATTTTCCAGTACTCCATGATTGATTGAAGATTAGAGGAGCTTGTGCCTGGCTACAGGTCCAAGGTTCTTGATCATATCATTTGTGATGCCATCTTTTCCTGGAGCTTTTCTGTTCTTTAGTTTTGTTATGGCAGCACTGAGTTCTCTCATAGTAAGGGGTGACTTCATGCAGATATCTGGGTTTTGGTGCTTCAGTTTTTCTTTTACTTCCTTACGTACTTCTAGAATCTGTGCATGTGAAAATGATGTGGTGCTTTCTTCCTTGTAGAAATCTGCCAGGATGTTTGCTGCCATCTTTCCTGTGTGGTATTTTCCTTGATGACAGTCTTACAGTAGCTGGTAGTTGTTTCTTCATTTAGCACTCTTGTCAGATTCCATAGCTTGCTTGAGTCCTTTTCCATGTTGAGACTGCTGGTCTTCTGGTGCCAGCTCCTTTGAATTTCAGCTTTCTTTTGTTCATTGAAAGCTTGTTTTATGCTGTTGTGCCTCTGTGTGTTCTCTAATGTGGGATTTTGCTCCATAGTTTCCCGTGCTTTATTTAATTCACGATGGAGTTTTCCCAGGTTGTCACTCCAGTATGGTTTGTAGTCTCGTCGTTTACCTCGTGGAATTGACTTCTTTGCTGCTTGGATGATTGCCTCACTGATGATGGAGATGTTTTTATTGATGTTATTTGAGTGGGCAATGTTCTGACAGAAATTGTCGGCTTGTTCTTTAAAAAAATCCCCAGTTTGCTTTTTTGAAATTCCAGCTAGGAGACATATTGATTTCTCCTGCACTTCTTATCTCAGATATCAGTGATGGTACATGGTCACTTCCCCCATGTGGTACATGGTCACTTCCCCCAAGTTGAGTATTTACTGTTCTGGTGGTGAGTCGATGTATATCATCTGTAGCCATAGCAAGATCTGGTGTGCTCGTTGTTTTCCATACTCTGGAATAGAAGGTGGGCTTATCCTCTGGTTGGTTTATTAGAATTAGTTTATTCTCTACCATCCAATCTTCCACCTCTTCTCCTCTTGGATCTGTTGCGTCATAGCCCCAGCTGGGTGAGTGGCTATTGAAGTCACCCATAATGAGGTGTCTCGATGCTGCAAGCTTCACTTTGTGTAGCTCCAGAGTTGTGGTTGGAGGGCTGTAGCAGTTTGTGATCATTAAGTCTCCACTGGGCAGCAGTAGTTGGACTGTTATGTATTCAAGTTCGTCCTCACCAGATCTGTGTGTCTCTACTGCTGGGATTGAGGTTTTAATCAGTGTGAGGATTCCTCCCTTAGTTCTTTTTGCCCTGTCTTGGCGGAAGGATTGGTATCCACGTACAAAGAATCGTTGGGTATCTTTTAGGTGAGTTTCTTGGATGCAGATTATATCAATGTTATTTTCCCTGAGGAATTCTTGTAACTCCGGTTTCTTGTTCCTCACTCCTTCTGCATTCCATTGAGCCACTGTAAGATAGTGAGTTGGTTGGTCTGTTGCTCTACTTTGCCTTCCCCCGACCATTTGGTTGGCAAAGGCACCGGTTGCTTGGGTGGGCCCTTTTGAGGCTAGGGGCCCGGCTCCGCTCCTCCCCGGTTGTAGCTGATAGGAGCGACGCCATGACGTAAGTCGAGATTGTCGCATGACTCCATACCGCAAAAGCGTGTGTGTCCTAATTTTTCCCGGTGTCTGCGCCGTAGCTGACACACTCCGTCTTTGGCAGGCCGGGTTGTGTTTGTTGTTCAGGGTTGTCTCCCATAGCCTTTCCATCTCCCGGTGGTAGCTGCAAGGCAGCAGTTGGTTTGTTTACCGAGGTTTACCTTCCCCGTGGCTAGAGCTTATAGCGGCTCTTACTCGCTTGATGCACCCGTCATTGGACATATGGGGGATTTCAGTGGGGGTATCAGTGCCACCTGTTACCCCTCCCCGTCCTGCTGGGAGGACATCGCCGTTTGGTCCGCGACTGCTTATTTGTCCAGCAATGCTGACTTAATTCGCAGCTGACACACCATATCTGGAGGTCGTTCCACTATCCGCCACCCGTGGACGCGCCTGGTTGGGGTCGGTCGCCCCTTTGCCAGGGGATTGTGCTAATATTAGGCACCTGTGTGAACTTTGACTTTTCCGATCCCCTGGATTGCGAGTTTACACTCTTTTTTCCTTGTGCCGTGTAGTAAAAGGTACATGTCTTTTTCAGTTGCATTGTATCTCCATACAGGGTGTTGGTAATGGAGGGGTTTGGTGGTAGCACATGTGTGAAATAATTTAAAGTGATTTCAGCGAAACATTCGACAGTTTAGTCAGAGAATGTCTCTGGAAGCTTATGAGGTATAATGGAATCCCCATAAAGATCATTAACTAAAAAATAATTCATGAAACCAGACAATATGTCATGGCCTCAAAAGCCAGACCCAAGTAGAACAATTCCAATTACGATGGTTTGGCCAGGTCTGCAGAATGAGAGAAAATTGGCTACTATGACAAATATGGGAAACTAAGAGCCAGGGATCCAGACCTCCAGGACGACCCAGAGTTTGCTGGGAGGACCACATTAGACACCATCTCTGAAGGACAGAGGACTAGATTGGAACCAGGCCAGGAGGAAGACAGCTGATAGGATAGTATGGCGCTCTCTCTGGCTACCCTCTACACCCCTGGGTAGAAGAGGAATGACAAAGTAAGTAAGTAAAATATTCATGAAATGTAGAATGTTTAACGCATGACAACTTACAGAACTGTGATAGGATCATCATCATAACCCTCCACTCCCCAAGGAGCATAGGCCTTCAACAAACACATGCCAAGTCCTCCTGTCACATGCCATCATCTCAAATTCCACGTTCTCCACTTCATTTTCACCTCTGTTTCCAGCTCTCTTCTCCATGTGCTTCTTGGTTTACCTCTGCCTCTCTTGCCCTGGGGGTTCCAGAGCAAGGACTGCCTTGTAATGCTATCAACAGGTTTCCTCAGTGTGTGTCCTATCTATCGCCATCGTCTTCTTCTCATCTCTTGTTCCACTGGCACTTGTCTAGTTCTTGTCCTCAGTTCCACGTTGGTAACCTTGTCATACCATTTTAATCCCTCTATTCTACGCAACGGCTTTGACTGGCCGGCCAAACTACATGAGTAAATTGAAAAAGGGAGGTCCCCCTTAAACAGTACACACAACTGCTGGCCGAACGGGCGGATGATCAATAATATTTTGACAACGGCTTCTAGGGCAGGAGTTGGAAAGGCCTGGTATCGGGCTGAGGGCGCACCATGGACTGTAATGGTAAGCGGCCAGAACCATCCAGAAAGCAATGGCAAACTACTGGATGTACAATGCCAAGAAATCCATAATGGCTAATCTGACGGTGGACCCAGGACATCACAGAGAGTCTGAACTTGTCTTTGGCTGATGCAGGTCGACTTGCCCAGAATCGTGATGCGTTCAGAGCAGCTGTAATGGAGACAACGTTCTGGAAAGAATATGTCACATGATGATGATTCTACGCAAGCACCCATTTATGAAAGTCTGAAGCTTTTTTGGTTGTTGTCTTTGTTGTTCTCCATGTCTCAGAGCCATACAATAGGACTGACTTCACATTTGAGTTGAAGATTCTTATTTTCGTGTTGGATTCGACTTCTCTTGATCTCCATATATTTCCCTATGCAATTAAAGCTCCGCTTGCTTTTTGTATTCTTAGTTTGATATCACTGTCTGTCCCTCCAACTTTGTCTATATTGCTGCCAAGATATGTGTACGATTCTACATCTTGTATTGGTGTTTCAAGTTCAACCCTGTTATCATTACCTGCATTTATACTCATTATTTTTGTCTTTTCCTGTGTATTTTCAGACCCAGTTGCTGTGACCTCTCATCGAGTCTTTTCAATTTGTCCTGCATCTGATTACGGTTATGGGACAGAAGAGCCAAGTCATCAGCAAAATCCAGATCATCCAACTGCTTAGTCAGAGTCCACTAGATTCCATTTCTGTTGTGTGTTGTCGATGATCTCATAACCCAGTCTATTGCTAGTAAGAAAAGAAATGGAGACAAGAGGCATCCCTATCGCACTCTGTTCTTATCCCAAACGGTTCTGTAAGCTGTCCTTCGTGAAGAACTCTGCATGTCATGTCTTCATATGAGTTCTTTATTAAATTAATGATCTTCAGAGGAACTCAATAATGCCTTATCAATTTCCAAAGTGATTCTCTGTCCACACTGTCAAATGCCTTTTCTTAGTCCACAAATCCGATGTATAGTGGTGAATTCCATTCCAGACTTTGTTCAACTATTATTCTCAAAGTGGCTATCTGGTCTGTCGAAAACCTGCTTGTTTATCTCTCAGTTTCTTGTCTATGGACTCTTTTAATCTCTCAAGGATAATCCTGTTTAATACTTTTCCTGGCACTGATAGTAACATTATTCCTCTATAATTTGTGCACTCTTGTAAATTTCCCTTCTTATGCAACTTA
Organism: Oreohelix idahoensis; assembly: GCA_024509875.1. Lineage (NCBI taxonomy): Eukaryota > Metazoa > Mollusca > Gastropoda > Stylommatophora > Oreohelicidae > Oreohelix > Oreohelix idahoensis. Next base: position 104,813 of record JAMPIV010005314.1, read on the forward strand.
ACCAGATATCCTTCCTTCCATTCTGCTGGTATCTCTTCCCTTTCCCAGGCTTTACCAATTTATATAACATCTCTGTAGCCGTGTCGATATCTGCTTTGATGGCCTCTGCTGGAATGCCATCAGGTCCAGACGCTTTTCCATCTCTTAGAAGCTTTAATGGCTTTCTTTATTTCTTCCTTCATTGGTCTTTCACCGTTAATTTGTAGCTCTTCTTCTGCTGGCTGGATGTCCGGGGGGTTTTGTGGAGCTGGTCTATTGAGAAGGTCCTCAAAATATTCTGTCCACCTCTTCATTTGCTCTTGTAAATTGCTGAGCAGTTTTCCATTCTTGTTTTTTATGAAGCAACTTGTTTGCTTGTATTTCCCTGTTAGCTTCTTTGTGCTGCTATACAGTTCTCTCATATTTCCTTTGGCTGCAGCATCTTCTGCCTCTCTTGCCAATTCCTCAATATACTTCCTCTTGTCTCTTTTGATACTTCTTTTTACTTCTTTGTTTGCTTCTGTGTACACTTCTTGAGCCTTGGCTTTGGAACTTCTGGTTTTGCTTTTGTTTAAATCTGCTTTTTTGTTTTTTCTGTCTTTTATCTTATTGATGGTTTCTGTTGTTATCCATGCTTTTTGTTGTCGTTCCCTTTTCCCTAGTATTTCTTCACATGTCTCATTCCATACAGTTTTTATTTGCTGCCAATATTCTTCTGTATTCTCTACATCTTCCAGCTGTTGGAGCACTTGGAATTTGTTGGATATTGTGACCGCAAATTTGTTTCTTGATTTCTTAGATGTCCTACATTAAATTGTTGTCTATAATTTTGCATTGTTGCATATCTCTTGAGTTTCATTTTTACTTTGGCTATCAGAAGGTGGTGATCTGATGCCACATCTGCTCCTCTATGTACCTTTACATCCTGCAATGATGATCTAAACTTCTTGTTTATGCATATATGATCAATCTGATTTTCTGTTCTATGGCCTGGTGATATGCATGTTGCCTTGTGTATTCTCTTATGTGGAAACATGCTTCCTGCTATAGCCAGTTGATTTGAAGCACAGAAGTTTGAGAATAGTTCCCCATTTTCATTCATTATTCCTAGCCTATGTTTTCCCATTACTTCTTCAAATCCGGTGTTGACTGTACCTATCTTTGCATTCATGTCACCCATCAAAATTGTTATGTCTCTTCTTTTTACTTTTTCCATAATTTCCTGTAGTCTAGTATAAAATGCTTCTTTCACAGACTCTTCTTTGTCATTAGTTGGTGCATAACATTGGATGACATTTTCATTTATTTTCTTTTTAGCTGTTTTAAAAGTAGCTGTTATTATTCTGGGTTCAACAGCTTCCCATTCAATGAGTGCTTTCTGTGCTTCTTTAGATAACATAAGAGCTATCCCTTCACTGTGGTGTGAACTTTCATCTTCATGTCCTGAGGACAGCACCAATTCACCTGTGATGAGTTTCTTCTTGTCTACCCCTTTCCACTTTGTTTCACACATTCCCAGAACCTCGATTTTATATTCCCTCATTTCTGCTGCTACTTGTGCCACTTTCCCTTATTCGTTTAATGTCCGAACATTCCGGGTGCCAAATCTGGAAGTTCTAGAAGAAAGAAGGTTAGTCAGTAACACAGACTCCTTTCGGCTTTCTCTGTGTTGCATCATACGCCTCCCTGCGAGAGGACCTTCCCTTGTCTTGGATGGCTGTGTTTTATTTTCCTTAATTGACTTGTTGAAGTTTTTTGTGGTTTAAATTATTTTTTTTTTACAGGGTGGGGTAACCAGCCCCATGTCCAACCCTCGTTAGTAGCTTTCTATGACATGCATGGCAGGGAACAGTGTTACTATTCTTTGCTCCCCTTCCGGGCCCAGGTAACACACGGGTGAACTGTGATAGGATGCCTATCACTATTTCTGTTCATCATCAAGTGACATATTCTCTCCAGAATGATGTCTCCATTACAGCTGATCTGAACCTATCACGGTTCTGGGCAAGTCGACCTGCATCAACCAAAGACAAGTTCAGACTCTCTGTGATGTCCTGGGTCCACCGTCGTCTAGGTCGACCCCTTCCCCTTTTTCCAGGGACCATGCCTTCCATCACTAATTTTTCCAGACTATTATGTCTTTTTCAATCAATCAGTATCCTTTAGCTCCCCAAGGAGCATAGGCCTTCAACAAACACATGCCAAGTCTTCCTGTCCTGTGCCATCCGCTCAAGTTCTTTCCATGTTTTCCTGATCATTTTCACCTCTGTATCCAGTTCTCTTCTCCATGTGTTTGTTTTTTGGTCTACCTCTGCCTCTCTTTCCCTGTGGATTCCAGAACAAGGACTGCCTTGTAATGCTATCATCAGGTTTCCTCAATGTGTGTCTTATCCATCGCCAGCGTCTTCTCAACTCTTGTTCCACTGGCACTTGTCTGGTTCTTATCATCAATTCCACATTTGTGACTTTGTCATACCATTTCAGTCCTATTCTACGCAAGCACCCGTTTATATAAGTCTGTAGCTTTTTGGTTGTTGTTTTTGTTGTTTTTATATGACCAAAAAATTTCAACTTCCTTATTGCGATTAGGAGCCAATTTTAGTGAGTGAAGTACTTCTCTGTTAGTCTTTTTTTCTGTCCAGGGTATTCTCAACATCCTTCTGTAGCATTTCATTTCGAACAATGTAACCTCTTTTGCAACTGTTTTATTGAGTGTCCAAGTCTCGCAGCCGTATGTTGCTACTGGGAATATACATGCTTTGATCAGTTGTAACTTTGTTTCTTTGCTTGTGCCTTGCCATATGTTTTCATCTGTATTAGTTTATGTGAGGCAATTGCAAGTCTTCTTTTAATTTCTACTGCACAGTCGCCAGGGCTGTTGATGATTGATCCTAAGTATTCAAATTCATTAACACCTTCCAGTTCTTCGTTATCAATTTCAATTTCTGGTTTGGTCTTTACTTTGTCTGTTGTCAATACTTTGGTCTTCTTGGTGTTTAGGTATAGATTCTGGGCCTCATTGTGTTTTTTGGTTGACAGAATTAATTGTTCAAGTCCTTCTGGGTTGGTCGATAGGGGGACTGTGTCGTCAGCATATCTGATTTCCGAGATCTGGTATTCGCCGATGTTAAATGGGTCAAACTCTATTTCTGTTCATACTGACAACAAATTGAGTTATAAAAATGACTACATCAGCCAACAGAAATGGAATATAGTGACAGCTGGATGATCTAGATTTTGACGATGACCAGGCCTTCCGTTTGTAACAAGTAGCTGGACCAAATGAAACTTACCCTATTTTGTTCCCAGGGATCTCTAAGTGTTGAGAGAAGTGTGTTTTATTTTTAGTAATCAAGAAAGCAATGAGGTGCCCGATTTCACACATGACTAGCAGCCGTTACAACATTTTATTATGACACTATCAAGGTACAAAGTATATATGCCTGAAACACAAAAAGTAGCATATCATGTATGGAAGTAAAATTCAACTAGACTCACAACTTGCAGGCGTGATCCTCGACTTTGTAATCAAATGTTTAGAGCAATCTCATCTGCTTCTCAACCCTTTGCTTAAGATTTAGTCAAGATGTTATAGTTGAAAATTGCAGAGGGAAGTTCAGTCCTAATTTTATGCAAGGCAAACTGTTAAAAAGGACAAGTATTAAATCCATGGTTATTCTTTGTCTCCAAGTCGGTTCTTGTGCCTGTGACTCTGTTGATCTTGTTTATTTTTCATTATATTTGTGGAGTGATGTTCTTTTCACTGTTTCCATCATGCATTATCATAGTCAGTGAACATTCAGATAATAATATTAATTAAAATTTATAAATAATAAATAATTGAAACCTTAACAGGAATACTGATCTCAGCTAATGGTCGTCAGTTATATACTTTTTGCATATGTTAAAAAACAAAAGATTTGCATACTCAAGATGACAAGAATTTGTATTTATTTTGCTCAAAGGCAGACCAGGATGCATATTTCTAAGCCACTGATAATAGTTAACATCCGTGACACAGGCCAATTCCTCTCCACATGACAGAGTGGGGTGTTGGTGGATGTTTTTTCTAGGTATGTGGAAAAAGTACAGCATAAGTGCTGACTCATATTTGGATGTATGGTTTGTGGTCCCAGCAGATCACATCTGGATGTATGGTTTGTGGTCACAGCAGATCACATCTGGATGTATGGTTTGTGGTCACACAGATCACATCTTGATGTATGCTTGGTAATCCCTGCTGATCCATCTGGATGTATGCTTTGTGGTCCCAGCAGATCACACACTCATTCGTGAAGCAATCAGATAACTGCTGTATTCAGCCCCATGAATTATTGTGATACACGATGTTAGTATAAGTATACAACACAACCACATATTGCTACAGTAGTGGATTTACGAGAGAGGGCACAGAACAATACACAGGCACATTAAGTCTAAGGACCACGCACCGTGAGCAGTATCTTAACAAGGAAGACAAAACTAATTTTTATCCCTTTATTGCAGAAATACAAGGGCCAAACCACAAAGCAAGTACCGTAAAATCTCGCGTATAATACGCACTCGTGTATAATACGCAATCTTGATTTAGCCCAAAATTTTCTGGTAAAATGGAATTCGTGTATAATACGCACCATAATTTTCCAAGATTTTATTTTATGAAACATTTGTTAAAAAACAAAGTATAATAACAAACAGAAATAAATACGCAAAACCTAAATTTTAGGTACTTTGGACTACCTCGTCATCACTCTCACTAGAAAGAAGCTCATCTAGTGTTGTTGAGTCAATGCCATTATTGATGCCATCATAATAAATATCGCCATCATGTTCATCCGATGACACCTGTTCTTTCTCTCACAAAACGTCGTCCTCGCTGCCGTCAAGTTTATTTGAAATACAACATTTGAGGAAGCCTTGTTGAAAATAGTCTTATCTAATTCCTTCCAAGCAGCAAGTACCCACTCTGAGACATCTGTGAGAGTCGGTTGACGCATACGGCCACCAGCAGTATATGTGTGATTACCGTCGCTTAACCATGCATTCCATTTACGACGGATAGCATCTTTCATCGGCTTATTATTAACAGCGACGTCTAAAGGCTGCAACAGATGGGTCATGCCGCCTGGAATTATAACCAGATCAGATTTGATTTTCTTCATTTCCTTCTGGATAGAAGGCATCCGATGACACCGAAATGAGTCAAACACCAACATGGAAGATTGTTTTCGGAGACCACCTGGACGTGTTGCCCAAACACATTTTAACCAGTCAATGGTTAGTGCTTCATCCATCCATTCATCCTTTAGCATGAACACGGATGTGTACACCTTTCGAAAATTGTACTCCTTTTGGTAGAGTCTTTCTCTTAAAAATTATGAAAGGCAGCAACTTTCCTCCATCTGCAGTACACGCTAACATAATGGTGAAGTGAGACTTCTTGTTGAGGATTGTTTTATGCTTACAGACATTTGGATTTGTGCACGATCCGAATGGCTGTATCATGGAACACCTCAAACGAATAGAGATATTTCTCATCGACCGATGTCGATGATTGTTGCATGTGTGCAAGCATTTGAGTTTGGCCAACTCGGATTGCTGCACCATGGAACATCGCAATTGAATATATATTAACGACGTAGTATGCATATCACTATGCATGACGCGTATGTCTTTATAACGTCATTCGACTTGTGGGTTTTGACCCGAACGGCAGTGTGTTTCAGAAGTGTGGCCATTGCCACTTATATTGTGTGGTACTACCACTTTTTAATTGTGTGGCTGGGAAGCCAATTGAGCAGTGTATTTCTTGAACCAAACGTAAGTCGTCGTATGAATAATGCAGTTTGCATAATTATGGCAGATTAACCTGGCGTGGTATGCCAAAGGAACATTACGGTACTAGCAATAGTGTAAGCCTAGTATAGATGGATATTGTACAGCTAGCGGCAAGCGTAAGCCTAGTGTAACGGATATTAGACGACTAGCAGTAGACGTAAGCCTAGCATAATAAGTGTATTGCAGAACTAGCAGGATAGTTAAGTCTAGTGCAAAAGGCTATTGTATAAACTAGCGACGGGAGTAAGTCTAGTTAGCCTCTGAATTTATGCCAAAGGACATTGGCCGTTAAAAGGAACTGACCTTGAACCAGAACTCTAGATAGAGATTGTGAACATGTGTTTATTGAAATAATGAGAACTCTTACAGATCGTACATGAATGTGATGTGACTTTTGTTCCCATGTAGTTGGTGTCTGCTCATGGTATGAAATTACTAATTAAATATTTTGAGTCGTCAAAATCACGGTCTTATCAACTGTCGTATTCGGAGTTGAGTTAAATGCTGTTAATATTCAACTGATCATGACCAGTGATGATTAATGTCTTAACACGCTGCATCTCACACTGCCAATATAATCTATAAGACAAGAGACTAATACAGGTCAGTCAAGGGTCGAATATTTAATATGAAACATGTTCAGCACATAATGTATCACAAGGGTTAAGCAGACATTATCGATACCAACGAACAGTATTACGGAATCCTACAAAAGTGATAAGAACCCGAGGGACTTTGACTCTATAAACTGAATACGCATATAATAACTTGGTCATCCTCAAATACTAGAAGTCATCGAAGCACCCCATAACACACGGGGGTCCCGAGGCCCGTAACATACTGGTGTCAGAAAGTGTCTGGATTTCGTGAATACTGGATTCCCCCCTTCAAGTATCGAAGAAAGTTAAACTGATGATGAACGTTTTGAAGGTAAAATCATTCATTCAAGCCTAACTGGCAACTGAAATGCGCAGGACAGAAAGTGACGTCACTACATTGATGCCGTCACCGCTAGCAGACAACTTTGCCTGAGAGAATCCGAATTTTTCTTACACCACAAGAGACTGATTCACGCAGATAGAACGGTAATCTTCCACTCGAGAACCTGAACCAGTGGAGAATGTATCTCTTCATCAAATTCATCTGAGGCTGCGACGCAGATCGATTGAAGAAACTACGTTCGAAGACCGAAGCAATACTTTCAAACGGTTCCCTACTGCGAAGGTCAAGGTCTTCAATCAATGGACTACAGCTGTTGAAAACACGGTTCGGAACTTGGATTAGAATTATATGCACTCATGTATTTCTCAGAGGGACAGCTAAACAGATAAGTTCTTGATTTTACTTGGGCGCTTGAACATTATCATATTGTCCTTGCATTAGCTTTGGTCTACAGTTCATCGTCACTTTGCTTACTTTTGTACTCATCATCTGTGTTTCCCCATTCATGTTTATTCGTATATTCGTCGTGTTTAATATTGACTGGAATTTTCCCAGGAAAACTTCAGTGAAAGTTAACTTCTATTAGATTTGCATGCTTATATTCGCTGACTGAGGATCTGACTGATTATATTTTTTCTTTTGAGTCAGGAAATAAATGTTTCCTCAGTTCGCAATATAACCATATTTTGTGTACTTAGCAGTTTCGTCAAGTAAATTACGTCCTATTTATTTACGTAACCTAATTTCAGTACTGTTGACAATTGTTGTCGTGTGTGATCTAAAACTTCTTTGTCTACACGTTCGTTTAAGACGACTTGTCTTGTTATATTTTTGTGATGTAAATTCTTTTCTTTCTTTTACTGATTACTGATTATAAGTCTCCTTTATTTACTTTATAAGTGTAAAGTGTTGTCGTATAATTGAAAAATCATTTCATTGTAACTCATTTGATTGTTTTCACTGTCTTTGTCACATGTTCTCCGAACTTGTTTGTATTGATTAATATATTCATGTACATATTATAGTGAGTTCTATAAGCCTGGTGTATATTATAGACTATTGAAGGTACTCAGAAACCTATTATCATGTCTACACTACAGGAATTCATTGATATTGGAAAAAGTTATGGAAAATCAGGAGCGGAACTACAAAGTTTTGCAGATACGAAATATGATGAATACTTATCGCGTCTGGAAAGAATGGAACAGCGCGAAATGACCAAAAGAGCTGATGAGCTTAGGAGGTTTGAATTAACCCAAGAGAGGGAAATGAAGGAAAGAGAATTAACCCAAGAGAGGGAAATGAAAGAAAAAGAGATGGCTCAGAAAGAAAAAGAAATATCCATGAAAATGGAATTAGAACGATTGACTATAGCTCAACAGGAAAAAGACAGAGAATTCGAGAGGGATAAAATGGCTCAACAAGAAAAAGACAGAGAATTTGAGAAGGAGAGAATGGCACAAAAAGATAAAGAAATGGAATTAAGGAGAATGGAACTTATGCAACTGGATCAAGCCCATAAAAATGCCATGGAAATGGAAGTTTTAAAACTTCATGCAGAAAAAGAAAAAGCTTTAGAATTAGCTAAAGTGCAGTCTGAACAGACTAAGACTGCGGCGGGTACTAATACTTTCTGTCCTAAGTTAAAAATGCCACATTTTGACCAAACTCGCGATTGTGTTGACTCTTTCATATCTAGATTCATCATCAAGGTCACAGCTCTGAACATACCCAAGGAAAGATGGAGCAGTCTTTTACTTGATTTTTTGACTGGTGACTCACTTAAATGTTTCATGAGTCTTGATGAAAAGAGCAGAAGCGATTTCGATGTCGTAAAAGAGGTATTACTAAGACGTTTCCAGTTAACTGAGTCTGGATTCAGAGATCGCTTTCATGCGGCTAAGCCAAGCAAGGATGCAGATTTTGGTGAATTCATTGCATCTATTAAACATTTCCTTAGCAGATGGATTGATTTATCTGGTATAAATAAAACATATGAAGGTGTTATAGATCTCATGCTGCGAGATAAAGTTTTATCCGCATGCAGCACTGAATTAGAAGCATTTTTACAAGAAAGACATCCTAATTCTATCGATGAGTATGAAAAACTCGGAAGACAGTATCAGACCGCACATCAGAATAAAGATCTTCATAGATCGACTATTCGAGATCCTATGCCTGTGTGCGCGGCACACCATGATCAGAGACCTCGATCGAAGAGCTTTGATGGACGTTGTCGTTCAGATTATTATCAATCCGACAGAGGTTTTTATAACTTCCGTCGTCATCGCTCTCCTTCGAATTCATATCGACGAGGTTATAGAGGATATTCACCTCATGATCGTGGGTATCACAGAGGCAGGGATTATGATGGTTCACATCAGAAAGGATACTATAAACAGAGATCATCTTATGGTAGAGATGCCAGGAAGGATGACTCTACTGATTTTTATTATAACAATAAAAAGTCAGTCAATAATAACAAAGGTAATCCCAGATCTCCGTCGAGAGACAAAAATAAACATAGACATGCAAATAATTGCAGTGTCAAAAAAGGAGAAGGGTAATGATGAGAATGATCATGCGAACGCATGTATGGTAATGAATGATACATGTTATGAGTGTCAGTCGAAAAACAGATTAAAGTCTACAATTACACTTGATTGTGGTCATTGTATGCCTACAATGTCGGCATGTGTAAATGTTGGTTATCTTACATTTCATCCCGGTATATTGGATGGTAAGGTAGTGAGAGTTTTGCGTGACACTGAACCTCAACGATAGGCATAAAGCACTCGCTTATCGAGCCCTCTGCTTTTACAGGCAAATCAGTTAAGTGTGTCACATTTGGTGGGAATATAGAAACTTTCCCTGTGGCACGAGTATACATTGATACTCCTTTTTACACAGGCACTGTCTATGCCTGCGGCTTGAGAGCACCCATAACTGAAATTATAATAGGAAACATACCAGGAGTTAAAGATTGCACTCCTGAGGAGATTGCAATGTGGGTTGAATCTCACCCACAGGTGGCAAATGCTGTTGTAACGAGAGCACAACAGTTAGCTACGGACATGGCTACACCACCTCTTCCTATAATAGATACAATTATGTCTCAAGTTGGCACTGTTACACCTTCTGTTTTTGCAGAAAAACAGAAGAGTGACCCAACTTTACAAGGATTGTTTAGCCGAGCAGAACAAAAAACGATTAAATACACAAGAGGGGCTAAACAATGGTTCAAGATAAAGAAATCAATACTCACTAGATATTATGATGATGGCAAAACAATTATACATCAAGTGATAGTACCTAAGGAATACAGACCATTGGTCCTACAAACAGGTCATGACTCCCCTATGGCAGGGCATATGGGGATCAAAAGAACATTGTTTCGTGTTACGTCACAATTTTATTGGCCTGGGGTTAATAAAGATACAAAGTTATACTGCAAATCATGTACAACATGCCAAGGTATAGCACGTAAGGGCAGGTTCCATAAGGCACCCTTACAGATTACAGACATGCCTGAGAGACCTTTCAAAAAGATTGCAGTAGATATAGTGGGTCCGTTATCAATTGTTTCAAATAATGGATTTCGTTATATTTTAACTTGCGTAGATCTTTGCACGCGTTGGCCAGAAGCCATACCATTGAAAACCATCACAACTGCATCTGTGTCTGATGCATTATTTTCGATATTTTGTCGAATCGGTTTTCCGGAGGATATATTGTCAGATCAAGGATCACAATTTACTTCCAACATTATGAGGGATTTAGAATCCATGTTATCTGTTCACCACTCGTTTTGTAGTGCGTATAGGCCCCAATCAAACGGTGTGTGCGAGCGCTACAATAGCACTCTAAAACAGATGTTATCTAAGATAACTGAGGAATGCCCTCGTGAATGGGACAGGCTTCTGCCGGCGGCCCTCTTCGCTTTTCGTGAAGTGCCTCACGAGAGCACGGGATGGTCTCCGTTCGAATTGGTTTATGGTTCGAATCCTCGCGGACCAATGATGATACTCAAGGATTTGTTGATTGGAGCATCAATTGATACAGCCACTCGAAACAGCTACGAGTTAGTTATTGATCTCCGACAACGAATCGTCGATGCGTGCACTTATGCATCCCAGAGTATAAAATCAGCCACTCAACGATCAAGATTATTACATAATCAAAAGAGAATATTAAGATCCTTCAAACCAGGGGAAAAAGTTTGGTTGTTACTACCTCATAACGATAACAAATTACTGATATCATGGCAAGGTCCATTTGATGTTATCAAACAAGTCACAGATGTTGACTACTCGGTGAACGTTAGAGGTAAAATCAAAACCTTCCATGTCAACATGCTAAAATTAGCGGTTGAAAGACCACAGGAATTAATTCCTGTCATTAACTCTATTGATGATTCTTCTCATCATACTGCTTCTTTTGCAGTTGTTCATGAAGAAGATACCACTTCGTCTATCCCTTTACAATTCCAACTACCTTCTTTGCAATCATCGGAATCTTGGAAAGACGTGACTATTTCTTCTTCACTATCTTCGTCACAACAAGATCAAGTTCGGGATATTCTTATTTCTTTCAATGATGTTCTCACCGACCTTCCAGGTCAGACATCGCTTATATCCCATGATATTACTCTTACGGATTATAAACCTATCAAACTTAGACCCTATCCTATATCTTTACACCACAAAGATAGGGTAGAAAAAGAGTTAAAAGAGATGATACGTTTAGGTGTGATATCTCCTTCGGAATCACCATATGCATTCCCAGTGGTGATAGTTAAAAAGAAGGATGATTCTTTACGTATTTGTATTGATTTTAGGCGATTGAACAAAATTACAATCACAGACGGTGAGCCTATGCCTCTTTTAGATGATCTTTTGTCAGAATTATCTAATGCTACCTTCTTTAGCAAACTAGATCTCTCTAAAGGCTACTGGCAAATTCCTCTTGCCGAAAATGCCAAACCTTACACAGCTTTCACAACTCCATTTGGGCTCTACCAATGGAATTACATGTGTTTTGGGTTAGTGAATGCGCCAGCGACGTTTGTGCGCATGATGCGCCGCCTTCTTGGCGATCGTAAAGATGTCATCACGTACATCGATGACATCTGCCTATTTCATGACTCGTGGGAAGACCATATTGATGGTTTAACTTCTCTTCTACATACGTTACGTATGCATGGTTTGACTGTGCGACCTTCAAAGGTCCAAATAGGTTGTCAGGAAATTTATTTTCTTGGTCACCGCATAGGTAACCACAAACTGTATCCTGACGACAATACAGTCAAAAGAATTCTAGAGATTTCTACCCCTTCAACTAAGAAACAAGTTAGAAGCCTTTTAGGCTTGATAAACTATTACCATAAGTTCATCCCGCATTTCGCACAACTATCTACACCTTTGTCCGCACTGTTGACCAAAGGTAGTCCTAATAAGGTACGTTGGGACAAAGATTGCGAAAGCGCTTTGGTAACAATTAAGAAATTATTTAGTAATGCACCTATTTTGTTATTACCGAATATACATATTCCATTCATACTTCAATCAGATGCCTCGAGTTACTCCATGGGCGGTTGTTTGCTGCAATGTTACAAGGAAACACTCCATCCATGTTTCTATGTGTCGAGGAAACTGACTCCGGCTGAACAGAAGTATGCGACAGGTGAACATGAGCTCCTGTCGATGGTCTGGTGCCTGGAGAAGCTGTCAAGATATCTCATCGGCACGCACTTTTACATTATGACAGACCATAGTCCTCTTACTTACATAACAGCTAGAACAATGCGTAACGCTAGAATACACCGATGGTACTTGTTGATTCAAGAATTTTCATTTACGATTCTGCCTATTGCTGGATCAGACAATAACTTGGCAGATCTTTTATCGCGCAACTTCTCTGAGAAGAAATTGAATTAACTCTTTAGTGACCATGTTGACAAGTGCTATTATTAATGTTATAAAATTTAATGTGTCTACTTAATGAATATGACAGTTATAAGTAGGTAGTACTAATATTAATATATTCGGGAGACGAGCGTCTTCTCCATCACTATCATCCGTGCCACAAGTGTCACGTTTGGAAGTGAGGGGGATGATGTTGAGGATTGTTTCATGCTTACAGACATTTGGATTTGTGCACGATCCGAATGGCTGTATCATGGAACACCTCAAACGAATAGAGATATTTCTCATCGACCGATGTCGATGATTGTTGCATGTGTGCAAGCATTTGAGTTTGGCCAACTCGGATTGCTGCACCATGGAACATCGCAATTGAATATATATTAACGACGTAGTATGCATATCACTATGCATGACGCGTATGTCTTTATAACGTCATTCGACTTGTGGGTTTTGACCCGAACGGCAGTGTGTTTCAGAAGTGTGGCCATTGCCACTTATATTGTGTGGTACTACCACTTTTTAATTGTGTGGCTGGGAAGCCAATTGAGCAGTGTATTTCTTGAACCAAACGTAAGTCGTCGTATGAATAATGCAGTTTGCATAATTATGGCAGATTAACCTGGCGTGGTATGCCAAAGGAACATTACGGTACTAGCAATAGTGTAAGCCTAGTATAGATGGATATTGTACAGCTAGCGGCAAGCGTAAGCCTAGTGTAACGGATATTAGACGACTAGCAGTAGACGTAAGCCTAGCATAATAAGTGTATTGCAGAACTAGCAGGATAGTTAAGTCTAGTGCAAAAGGCTATTGTATAAACTAGCGACGGGAGTAAGTCTAGTTAGCCTCTGAATTTATGCCAAAGGACATTGGCCGTTAAAAGGAACTGACCTTGAACCAGAACTCTAGATAGAGATTGTGAACATGTGTTATTGAAATAATGAGAACTCTTACAGATCGTACATGAATGTGATGTGACTTTTGTTCCCATGTAGTTGGTGTCTGCTCATGGTATGAAATTACTAATTAAATATTTTGAGTCGTCAAAATCACGGTCTTATCAACTGTCGTATTCGGAGTTGAGTTAAATGCTGTTAATATTCAACTGATCATGACCAGTGATGATTAATGTCTTAACACGCTGCATCTCACACTGCCAATATAATCAATAAGACAAGAGACTAATACAGGTCAGTCAAGGGTCGAATATTTAATATGAAACATGTTCAGCACATAATGTATCACAAGGGTTAAGCAGACATTATCGATACCAACGAACAGTATTACGGAATCCTACAAAAGTGATAAGAACCCGAGGGACTTTGACTCTATAAACTGAATACGCATATAATAACTTGGTCATCCTCAAATACTAGAAGTCATCGAAGCACCCCATAACACACGGGGATCCCGAGGCACGTAACACTTCTCGTGTCCAGTTGTACGTATAGACACAGTTTTTATGCCTTTCGTGTCTACGGTCCTGTCGTAGGGCATATCGAAAGTCAGAGGCATTTGATCGGCGTTTCTAATCTGTGCAAGGTCATAGATATGTTCTTTTCTCAATTTGATTATGAATTTTTGGAACTCCAGAAGCTTATTTTCATGGTCGTCTGGAAGATGCTGCGCGATAGTAGTTCTTCGACGAACTGAAAGACAATGTCGCTTCATAAAACAAACTGCCCATCCATATGACGCTTTAAATGCTGTTGTGCCTGTACAAGATTTTTTTAAGTTCCAGAGCTTTAAGTCGGATTTCAATTCATGAAACACCGATGCCGTGTTGCCTTCTATCCACTACCCACTCCAATGTTTTTTCTAGGTCTGGAAGATCTGGTGGTGACCCACGATTCGCCTTTTTCTTACTAGGCAACACTTGCAGCGCCTCTTTGTTTTTTCGCCATAATCGAATGTTGCACTCGTTAATGGAAAAATGTCGACTTGCTGCCCGATTGCCGTTAGATTCTGCATATTTTACCACTAAGAGCTTTTCTGCTGCAGTATAACATTTTCTCAAATTCATTTTTAGGGCTCAAAATATAAAATGACAAACTTCACAACCAAGCTTAATATCAAAACAGATTGAAGGTCAAGAGTGCAAAATGTGTTTCGCAACAATGTCTGACACATAAGAAAACACATGGCACATTCAATTTCGTGCCATTTTCACTGTCAAATTGTGACAAAAACTTGACAGACTTTCCAATGTAGGTTACTTTTGATATCGAAAATGACGTATTTTTATTACTCGCGTATAATACGCACCTGAGTTTTAGCGGGCAAAAATGAGTAAAAATTGTGCGTATTATAAGCGAGATTTTACGGTAGGCTAAACAAATGACTAGGACATCATCCATAAGCTAGGGCTTAATTAATCGTGCCTAATGGCTAACAGCTGAGTGCAAAAAACGACATTTCAAGGAACACACTGTAAGTTACCACAAATCAAAGAGCATTACTTACAGGAATCTAAGACCAACGAGGTCGCCGCCATTTCATGAGAATAAACACTTAAGTTCTACACGAACCTCAAAACTAGCCACAACATATATGGCATGAGCTGGCCATCATAATGGCAAAACTCACTGCTGACTCCTGACGACACATCTAGATAGACCACCGTTCACAACTTGAATACCCCTCTAACTTACCCTCCAAAAGTTATTCTCATCCGGTCATGACATCACATGACCTGCCGTGTATACTGAATACCAATAACATTTCTTCTTTGGTCCTTAGTCGCCGACTGTCAAAGCAGTCAGTGGCCATCATGCCTGGGGGCGTCTTGTAGGGCAACAACAAACTGCTTCCACTTTGTTTGGTCATCAGCCATCCTTCATACAGTGCCCCAGCTCTGGTTTATTCTTTGCATCTCGGCCTCCACAGTTCTCCACTGAGTTGTTTTTGGTCTGCCTCTCTTTCGCTTTCCTTCGGGGGTCCATAACATAGCTGTTCTTGTGATGGCATTGGGGGTCTCTTCTGAGGATGTGGCCAATACAACTCCAGCATCTTCTAGCTATGATGGTGTTCAGTCCTCTTGGTTACTCCGAGTAAGTAGTTCTTGGTTAGTGATAGTATTCTCTTAATCTTTTGGCCCTAACATTTGGGCTAGCATTAAAGCCACGGGGGTTAAAACATGGCTGTGACAAATATAATCATACAGGTGTTGTGAATATCACAGACAGGTGGGTATTCTGGGTGTGCACACTCCGATTTCAGCACCACAGAGACTGAAGAAACTGTATGCATATCTAAGATAAACATCAGCATCTGTCTCAGAATCAGGCTTTCTGACTTCTTGTATCATAACTTAATGGCGAACTAATTGTCATCAGACTTGCAGGAAGGTTATCTCTACATTGCATTATCTGTCCAGAACAAGAAACACACCTGGCTGTATCAAGACACAGTTTGCAACTCGCTTAATTCACATTCTCCCATGAAAACTAATCACTGAAACTCACTCAGTCTCGCAGGGTATTCACTGACAAAATTTATACCTGATACAAATATGTCCAGGTCTAATTACTTCACTTGAGTTACCAATCCTGAGCACTAATCCTTCAGACTTAAAATACAAGCTTTTGAAATAATAATACATATTTACACAACCTATCAGTGTCATATTATTTTGTGTGGGTCCTCTTTTCCTAGTTCACTGTGGGTTTTACATCAAGGATTGTTTGGTGATTTTATTGATGTGACACAGTGAAACCAGTAATAATAAATAGTATTTGTAAATAATAAGACACTTGGGGAGGAGTAGTTCAGCACATTTTGGCATGTCATTGCCATAAGTGTTGTATTGTTCGTTTGAGCTGCCAACACCAACGGATTCATTTGTGAACTTTATTATAGAGAATTCTTGATTTATGAATGTAGATGTCTGCAGTATTGTTTCTAATTGGTGTTGTATTACTTATATTGGGGAAACAGACTTGTGTTTATCCAATAGATTTAGAGAACATTTGATGGACATTTCTCACAGGACCAATAAACCTGTTGTTATTCACTTTATTACATAGAATGGGGTAGCTTAAAACAAACAACCGCACCTTCCCATGGACAACAGCGACTCCAACCTTGCTGTTCATAGGGTGACACATCAATGAACATTGTCTATGGACAAATACTGCATGTGTAAATCAAAGACCAACTCAAAACATGAATGGCTGTTCAATCTCATAATTCAGGACACAGAAGATATGTCAGAAATCTCACTCTGATCTGCTTAACTAGTCATTCCTCTTCTACCTTGGGGTGTAGAGGTTAGCCAGAATAAGTGCCATGCTGTAACTCTGATCTAAATCAAGTTTAACTCAGTGTCATATAGATATTTCACCACTTTTGGATGCATTTTAAAACTTAAGATTTTTTGTTTACATAAAAACAATTTAATAGCAGATGGGTTTTCATTTTCACAAAAGATACAAAAATCAATACTTATTAACTTCTTCTTCTTCTTCCTTCCTCGTTCGCCCTGAAAAGGACGGTGGTTGCGTTGTGTCTGTTTGCGCCTAAGCTGTGATATCTGCACCTTTCGGTCGACACATCAGACTTCTGCACGGCATTTTTTATGGACCGGGTTTGCCTTCCCATTTCGATCCACACTCGCTCAGCCAGACTGCACTGCTGCAGACTGTTTCCAGGACCACCACGTGGAGGTGGAGTGCGGTCTTGACCAGCTCTGATTCGCTGGTCCTGACGCAGGCAGTCAAGCTATGAGTCGCTGACTGCATTCACTATTGCTGCGTCTTCAACTTTTTAACTAAAATGTTAATGTTAATCAGAATCGACGTCATTGCACTCCGGGCAAACCCATAGGTGCTTAGTCTCCCTCAGCAAATGTCAAACGGTATGAATGCTAATTGTTCCTGTTGCGCACTGGTTGTGTACACGGCGGATGCGTCCTCTCATACATCCATCCCTGCTGGTCTTACGTTTGATGCCAAATTCTAGCAGTCTTAGCCTTGATGATTCATCAATTGCAGTGTCATTCTCTAATAGACGAACATGAATTGCCCTCAGTATTTCTCTCTTATCCATGGCCAATGCACCTTTTATGGGTGCTCTTGAAGCTAGTCTGTCAGCTCTTTCATTGCCACATACCACGGCATGACCAGGACAGTAGATCCATATCAGTTCTTGAAGATTCGATGCTTCTATGGAGGTTTTCCATTCATGTCGAAGCCAACCATTTTGGACCTTTTGAAGCATGGATTGTGAGTGATACAGTAACTGCCTTTGTTAATAAAGTCTCAGACAGCCATCTTAAGGCAGCTGTAACTACCTCTACCTCCATTCTCATGCTGGAGGTTGTTATCATGTAAGCCTCGCTATGTTCAGCGGTGGTTCTGCCCTTTACTCTAGAAGAGAAGCCCCACCCTGATTTATTACCACAGATTACAGACCCATCAGTGTACAGAATGGTTCATCATCCCTAGCATTATCATTTACGAGGGACAGTCAAAAAGTAATGCCTCATAATTTTAAATTTCATTCAATAGGCAAGAAAACAGATAAAATTCACATTGAAATGTAGCCCCGAGTCTGAACTTCAAAAACTTATTTCTCAATGTTCTTCTTCTTCTTTGATCCTTAGCCGCCGACCGTAAAAGCAGTCAGTGGCCATCACGCCTAGTGGCGTCTTGTAGGGCAACAACAAATTGATTCCACTTTGCTCGATCGGTGGCCATCCTTCGTACAGTGCCCCAACTCTGGTTCATTCTTTGCATCTCAGCCTCCACAGTCCTCCGCCAGGTTGTTTTTGGTCGGCCTCTTTTTCGTTTTCCTTCAGGGATCCAAAGCATAGCTGTTCTTGTGATGGCATCGGGGTCTCTTCTGAGGACATGACCAACCCAGTTTCAGCGTCTGCCAGCTATGATGATGCGCATGTCCTCTTGCTTGCTACGAGTAAGCAGATCTTGGTTAGTGATGGTATTCGGCCAAAAGATTCGGTGAATTTTTCTTAGGCATGTTGTGTGAAAAGAGGACAATTTCAACATTTCCTTCTCTGTAACTCTCCAGCATTCCGCACCATAGAGAAGCACAGAAAGCACACAGCTCTGATATAATCTTAATTTTGTGCTTGTGCTGTATTGGGAGGATTTCCAGATGTTGTTTAGGCTAAAGAAGGCTGTTCTTGCCTTATTCATTCTGATGTTGATGTCTTTGCCTGCCCCGCCGTCTGGTGTTACTATGCTTCCTAGGTATGTGAAGGTATCTGTCTGTACCAATTGCTTATTCCTTACTGATATTTCTCAATGTAGTCTCCGTTATTTGTTAGTTTTTGTCCATCTTCTCACAAGGGCATGTATCCCCGCACGGTAAATATTTGTGTCCTTTTTCCTAAACCACTGGCGTACGGCGCGTTTAAGGGTCTCGGTGTCCTCAAAGTGATGTCCGCGAAGATCTTCTTTCAGTGGTCCAAACAGATGGAAGTCAGAAGGTGCAAGATCGGGACTGTAAGGGAGATGTGGTAATAATGTCCAGCCAAATTCTGCAATCGCATCAATGTTGCGTTTAGCTTTGTGTGGCGTGGCATTATCGTGCAACAGTAGTGCAGTTCTCTGATCTTTTAATGGGTAAAGTCGCCGAAGACGACCTCTAATCTTCTTCAAAGTTTCAATGTAACGGTCTGCATTCACCTCCACCGGTCTGCATTCACTGTGTTTCCCTGTTCCAAGAAGTCGAGAAGAATCACACCCTTCTCATCCCAAAACACAGAGGCCATAACTTTCCCTACAGATGGTGAACTTTTGAACTTCTTTCTTGTCCGCGATATTGTGTGATGCCATTCCATTGACTGCCTCTTGGATTCTGGTTCAAAAAAATGAACCCAAGTCTCATCACCTGTCACAATATTCGATAAAAACTCTTCTCCTTCAGTTTCGTAACGGTGCAGGAGGTTGATGGCTATGGTTTTTCTTGTTTTTTTATGTCTGTCTGTCAACATTCTGGGTACCCACCGTGCACAAACTTTTGAATAACCCAGGTCTTTAATGATGTTCTGGACACTGCCTTTACTAATGGACAACATGGAAGAAAGTTCATCCAGTGTTACCCGACGGTCACCACGAATGATGCCATCAACTCGATGAATGTTGTGTGGAGTCACTGCGGTAGACGGACGGCCAGTCCGCTTTGCGTCAGCCATTGAGGATTGACCTACTTCAGCTTCGTCACAACGATGTACCCAACGTCGGACAGTGCTAACATCCACTGTTGAATCTCCATAAACATTCTTCAACCGTTCGTGGATGCGAATTGGGGTCTCGCCTTCAGCATTGAGGAATTCTATGACATAACGTTGTTTTAACCGAACGTCTTTGGCAGCCATTTTTTAACTGTTACAGTGGTGCCACCTGTTACTGAACAGGTTGGTAATGCTATACAGTGCAGAAGAGTGTTTGAGGAATCCTGCTAAATTTACAAATTGCACACCGATGCAGTATTTACATACATAAAAAATAGGAGGCATTACTTTTTTACCTTCCCTCATATAAGTTGATCAATTTCCAGCTCTGCTCTCCCATTTGCCCAAGTTCTGCATTCTCTTCCAAGGCTGATGATAACTTGCTGGTAGTTCATCCAGCTCTCATCTGACTTACTCCACTCTTCTCCCTTGAATATATTTTCAACTGGGGTCACCTGTCTAATAGTCTCCTCTGCCTGCACCACCCATAACATCCCCCTCTTTATTCTCGCTCCTTTGATGTCAGCTATGTTCCCATGCAGGGGGTGCCTTTTGTCTGTGGTTATATGCTTTTACCTGGACCATCGTATATCTGGATCTAATTGACAGCAATCCAAGCATGTGCCGCATCATCACAATAGGGGTATCTTGCGTGCAGCCCAAAACTATAGGCATCCTTTCATTTTGAATGCGTTCCAGTCATTCACATTGTGATATTGACAGCATGAGTATTTCCAGGCCATACTCGGTGTCGTAATTTTTAGATAGGTTTGAAAGATATTTATGGTCCCGCCTGAGTAGAGTGGATGTTGATAAGTAAGTGAGAAATAAAGGTGTGATAAATAGATTTCACGAGTGAATAGTTTAAGACGATCTGTCTCTGGAATTAGAAGATTCTCTAGTCCAGCCTATCTATATGACTATCTTTTAGTACAAGACAATCTTGCCCCTCCCTATACCTAGAAATATAAGTTTAACTACACCCACACACAATTATGGGACAACAAGACACAAACGTGAAAAACTATGGTTAATTGGGTATGGGTCTGACCAACACACAATGTTAAGTTCTTTTGTTGTTTGTTATCATTACTTGACAACACCAAATATCTAAAGAGAGATCAAATAAAATCAGAATTACATGCATAGAAAATTAACAGAATACATGTGCCCTCCCCTTATTGAGAAAAAGAACCCAACAAGTTAATAGCCTGTAGCCTCGCTTTTACTGGGGTGTGAACCGCTGTCTAAAGGATGTTGATGGTGTCGTAGTGACAACGGTCCAACACGGGCGATGCTATTTGGACTTGACAATAATAACGCGAATGTTTCTTTCTTGGAACGTGAAGGAAGGACTTCAATAACAAGCAGGCACGTCAACGAGTGCCAATGTGTATAGGGACGAACTCGTAAGGTTTACTGACATCATAATTTATTTAGGACGAAAATACGTTGACGACAACAGGTTACAGTACTCCAACATGGATTCCACAGTAAACGTACATGTAGCATATATATAGGCATGGTACAGGCATAATAACTTCCTCACATAAGATCAGGGTTTGACCTTGCGTCAATGTCATGACCGTTAGGACTATTCAACCATAAAGATCTTGGAATAAATATATTGATTCTGTCCTACAATTCTGGTTGGGTACTTTAGTAGCTTGGTACCCCTGACATGGCAGATCCATACATACTTGTATATAATATAAACAACAAAGGTTATGTCCTAGTGCTTGGCTAACCTCTCTTCGTCGCCGTGACTCGTACAACGGCAATCCATATATTATTACAATCCAATAAACCGTAAAGGATGAAGCCTTGAATCCTTTATAATATTAAAATGCTTTCAGTGAAATTCCCCGTTGATCCATTATAACACCCCTTTGCAGAAAGGTGCTAGCTAGATGCCAACGAAGGATGGTGACACGAAAGTTCAAGTAAACAATTCACTTCTTACCAAAACTGGTTCGGACTTACGTGTAGTGTAATCCGACAATGACTTCTACCAAGAAGTCATTGTACCAGAAGAATAACTAACCCAACACACTGGGTATATATAGGAATATAGGCAACAGACTCAATGTCTGGCTTGAGATGCTGGCTTTCATTTTTAACCTCTGACGTCATCTGCCTTGCTTGGACACAAGCGCGCACGAATTCCCCTACACCAAATTGTGCATAT
This sequence comes from Oreohelix idahoensis, assembly GCA_024509875.1. Classification (NCBI taxonomy): domain Eukaryota; kingdom Metazoa; phylum Mollusca; class Gastropoda; order Stylommatophora; family Oreohelicidae; genus Oreohelix; species Oreohelix idahoensis. Next base: position 126,879 of record JAMPIV010005314.1, read on the forward strand.
TCGTGCGTGACAGAAGACATTTATAAAAAACAAACATCAACATAAGTTGGTGTGTACTCACTCAACCGAAGTAGAACCTGATGACTACCCGTGAGTGTTTAGAATACAATAAAGGAGGCATCATAGCCCCAAAGGTCAAAGGTTAGCACTATGTTATAGCATAGACAGTAAAGAAAAGAACAAAGTTCCTACTAAAGCTATCCAATAAAATAAACAGTATTTAAGCAGAACCCAGATAATACAATTTTCCTGTAACAAAGAAAATTCACTATCTCTGACATACGTGGCCACTCACTCGCTCTCCTTACCTACTCTTGGTGAAAAAAAATCTCTTGGGCATACAATTCCTGAATATATAATTTCCAGTGGTTTTATCTTCCAAATTGGTCCCAGTCCCTCCTCTAGTAATTACATTTTATAAAGGGGACACCTAATTTGGTGGTTGATTCCTGGATAGACAAATGTCACCCTGAATAGTTAATGTAGAAAAAACCAAGATCTTGTGTTCACAGTAAACAGTAGCAAATACTTCCAATATAGGGAAACATCTGGTTGCTAACAACACTGTTATTTATGATGGCGTTGATAAATCCTATCGGCTGGCTCTGGGGTGAGTGCCGATTTTGAAACTGCGTAACTTGCTGGATAAATCTGCTGATATGACTGTAGACTAAGTGTTTAGACTATCCGAAAAATTCTGAGCGACAACTGATAACTGTTTTGGAAAGACGCAGTTTATATACCATCCTGGTTATCTGCTCTCCAGAGGATGCTAATTTTCACACTTGTGCATAGCAGAGAAATCAGAAACCTAAATTCCCAAGATAAAGGGTTTCCACGGTCGCTCTGTCTCACCGTTGCTAATCGACATCAGAAGAATTCTCACGTCTAACTGGGTTCTCAGAGAATTTTGCCCGCTTCTGGAGATCAAAGCCACTCGGGAAGTTCCCAGCTCACCTGAGTACGAACTTCAAAGAATCTTCGGTTTCTTCACGTGCAGTCTGTCAGTTATCGTGTGATTGACAGATAAGCTCGCGTGAGAAACTAGGTAAACAAACCTAATTTGCTACCTGTTATGACTGGCAGGTCGCGAAGTTTGTAAACTTTGCGTTAGCCCGTGTTTACAGAAAAAGAGGCGTGAATTAAAAGGTGAGTCCCCATCGAGGCCAGCTCCTTGACGTGGAGATGGGGCTCAAGTACAGCCATCAGCGGCCGAAAAACCAAGACTGGCCAGGCCCTCCTACACTCGAGCAAGACCACAGTCTGCCCTAGCAAGTCAAGGTGCTGAAGACGGAGGCAACCAGCCAAGAGGCGCACCACAGCAATCAGGATGCCACGCACACGCGCAATGGAAATATGCCTATATCTACAAAACGTTATGACACTCACCCTGTGACGGGTACCCAGGCAGGCGCAGTGCCAGGCCCTCTGCCTCAAAAGGGCCCAACCCCTACTACTGGGGTCCTTCTCAATTGGCCCGTGGAGCCAGGAGGCATGAGAATAGAGCTACTGGCCAAGCAAAGCAAAGACCACTTAAAATAATGCACTGGAATGCTGAAGGCGTCAACAGTAAAAAAGGCGGCTACAGCAAAAAATTAGAGCTCAAAAATATCTTGAATGAAGAGCAAGTAAATGTATGCTGCTTGCAAGAAACCCACCTCAACAAAATCAGAGGCTACCAGTGCTACCGATCTGACCAAAGACAGGCGAAAGGGTGGAATACTGACACTCGTGAGGAATAACATCAGTGCATGTCAGCTTGAAACATATATGGAGGGGGCGGAATACCAGATGCTTCATCTCAGGACAGAAAGTACAGAATTCCACCCGCTCAACTACTACTGTCCGAGCGACCGCCCACTGACACTAGACACAATCCCAGCAAAAGAAAGACTGATTGTATGCGGAGACTTCAATAGCCACTCACAGAGCGGGGGCTATGATCACATGGACAGGAGAGGTGAGGAGCTTGAAAACTGGCAGGATGACAATGGGCTTATCCTGATTAACCAGCCAATCGACCCACCAACCTTCTACTCGAGATCATGGCACACCACCTCTACACCAGACCTGGCATTCCACTCACGGCCTGGAGTGGAACACCACACGCATTGTAGGGAAACAACTTGGAGGCAGCGACCACCGGCCAGTCTTCCTAATTGTGGAAAATGAACTTGTCAAGGAGAGCAGCACTCTCTCTAGGTGGAACTACAAGAAGGCAGACTGGACAATGTACCAGCATCGTACCAATATACTGGCTAGAGATCTGACTGTAGACAAAGACATCAATAAGCTAGTCGATGAATTCAGCAGATGCATATTACAGGCTGCTCGTGAAACAATACTAAGAGGGGCTCGTAAGCACTACAAACCATATTGGAATAGTGAACTAGAGCAGCTGCATAACGACATGGAAACATCTCGAAAGCAGGCAGAGACCAGTCACTGCCAAGAACACCACAATAACTACCAGCAAGCTAAGGCCAAATTTCAAAGGGCCAAGTTGCAGGCCAGGCAGAGAAGCTGGAAGGAGAAAACAGAGTCCTTGAACTTCGAAAGAGATACAAGGAAACTGTGGAAGCTGGTTAAACAACTTAACGATGAGGGTACAGGGAGAAACTCAAAGATTGCACTGTACAAAGATGGAAACATCCTCATGGGAAAACAGGCAGCTGATCACTTTGCAGACTCCTTTGCTAAAGACAACATCGAAGTTGGCTCAGAGAAGCAACAGGAGACTCTTGAGAAACAACAATACGCAGGACGAGATGGAACCATACCTGAAGTTATGGAGGCACCAATCACATTCAGAGAACTGGAGCTTGCAATATCCAAATTGAAAATGAGAAAGTCGCCAGGAGTTGATGGAGTGTCCAATGAAATGATTAAGAACTTGGGAATCGCAGCAAAAACAAAGCTGCTGCAGATCTTCAATATCTGTTGGAACTCAGGCAGAGTTCCACAGACCTGGAGGGAAGCAATCATGATACCACTCCTAAAACAGTTCCACGGCCTCCAGCTACAGACCAATCAGCCTTACAAGCTGTCTCTGCAAAACAATGGAACGTATCATCAACCTCAGGCTACAGTGGTACCTTGAAAGTGAAAACCTTCTTGTACGACAGCAGATGGGCTTTAGGCAGTGTTACTCTACCGAAGATCAGGCAACTTACCTTTTCCAAGAGATTGAGGATGCGTTCCAAGATAAGAAACTGGTACTAGCAGCATGGATAGATCTAAGGAAAGCATTTGACAAGGTTTGGAAAGAAGGGCTTCTGAAGAAACTGAGAAATTGTAGAGTGAATGGTAGGATGTACACATGGGTGAAAGCATACTTGCATAACACAAGAGCCCGAGTACAACTAGATGGCCTCAAGAATAAGAAAATTCTACTGCGTCATGGCGTCCCTCAGGGAGGAGTTCTCTCCCCCACACTTTTCCTAGTCTACATCAACAACCTGGTTGCTGAACTACCACATGGAATGAAAGTGGCAATGTACGCTGATGACCTGGTAATATGGTGCACAGATGAGCATGCAACAGTGGCCACCAAACTGCTACAAAGAGCTATAGATGCCTTAACCTCATGGGCAAATAGATGGTGTGTCAGCATCAACACAGACAAGTGCAGCACTACGCGCTTCACCCTCTCCCCCAAACAAAAAGCTGGTGTCATCAAGATAAACCATGAGCTCCTGAGAGAAGATAAACAACCCACCTTTCTCAGAGTTACATTCGATGATAGGCTGACATGGAAGCAGCACATCAACAAGGCAGCAACAAAGGCCAGGAGGAAGTTAGCCATCCTGAGAACACTAAGTGGAACCACATGGGGAGCCAGTGGGAAAATACTTAGTAAAGTTTACCAGCAGGGCATACGACCACACCTGGAATTTTGGCCAGGTGTGTGGTGTCCAGCATCAAACACCACATTACAAGAGTTAGATAAGGTGCAAAACCAGGCGCTTAGGGTCATCACAGGGGCAATGAAATCAACGCCTATAGTGGAGATAGAGAAAATGGGGAGGATACAAGCACTGGGAGAACGCAGAGACACGAAAGTGCTAACACAGGCAGAAAAGTTCCTCTGTATGCCGAGCCATCCAATGAAGGGCAGATTCCAAAACCTAGCAATGGGGTGATTGAAAAGAAGCAGCTTTATCCACCAGGCCAAACGATTTCGTAGACAAACCTCAGACCTGCCTGAAGTTAACAGCCCCCTAAAGTCTGCCAGAACAAACCCCTTGGAGAGATGAGCCTGGACTACCAGTACACATCCAGACAAAAGTGAAAGGAATATTCGACAGGGATGAACAGAACAGCGTGCAACGTAGGACGGTCACTCAGTTTCCTGGATGCTGATTACCCACAGGACCTCTGGGTCTGAGTATACACGGATGGGTCAGCACAGAATGCAGTAAAGAATGGAGGAGCAGGAGTGTACATAGAATACCCAAACAACACTAGGGATACGGTCAGAGTACCAACGGGGAAATTCTGTAACAACTATGATGCAGAAATCCAGGCAATCGAGGTGGCAACTGAGAAACTGTTGAACACCAATCTCGGTCCACAGCCTGTAGTATTCCTGACAGATGCAAGATCAGCACTCCAAGCACTTCAGTCCAGAAAATTGCCAGGTATACAAGCCCTACTTTCTGAACTGTGCAACCAGCGCAGGGTCGCCATGCAGTGGATACCGTCTCATTGTGGAATACCAGGAAATGAGAGAGCGGACGGACTGGCTAAAGAAGGTGCTGCAGACGAGCAACTGGATGTACCAGTTACGTATCATCAGAAGAAAAAGATGATCAAATCAATCAGAAAGCCACCAACACCAACACAGGATGACTACCAAGCTATGAACAGATCAGAACAAATTGTCATTCTGCGCCTCAGAACAGGACACAACCGACTCCGCAGCCACATGTATACAAAATTCAAGATTGGCAATTCAGCCATGTGTACATGTGGACAGGCACCCCAGACTGCGGAGCACATACTTCAAGATTGCCCCGAATATGATATATTGAGGCAAACCCACTGGCCCAGAGAAACAACACTGGAAGCAAAACTATACGAACCTCTGTATGAACTACAAAAGACAGTGAAGTTTACACAAGAAACAACATTGCAGATATAGACAATATATTTCAAGCGAACAAAAGAAGAAGAAGAAAAGGTGAGTTAGACAGGCAGAAAAATGTGTGCTTTTGTTGGCAAATCACATACGCTAGCGAGGTCACGAAAGACTGTCAGATACTGTAGGCTATATTTCCATTATACGTCACACTTGATTACAGACAAGACCAGCTGATGATACAGGAGAAACAGTAGTCACTGCTCCAGGTGCACTGCAGCCATTGTTTTTAGGGCTGCCAGACCGCTCTTGTACTTCTGTATGATGTGATCAACATGGTGCTTATATGATAGCCCACGATCGAATGTTACTCCAATGTATTTCAACTTGTTCTGCCTTTCAATTTTCTGTCCACTGAGAGTAATGTCTGGAAGATCTGCTTTCAATATGGAGTTATTCAAGGAGCACCAAAACACATAGGCTTTGTTGGGATTGACCTTGGAGCTGGTTTCGTCGCACCATTTAGAAACTGCTTGAAGTGTCTCATGTATGCTTTTAACCATTTCATGTCTATCTGAACCAGTCCTGTAAATGAGCAAGTCATCAGCAAAAGTTAATGTTCGTCCCAAACCTGTTGGTTGGATTGCAGCTATTTTTGCTGTATAGATGTTAAACAGCACCGGTGATAATGGAGAACCCTGGGGTAATCCTGGGCAAATGTGCATTGGTTCTGATGTCCATGTTCCCAAGCGAAATGCAGCTACTCTCTCAGTTAAGGCAGCTGCTATCCAACTTGTTAGCCATGGGTTTACACCACATTTCTTTACACAGTCCATCAAGGTTGCAAAGTCAACGCTGTTGTAAGCATCATCTAGATCAATTGCCACAGCCACTGTTTCTTGTTTACCCTGGAAACCCTCATATACATCGTACGCAAATGTTCCAGCATTACCCCTTCTTTGATCCTTAACCGCCGACCGTCAAAGCAGTCAGTGGCCATCACGCCTTGTGGCGTCTTGTAGGGCAACAACAAATTGATTCCACTTTGCTCGGTCGGCGGCCATCCTTCGTACAGTGCCCCAACTCTGGTTCATTCTTTGCATCTCAGCCTCCACAGTCCTCCGCCAAGTTGTTTTTGGTCTGCCTCTCTTTCGTTTTCCTTCAGGGGTCCATAGCATAGCTGTTCTTGTGATGGCATCGGGGTCTCTTCTGAGGACATGGCCAACCCAGCTCCAGCGTCTGCCAGCTATGATGGTGTGCATGTCCTCTTGCTTGCTTCGAGTAAGCAGATCTTGGTTGGTGATGGTATTCGGACAAAAGATTCGGTGAATTTTTCTTGGGCATGTTGTGTGAAAAGAGGACAATTTCGACATTTCCTTCTCTGTAACTCTCCAGCATTCCGCACCATAGAGAAGCACAGAAAGCACACAGCTCTGATATAATCTTAATTTTGTTCTTGTGCTGTACTGAGAGGACTTCCAGATGTTGTTTAGACTAAAAAAGGCTGTTCTTGCTTTGTTCATTCTGTTGTTGATGTCTTTGCTTGCTCCGCCGTCTGGTGTTACTATGCATCCTAGATATGTGAAGGTGTCTGTCTGTACCAGTTGCTGATTCCTTGCTGATATGGGCTCAGGGTTGCTCACATTGAGCGTCATGACCTCTGACTTTTTTAGATTGATGTTCAAGCCCACCCAGCATTACCCCATGACATTTTTATTGGTCTATAACTGCCCAGAGTATCAGGAAGGATATGTGCATTTTCAAGGTTGTTCATTAATTGTCTCACCACTATCTTCTCAAGTAATTTGCCATAGACATTCTGCAATGTGATGATTCGATAGCTGCTAAGCAGTGTGGGGGTCTTTACCAAGTTTAGGAAGTGGCCGTAGGTAGCTATGTAGCCAGTCTTCCGGCACCTCAGCATTCTGTATACTGGTGTTGAAATCCATCACAACATTCGTAATACCTCTGTCATCAAGCTGCTTGATGTGTTGATACTGTACACCATCAGGACCTGGAGCAGTGTTTCTACTTGCTTTTAAAGTATACATAATGTCCTCGTCAGATATGAGGTCAAAATATATCTTGCCTCTGATGTCATTTTCCAGCATACGATTCTTAATCTCTTGGCCAGGCAGCTTTATCACCTTTATCCGTCTGATGTACCGACTGAATAATGCACGTCCTTTCTCTTCATCGGTCTTCAGGCTTATTCCCGCGGAGCTCGGAATATTAGGTATGGGTTGGCTTATATTGTTTCTATTCATTCGTCGATGTAAGGACCAGAATTTCTGTAAGGCTTTTTCCGTGCCCACCTGTGTCACGAAGGCCTCCCATACTTGGTCCTTGGCTTCCCTTGCAACGCTTTTGAACCTATTGGTGGCTTTCTTGTTTTTTTTCTCCTTCATCTCTTCAACCCCTCCATTATTCAATGTATTTCTCTTTTGTGCTTTCCTCCATTCTTTCGTCGCTCTTTCCTTTTCTATCCATGCTTTTTCTACATCCTCTTTCCACCAGGGTGGTTGGGTGAAAGGTGTTCTAGCTTTTTTTTTCTGGCATTTTGACGCAATATATGTAGAGGACTGTTACAGTCATGTGAGCCAACAGGGCACTTAAAGGTGTGTTTAGGTTTTCTGTGTCTGGTTGCCTTCCCCTTGTCAATGAGGACTACACAAGGTAGATGATCACTTTCCTGTGCTCCCAGTACTTTCCAACATGCAAGGGTTGCGGCAGCATTAAAAATCAATGCAAGATCTATGACACCGTCATTGTCCCCAGGTTTAGTTGCCAGTCTTGTCGGGCGTCCATCATTCAAGATGGTTAAGTTTGCGTTCAGTAATGCCCGACTCAAGGCCATACCCTGTCTATTGTCCGTGATGTTACCCCACTCTTTAGACCTAGCATTGAAATCACCAGCAATTAAACACCTATTGTGAGGTTTATCGGACAAATCTATCAGGAAATCCCAACTACCCTGTTCAGGAAGGTGGTCTATATGAGCATACAAATTGTAGACTCGCCATTCCTGATCGCATATATTCACTGTAATCCCTTGCAATTCTATATCCTCCCTATTGTGGGAACTTATATCCAGCCGTGTGTGAGGGAGTTCATGTCTGATATACATAGCTTGCCCTCGTCTGCCAGGTCCACATGGATTACTATAACATTTGTAGCCTGGACGATTAATATTGCTAGTCACTTTTAAATTTGTCTCCTGAATCATGAGGATGTCAAAATCATAGATGATTTTCTGTATAACTGCTGCCCGTTGGTTGGCGCGTTGACAGTTCCAGTATCCTATTCGTAAATATTTCAGTGACAGCCTATCCGATTTCTTTCTGAATTTTCTCTTGCCAGATCGTTGTCTTCTCTCTCTTCTCTTCTCTCACCTACCTCTCCTTCTGCATTCATACTTTTTCGTTTTATTTGCCAAAGGTATCATCGGCAGAGCACGATCTCCGTAGCTCCCGTGATGATTCTTGTTTGAAAGAAAACTCATGGTAGCATTGCAATAGACTGGAAATATTTGGTCACCCTGGAAGGGCCACCATACCAGGGAAGAGACAAGGGAGTCCATCTGCCTGGTGCCGCCCTGCTCGCCCTCCAGACAGCAAGTGTTTATGACTGTTCACCTAACAGCCACGCAGTCCCTCGGCACACTGGTTCACCTTAGACTTGGGGTCATTCTTTACGACAAAGATCTTAAAGTGTACTTCAAACGTGCCAATCATGCTTTAAACATGGCAGTAGATGATATTACGAATGCCTCAAGATGTTGATGTAAATTTGGACGTTACGAATTTCCACCTTCATGTACTGTAGAAACATGTGTTGACTAGAGTTCTACCGACCTTATTACAGTTCTGAAACTTTTTTAGGCCGGGCATCCTGCGTCGAATGTGGAAGCTTTGTTGACAACACCCATGTACTGAAAATAAACGTAGAAATTCACATCACTATTCCGTGCACATAATCTGCCAAGACGGCTGACCATTTAACTAAAATAAAATGTAATAATTCTCTCTAAATCACATTTGCTGACATGTTGTAAATATAATATCACATCACTTTTACAGAGACTATTTCTTGAAATTCTTCCCGTGTTAGCCACTTTCTATGACAGGTTTGACTCTTACTCTGTTCAAAGGCCAGTCTTCCCCCTCTCAGTTCCTACTACTACACAAAGCAAGATCTTTTATCATTTGTTCAGTCAGGATGGCATGCATTTGTTTTCTTCTTCCTCGTTCGCCCTCAGACTTCTACATTAATGACTCCAATAAAGGTAGTTGTCAGCTCAAGGTTCCTGACATCTCGTTCGCCCTCAGACTTCTACATTAATGACTCTAATAAAGGTAGTTGTCAGCTCAAGGTTCCTGACATCTCGTTCGCCCTCAGACTTCTACATTAATGACTCTAATAAAGGTAGTTGTCAGCTCAAGGTTCCTGACATCTCGTTCACCCTCAGACTTCTACATTAATGACTCTAATAAAGGTAGTTGTCAGCTCAAGGTTCCTGACATCTCGTTCGCCCTCAGACTTCTACATTAATGACTCTAATAAAGGCAGTGGTCAGCTCAAGGTTCCTGACATCTCGTTCGCCCTCAGATTTCTACATTAATGACTCTAATAAAGGTAGTTGTCAGCTCAAGGTTCCTGACATCTCGTTTGCCCTCAGACTTCTACATTAATGACTCTAATAAAGGTAGTTGTCAGCTCAAGGTTCCTGACATCTCGTTCGCCCTCAGACTTCTACATTAATGACTCTAATAAAGGTAGTTGTCAGCTCAAGGTTCCTGACATCTCCAAACATTTTTCCTTGGAGAGAAGTAGGTTGTTGCCATTTGCTACTCCCTTCACTGCTGTAAGTTGGGCAGGACTGCAGCAGATGTTCAGCTGTCGTGGAGCTGATGCCACAGGTCAGAGATCTCTTGTACCAATCCTGTACTTGTGGTGTAGATGGCACCTCAACCTGTTGTGTCCAATGAAATGGTAGATATTTCAGAATTACGTTACAATTTGTTTTAAAGGTGAAACACTTTTTCAAATATATGTTTGAATTGTTTGCCATTTCAAAACTAGCATTTTAGATGATTTCAGTAATCTTTTGAGGTGTGTTTACTGGATAGTTAACATGTTTTAACAATTCCAGTAAAAATATTGCTTTGTGGTTTATTTAACTTAGCATTCCTCGTTATTCATGTTAATGATTCCTTATAAAGTATGCTGCAATGATGTGACCATGTTTGCCAAAAAATTGGTTACTTGTGTTGATTCCATTGGGCATATCTTGTCCTCATGTCTGTCATCAAGTAATAATATCTCCACTTATGGTGGTTCCAGTAACTGTTTGGTATAGTGATGTTGCGTGTACCATCAATAACACTACGTACACCATCAATAACAGGTACTACAGATGTGAAAGACGAGTGTGATAACTCCAGTACCACCAGGTCTCAAAAGGGAGATGACTACGCGACTGATGATTCTAGCTTTCCACCCAGAAAGAGGAAATTGCGCAACAAGACAGAACAGCACACAACACAGGCATCTGCAACAACGGCACCTCTGGCAAAGACAAATCAGCCGCTAGAGAAACCACCTAACCCCTATGAGACTTACTTAAATTTGAGGAGACAGGTAAGAGCGTATAAAATGTTAAGTTTCTTTATATACAGTGACCAAATATAAGTAGATGAAACAGAAAGCAGTGTAAGAAATACATCTTTCATGTACCCAGTGACCAAACGTAAGTAGATGAAACAGAAAGCAGTATAAGAAATACATCTTTCATGTACCCAGTGACCAACCAAATGTAAGTAGATGAAACAGAAAGCAGTGTAAGAAATACATCTTTTATGTACCCAGTGACCAAACATAAGTAGATGAAACAGAAAGCAGTGTAAGAAATACATCTTTCATGTACCCAGAGACCAACCAAACGTAAGTAGATGAAACAGAAAGCAGTGTAAGAAATACAACTTTCATGTACCCAGTGACCAAATGTAAGTAGATGAAACAGAAAGCAGTGTAAGAAATACATCTTTCATGTACCCAGTGACCAAACGTAAGTAGATGAAACAGAAAGCAGTGTAAGAAATACATCTTTCATGTACCCAGAGACCAACCAAACATAAGTAGATGAAACAGAAAGCAGTGTAAGAAATACATCTTTCATGTACCCAGAGACCAACCAAACGTAAGTAGATGAAACAGAAAGCAGTGTAAGAAATACATCTTTCATGTACCCAGAGACCAACCAAACGTAAGTAGATGAAACAGAAAGCAGTGTAAGAAGTACAACTTTCATGTACCCAGTGACCAAACGTAAGTAGATGAAACATAAAGCAGTGTAAGAAATACATCTTTCATGTGCCCAGTGACCAAACGTAAGTAGATGAAACAGAAAGCAGTGTAAGAAATACATCTTTCATGTACCCAGTGACCAACCAAATGTAAGTAGATGAAACAGAAAGCAGTGTAAGAAATACATCTTTTATGTACCCAGTGACCAAACATAAGTAGATGAAACAGAAAGCAGTGTAAGAAATACATCTTTCATGTACCCAGAGACCAACCAAACGTAAGTAGATGAAACAGAAAGCAGTGTAAGAAATACAACTTTCATGCATCACCCTTCAGCTCCCCACGGACATAGCGCGCGGCCCCCCCATCACCTATTCACACCAAGTCCCTCCTGTAATGTGTCATATGCTCAAGGACCTTTCATGTCTTCATCCCTGTGATTTCTGTCTCCAGGCCTTTAAATTGTGTATTGTTCAGTCTCTCTGCCTCTCTTACCCTGGGGGTTCCAGAACAAGGTCTGCACTGTAATGGTGTCAGCATGTTTCCTCATTGTGTATCCTATCCATCACAAGCATCTTCTTCTTATCTCTTGTTCCTCCGGCACTTGTATGGTTCTTGTCGTCAGTTCTACGTTGGTGATCTTGTCATACCATTTCAGTTCTGTTCTGTGCAGGTACTCTTTAATTAAAGTTTGTTTTTCTCCATGTTTCAGAGCGATGTGATAGGATAGACTTGATGAGTTGAAGATTCTAAAGATAGTGTTGGACTTGATTTCTTTTAATTTCATATATTTCTCACCACAGTGATTTACAGAAACAGATAGCATAGCATCGCTAGCTGAAAGTGAACAAGAGTTGCAGAACTAATGAATTAAGTAAACAATAAGTCATGAGTTTCGATTGGACCTTTTGAGCCATGGTAGTGCATTGTTTAATGCACTGGCTTCCCAGCTCGGTGGTCCATGGTTCGATCCCCCAGTTGAGGTGGGATTTTTTTGACCAAACGGCTCTGAGGTCAACCCATCCTCATGAATTCAGTACCACAGTAACTCTGGGAAGGTTAAAGCGGCCAGTGTGATGCTGACCACATCACCCCTAGTGTGCCGAAGGTCAAGAAAATATGGGCCTAACACCATATTCCCAATATGCCTCAATGGGCGTGTAACGGGATCCCTTAGATTGGACATTAACTTGGGGGGGGGGAAGTGGTATATATCAAAACACAGTCATAATGGAAAGACACCAGAACTGGTAAAAATTTGTTTATACAAAATAATGGGATGGCAGATGAGAAACAGAAGTATTGAAGAAAATTTATTCATTAACGTTTGGCTGCCAGTGGAACATAGATCTAAAAAAAAAAGAAAATAAAAATCGTCAAAAAACGTTCTGCAACATAAAAATTTATACAGACAGACAACAGACAGCTTTTAACAAAAGTTATCTATTCTTCATTACCGTGAGGTGCATAAAGACATGACCAGGCAGTTGAGAGATAAGGGTTAAAGTCCTTGAAATGTGGATGTATTGAAGAATTGAGTGGATTTTTTTGGGAAGCAGAAGAAAAGAAATAAAAAACTAACAGTGGAAATATAATAAATGAAGATATTAAAATTAGAAGGAAAAGGTAATGGACAAGAGGATATCAGCACTTTAATTGGGAATATGGCACCAAGAGGTAGACCAGGTAACATAATCTATAATCATGCACCAACAAGACAAGAGTCGTGCATGAGTCAACATCTGTAAGGATTTGTTTTGTCGAAAACCTGCTTACTCTTCTATAACCTCTTTTACATTCTCAAGGATAGTCCTGTTTTAATATTTTTCTTGACAATGATAACAGCATTTTACCTCTGTAATTTGTATGCTTTTAGATCTTGTTTCTTTCAGAAGTTGGCCAGATAGTCTTTTTCCAGTCTGCTGGTATTTATTTTCTCTGCCAGACTTTATTGAATAATTTTTATATCTCTCTAGAGGTGTCAGCGCCTGCTTTGATGGCCTCTGCCATTTCAAGTCATCTGGGCCAGCAGCCTTTCTATCTTTTAGAAGCTTTAAGGTTTTGCTTGTTTCTTACTTGATTTGTCACAGTGTATGACTTTGCTTCTACAGGCTGGATGTTTAGGGAATCTTGTGGAGGTGGTTATATAGAAGTTGCTTAAATGTTCTGTCCATCTCATCATTTGTTCCTTTAAGTTGCTAAGCAATTTTCCTTTGTTATCATTGATAAGGCCATTTGCTTATATTTCCCTTGAATATTGCCTAACAAAAATAGAAATTATGGAGAAGTAAGCCACTGAAAATCATAAATTGACACATAGTATCATATGACAATTAATGACAGTTTGTACAGAATCTATAGGCATACCTAATGACACCTTAGGATCTGCAGATCTCCAGTTGTGAGACACTGTCTTAATCCATGATTAATGAGAAAACAGGAGCAGTCAATCTAAAATATACTATTCCTCTCACCAGATTGCATCACGTCATCGTTCATTATGTAATGTTGCCCCTAAACCACCAAATGGATTTAAGGACTTCCTGATGGTCAACTGTACTTACATTCTTCAAGGCAATGCTACCAGCACTTTGTCTGTACCAATGGTACGTATCTGTATAATAAAATCCTGTACCTAACTTTACTGGCTTGTGATAAGTATTGGTTTGTGTAATCTGTTCAATGGATGTGTATGTTATCAGTGGTATGTGCAGTCAATCCTTACTATTCGCGTGTTCCTTATTCACGCGAAATAAAGTGTAACCCATTTTTTGCCATCTGGGGCACCTTTTTGATTATTAACGGCCATGCGCAGTAGGCAAAGAATGTCGAGACACCTACCGTGCAGCAAAAAGTGGCTGGCTCTTTGTTCTTGCGGCTTTCTTTGTGTTTACACTCGTCTTTGTCGAGCATCTTTTCATCCACGGTTTTGCAGTGCAAGTGTGTTGGCGAGTGTACCTAAGCACAAGAAGGCTGTGATGAGCCTCAATGATAAAGTACATATGTTAGATAAATGTCTTTCTGGGATGTCTGCATAAAATTTTCTTTATTTCTTTTTTTTTTTTTTTTTTTTTTGCGTACGCCCGCTAATACTCGAGGCGAAATCTCAGGTTATTACTATGTCTAACCTGACATTGATTTTACGTGAGTATCCCTTTTTACTTGTACAGAGACAGGTGTCCCTCGCCATTCAGGCAAATACTCTCCGATTTCGGAGGTACCCATTGCAGCTGGGTCGGCTCAGGAGCCGCCAATCCCTGGTCGACGACACTCCTTCAAATGTCCTCGCCAGGTCTCGAGTTAATCCAGTCCAATTCCCGGTCGACGAAAAATCCTCAAATGCCGTCGCCCGGGTTTGATCCTGAATCACCCGGTCGCCAGAGCGGTGTTGTAACCACTACGCTAGCGCGGCTCCTCTTTATTTCTTAATTTTAAATGTTCTGTCTAAATGTTTTCAAATTTTGTTTTGCGGGGATTTTGTAATAATTAGTGTGTTTGCATGTGGATGTATGAATGAGGAGTGGCAGTGTGAGTAAATGGGTGGGTAAGTGAGTATTGGTACACCAAAAGATTGTACTATTACAGAAAACAGTGTACAAAATAAATTGATCATATGAACTGTATAATAAATAAGCTGTGTTTTAAAGGGTACATGAAATGATGAGTTTATGGTGATCAGTAGCAATAGTGTATGGTGAACAGGGTCTTGCAGGAATCTAACCCTGTTTTTCCCATAGGATCAATGATTCTGTATTTGCGGAGTTTTCAAGGAACCTAACCCCCATGAATAACGAGGATTGACAGTATGTGTAAAGACTTCATAATTTAGACTCAGCTGGTATGGCCCATAAAGATCCTGGGCTGAATTTTCATAACAAGGAATAGGACCACTATGCCCGCATACACAAAAATAATGTCAAAAGTGATTAAGAAGCCGTCTGATCTCATACCACAGTGCAGTATTGACCCCCGGGAAGTACACGGGGCTGTCTTGAGCTTTATTTATTCATTTATGACTAGGCCACCTTACTCTGTTAGATTATAAAGCAATATAGCTGGTGGCCAGTGTTTGTATATGTGGTGGGTACATGTTTATGTAAATTAAATTTACTGTTAGTATCACTTCTTCATTGTTATCTTTAGCTCATTCATTATGTGAGTTTGAATCACGTATAAGTCATATTTGTTATGAAAGAGGAAGTTGGAGTGTACAATAATTTGTTCTAAAACATATAATGTTTCTGATTTGTTGAAAAGAATAGAAACATCAGGAACATTAAAATCATAACATCAACAAGCAAAATGTCTTGTACACAGAAAACTACTAAACTTTGTCATGACTGGTTAAAAAAATAAGGAAAGACAGATGAAACCAGAAACACCGCAAGTTACTTTTTTGTGTTCTTCCATCTAGCTGCCTCCACCTAACCTGGTGACGGAACCGATGAGAGAGTTCTTCATTCAGCAAGAGAAGGAAAGATACCGCTTGAGACTGCAGCATGTTATTGAGCGTGTAAGAGTAATTTTTTGTTTAATCAGTAATCGGCGCTGATGAAGGTGGTAAATACTCTTCATATTTTTCTTACGAAAAAATCATTATTACTGCTTAATACAATTTTTTGTTTTATTGTGTTAATATACGTGGCAGTGATGGTGGTTAAGGATCGAAGAAGAAGAAGAAGATGGTGCGACATATTGATAGATAATCATGCGTAGATTACCTTTGTGCAATGTGTTATTCCCCAAAGGTGTTTTTGGTTATCAATGAATGAAGAGTAATAAATTGTAATAAATATACATGTAATAGTATTAATAAATATAAATGCAACGAGCCAGATAAAAACTCATACTTGCATTCCATTTGTAAGATGTTATCTCGGGCGCTTGTTAAGAATAAATATCTGTATCATTACCAGTCAGAATTACTACATACACATGGTTCAATAATAATGGTACAAAATAAGTTGTGTTTTAAAAGCCCTATATCATGTATCCCATCAGCTCCTCATGGAGCAGAAGCCTTTAGCACATTTATGCCAGGTCTTCCTGTCCCACGCCATCAGCTCAAGATCTTTCCATATCATTATTCTGGTAATATCTCAGACCCAAGGGTCTTTTATATTTGGACATGCGCCCTAATATAACCTACTAGGTTGAACGGGACGCGCCTCGCCAAAACGAGGCAAAAGTTTTACATTAAAAAATAATATCATTATTCTGTTCATTTCTGTCTCCAGTTTTCCATGTGTTTTTCATTCTCCCTCTACCCCATTCTCCCTATTGTTCTACAATGTGTGTCCTCTGTCCAACACCAGCGCCTTCTTCTCATCTCCTGTTTTACTGGTTCTTGTCATCAGTTCCATGCTGGTGATTTTGTCATACCATTGCTGTCCTTCTATTTTTTGCTAGCAGCCATTTATGAAAGTCTTAAATTCTTGGTTGTTGTTTTTGTTGTTCTCCATGTTTTAAAACTTGACAGTAGGCATGACTTGACATTTGAATTGAAGTTTCTGATTTGTTTTGTATTGGACTTGATTTCTTTTGCTTTCATATATGACCCAATGCGTTGAAGGCTCCTCTTGCCATTTGTATTCTTATTTTGGTATCACTTTATGCTCTCCCACCATTGTCTATATTGTGCCAGAATATATGTATGATTCTACATTTTGTAGAAATGTTTCTTCAAGTTTAATCTTGTTATCATTTGCAACATTTATTCTCATACTCTTTGTCATTTCCATCCGTCTTTGTCATTTCCATCTGTCTTTTCAGACCTCTCATCAAATATTTTCATTTTGTCTTGCATCTGATTACGGTAATGGTACAGAAGAGTCTGCTAAATCTAGATTGTTAAGCTGTTTTATAAGTGTTCTCAGAATTACAATTCAGTTGGCTTATGTTTTCAAAGTCTGGTAGAAAAAAAATAGGCTGTATAGCAGGGCACAGAATTTCTGGTTCCATTGGCGACCAAAAATTTTACATAATGGCAACAAAAGTTGAACGAAGGATTGTATTATTTTATTTATTGATTGTTACTTAGTTGTTATGTCAAAGCCAAATTAAATGGTTGAGTCACTAGCATTCAAAGAATGTTTTTCATTTGAGGCATTTTGTTAATCTCAAGCTGGTTCATGCATAATTAGACACAGATTTTGTAGATTGCGTTTGCACACCACACATATCTAATAACCAGAGTGCCTGTTATTTCTCTTTATGTTTCTGTTGTCCACTGTCTTCCATTCTTAACTCTTTAAGCCCCAATCGACTTTAAAGTGGCTCAGGGGTTAGAAGCGTTTGGACCAAAAGTGGCTTTAGTATTGGTTGCTTTGTCTGAAGCTGTTTCTAATTATAACTACACAAAAACCACCCAAAACGTCATTGGCGACAGGAAGTACGTTCTTTTAAATACCTCGTGTGTTTAAAAAGTGAACGTATATCTGTGGTGAGATATTTATTTAAGATTTTTAAAGCGATTTTTTTTAAGCGCATATTTTCTAACATAAAATGGCCACGCCCACTGCTTCGAATAGTAGACCTAGACGATTAACGTCAGATCAAGCTAGGAAGTTATTTGAAGACATTTTTGATAGTGACTATTCACAGAATAGCGAAAACGACTGATTTTTCGCAGGAAACTGAAATCGACTCCTCGGAAACTGAGGATGATAGGCCTAATGGAAGGTCTGGTGTCGATAATGAAGTTATGGATACAGGAGCATGTAATCAGTCTGCAATAAATTCAGATAATATATCCAAGCCAAAAAGAATCGGGAGGGATGGAAATGTTGATTTTGTTAGTAGGACTAGGCCTAATACAAACAACGCGGTTTGGCATTCAGTGGCCACTGGAGAAACTAAAGCAAATTTTACTTTTTGCCAGACAAGACAGAACATAAATCCAGCTCTGTATAGTTTGCAAACACCTCTTGATTTTAAAAAAATTTTACATGGATGATGCTGTTGTTAGCACTCTGATAACCAGCATTAATTCCTATGCTGCAAAAGTTGTTGAAACAAACAACCCACATAGAAAGTATTCATTGTTTTCATCATGGACACCGCTCACTTATTATGAGTGGTTGAAGTTCACTGCTGTAATGATTGCGATGGGGCTGGATCGAAGGCCAAAAATCAAGGACTACTGGTGCACCGCAGGAAATTTGTATACACCTTGGTACCACGAGATGTTTTCGAGAAACCGTTTTCAAACTATTTATCACAGCATGCTGCATGTTTGTGAACCAAAAGATCATGTTTTCAATTTGAAAATTTATTTTGGAAAAAATACAGCCTATGATCCTAGTCTGGATCCCAGTTCTGCTTATGCCGTGAAAGTGTTCGGAACTCTTTTGAAGCCACTGAGATCAGGACATCATATTTTTGCTGATAGATTTTATTCATCGAAAGCTCTGATTGAATATCTGCTTGCACAAAGTTATACAGGAACCCTGGATGTCAACCGCGTCGGCTTCCCTCCTGAAATAAAAAATCTCAAGCTTGGCCATCAAAAGATGAAATGGTTTTTGGACTCGGAAAATACAACATTGTGTGTTGCCTGGAAAGATAAAAAAGCAAAAAAGCCCTGCATACTTGTGTCAACTAAATCAGCTGTCGCAATGGTTGAGAAGAGCAAGGGTCTAAACAAAGTTACAAAGCCAAAGGTAGTTGATGACTACAATATGTGTATGAATGGCTGCGACCGGAAGGATCAAATGGTTGGTTACTACAGTATGCACAACCGTAAAACCAGAAAGTGGTGGAAGAAGATTTACCACTGGATGATTGAAGTGACACAGGTAAATGCCCACATCCTATACAATTTGTGTCAGGAAGGTGCTACAACAAAAAGGAAGCTCACACTTCAAGATTTTAAACAGAGTTTGATTGAGGATCTGTCCAAAGAAGCTGCTCAGCTGACACCAGGCGATGTAATAGATTGTCCACCCAAAAATTCTAAACGCTCTATGAAAGGAAATGAAGTGGAACGGATGATTGGAGCCAGACATCTAGTGGAATATGATGGAAAGGGCAGAGCCTGTGTTCATTGTAGCGCCAATGGAATTCATCGCAGATCAAGCTATGTGTGTATAGGATGCACGGGCAGACCCCCACCTTTGTACAAAAAATTGCTTTGTAGCTTATGATAAGCAGAAAAAATATATAGGGTATGCCTAGATATGAATGAGCTTTGTAAATAAAATATTCTTTTCCCTTTTTTTGATGTTTGGTAGGGCCTACAATTTGAAATGTTCATATATTTTTTTTAAATGCTAGGGACTTTTTTAGGGTAAAATTTGTTACTTAGGATTTAATTATAAAATAGTGTTTATACATAGGCCCCTAGTGTGAATGTATTTAGAAAAAATGATCTTTTGTGATTTCCTATGGATTATGTGATTTCCTATGGATTATGTGATTTCCTATGGATTATGTGTTTTCCTATGGATAATATCTTCAGAAGAGGAGCAACTCGGCAAGGTAAGAATATATCTATTTCTTTCAAATTTACCTGCTTCTCATTTAGCCTCCATTTTACTATACATTTTACTAACTAATATATTTTATTGATAAATTTAAATTGTGCACAAGATGCAGTTACTAACAATCATTCATGTATAAATAATATTATAATTCCCATCTTTCTGATGTATAAACTGAAATTTCCTCTTTTTTACAACCATGTGACCTGTTGTTGTAATTTGTAAAATTAACAATCTTCTGAGTGTTTATTGATTAAAAACTGATTGTACTTTGTTAGAATACTTCTGTTTGTGACATTCTGAAACTTTACCCTTGGATATTCTCATGAGGAACAATTATAGAAGAATTTTAATGAATACTTTTCCTCTAATTTTTCACTGGCTTCTTCTTTTGTCCTCCATTTTACATTGAATAACTAATCATTTTTCAATGAAAGCTTTTATACTTGTAGCACAAGAGTAAAGTACATCCATTTACCTTCAGTTTCATATACAACAACAAAGTTATTTATGCATATGAACATTTTTTAAAAATTATTTCCAAACAACAACAACAATAAAAACACACTGGATTGGCCATTTCCTCTTTTTTACGACCATGTGACCTGCTGTTGTAATTTGTGAAATGAAGTCTTCTGAGTGTTTATTGATTAAAAACTGATTGTACTTTGTTAGAATACTTCTGTTTGTGACATTTTGAAACTTTACCCTTGGATATTCTCATGAGGAACAATTTTAGAAGAATTTTAATGAATACTTTTCCTCTAATTTTTCACCAGCTTCTTCTTTTGTCCTCCATTTTACCTTGAATAACTAATCATTTTTCAATGAAAGCTTTTATACTTGTAGCACAAGAGTAAAGTACATCCATTTACCTTCAGTTTCATATACAACAACAAAGATATTTATGCATATGAACATTTTTTTAAAATTATGTCCAAACAACAACAATAAAAACACACTGGATTGGCCATTTCCTCTTTTTTACAACCATGTGACCTGTTGTTGTAATTTGTGAAATTAACAATCTTCTGAGTGTTTATTGATTAAAAACTGATTGTACTTTGTTAGAATACTTCTGTTTGTGACATTCTGAAACTTTACCCTTGGATATTCTCATGATGAACAATTATAGAAGAATTTTAATGAATACTTTTCCTCTAATTTTTCACCAGCTTCTTCTTTTGTCCTCCATTTTACCTTGAATAACTAATCATTTTTCAATGAAAGCTTTTATACTTGTAGCACAAGAGTAAAGTACTTCCATTTACCTTCAGTTTCATATACAACAACAAAGTTATTTATGCATATGAACATTTAAAAAAATTATTTCCAAACAACAACAATAAAAACACAATGGGGTGTCCATTTTTGTTTGGGCCAAACCCACTTTTATGCTTGGGACTGAAAGAGTTAATGTCTTGTCTTACTAATTCCTGCCATTTACCTATCTTCATTATTAGCCATTTAAATTACAAGTTTTGAAGTTTGTTTGTCGTTTATTCTGTCATCAGGAAAAGTTAATGCTGTCTATAGAACAAGAGATCTTGAGAGAACATGCCCGGGCAGCCAGAGCCATGGCCAATCAGACACTGCCATTTAGTGTGTGCACAATATTGAGGGAGGAAGAAATCTACAACCAGCAAGAATTGGAACAGGTATGCGTTGCTCTACATTACAGAGGATTTTTAATAAAGTGCAGCCTGAATATTTCACTTATCTGTCATATATCTACTTCCTGCAATCCCATCATCGCGGGGGGGAGGGGGAATTAAAACCCGAAGCATATTTTATCAAATGCTATTCCAACGGTGACCGTTGCCTCAATTGGCAGTGTGTGGTGTTCCCAGAAAAGTGGCCTCCCAGATCTGAGGCACAGTTACGTCACTGGTGCAGCCACCTCACTGAACTATTGTATGGACATGAGGTATAGCATACATATAGGCGTCAGATGGCAGGGAAGCAAACCCGTAAAAATTGCTTGCTGAAACCGGATGTGTCAGGCCAAAAGGCGCAGATATCACAGCCTAGCTGTAAACTACCACACAGTGTAATTACCGCTCAAAATGGCCAGAGTTGTAAGAGAGATGGCTGAGCGAACGCAAACAACAACAACATCAAATGCTAACTTTAGTTCAACGAAAAAGATCACATTCTTATCCTGAACGTTTTATGAATAGGGTGAATTTTTGTCAGCTAGCTCGTTGATTTTCACGGGGAACGTGGAACACTACATTTAATCTTATGGCTGCTGCACTTTTAAATGTAGGCAGGAAAGAGATGGTCTGAAATTTCCCTAGCTTAAAATATTTGTCCCCCTCCCCCTCTGTCACATAGAGATCTACCAGCAGATTGAGATCGACTGGTAGCTGCCATCTAGTCTACTACAGTGTTTAATTATCACCTTTCAGAGCTTAGATTTTTTTAATAGATCATGCATAGCAGGAGTTTTCATCTTGGATATGTCTTTCTATTTTTCTACAAGCATATGTACTTATAAACGTTTTGCCTTTTAATACATTCCTTACGCTTCAGCTCCCTACGGAACATGAACTTTCACTGAATTCATGCCTGGTCCTCCTGTCATGTGCCATCAACCCGTGGTCTGTCAGTATCGGCTTACATTTTTGTCTCCAGTTCTTTCTTTTTTTTTGGGTCTCCCTCTATCTTTCTTACCCTGGGGATTCCTGAACAAGGACTGCCTTGTAATGCTATCAACAGGTTTTTCTCAGTGTGAGTATCCTGTCCGTTACTGTTGCCTTTTCATCATATGTTCCACTGGCAGCTTTTGTTACATCGCTGTTCAAAGTTGTTTTTGTGACTTTAAAGGTGCAGGGTGTTGCTTTTGTTCAAAAAATATATATTTTTGAAATGTGTCTTTCTCTGCTGGTTGTAAAGACATTTAAAAAAATTTAAGTATTGCTTCTCTCTTAAATTTGACCGAATACCATCACCAACCAAGAATTGCTTATTTAGAGCGATGAAGAAGAAATGCACAGCATTTTAATGGGCAGACACTGGAACTGCATTGGCCATTTTCCTCAGAAGAGACCATGACACCATCACAAGAACTGCCATGCTACAGACCCCAGTTGGAAGGCAAATAACAACTTGGCGGAGAACTGTGGAGGCCAAGGTGCAAAGAATGAACCAGAGGTGTCCCTGCATGAATATGGCCACCAACATAGCAACTTTGAAACAGTTTGTTGCTGCCCTACAAGACGCAACTAGGTGTGATGGTCACTGATTGCCCTAGCTTAAAATATTTGTGTGTGTGTCCCCCCCCCCCCCCGTCATATAGAGATCTACCAGCAGATTGAGATCGACTGGTAGCTGCCATCTAGTCTATCTGGCAGTGATTCAGGGTCCAAGAAGAAGAAGGAATGTTGCTTGACATTCAGGTGTTATTAATAATAAGCATGGGACTTTCCTGCCTTGAAGCACAGCACCATGTTGCTGCATTAAATGTATGATTGTGCCATTATATGACATATTGCGTAGATTGAATGAAAACTGGTCAACCAACAGTATAGGCACATATCAGAGTAGAAGCTACAAGGAGGCGAAGATGGAATAACATGGTGGGGTCAATGCTGTAATGAAACAAATGTAAGGTGAAAGATAAAGACACAAACATAAGGTGAAGGTAAAAATAAACAACAGGTGAAAGAATGAAAACTAGAATCATCATATGGAGAACATGTTTTTAAGTCAGAATCTCCTTTATTCACTTCCTTGGTGGCAGACTTATTTGAAATGTTACAGTCTCTTGTGCGTTTTTCTAGCTCTGCTTCTTGGACTGTGAGCAAGTTTCATGCATCACTAATACATGATATGCCTAATGTTTCAGGTGGAAGATCGTGATAAAAATGTACGGTCTCGCTACAGCGGCCGCCAGTTTCTCTCCTGGATACAAGACGTTGATCTCAAATATGAGAAGATAAAGGTAAATTTTCTGTACTCATTTTGAGAGAAACACTTGTCTTTTTTGTTTGTTAATTTTCAAGTCCGTGTGTGCAATTTTTGGTAATTTCTTATTTGTGTAATATGTGTTGAAATATGTATACTTAGGTTGTATAGTTTACAGAATTCTTTTTTTTAAAAGAATGCTGGACATCCACAGACCACGCCTACACTTCAGTGACACACCTTCTCTCTTCCAAGAGCATCAAAGCTGTGTGCGTTTAGAAATTAAAAGTACATAAAAATTCACACTTTTTCAATGCCTGTAGGAGATACTGATGATATTAGCGTGCCATTTTAAAAAAAAAATCAAGACAAATGTGTTAAACATTGAGGATATTCAAGGCCATGAGATGTGGTTTAACATCAAAATGTCACAAATACCACAGACAGCTAAAACAGAGGATGTCTGAAAGGACCCATTACGCTAAGGAAGCTTATTTATTATCACCAAGAAGGAAGCAGCCAACTTTCTTTTGGCATTATTTGAGAGGAAAGGTGGAATATATTTTGTCAATAGGAAAGATTAAATGACAAAAATGTAGAAGACGACAGAAATACTTGACAGTTTGACGTCATAGCATGTGTGGCTGCATTGGATTCTATTCTAAATTTTTGTCAGATTGGATTTTTGATAACTAATGTAGATCCTGAGATATAGAACTGTGTCCATGTCACCTAGTTCCCAGTGGATGGGTTTGAAAAAAAAAATCGAAAAAAGGTGATTCGTCTTACGAGGACAAAAGACAAAGAAAATAGTCTACGTTACGGCCACAAGGCCTTCGTCAGGAAAGGAAAGAAAGTGAAGGCTAGATAGGACACATAGAAACTAAATTAAAAAAAAATAATAAAATAAAAACTGGGTACTTCCTTGAAGGCAAGAACCGAAATTCTATCAAAATCGCTGTCCTGTTGATAAGCGCGTGGCTGAACAGAAAGCGACTTCCGCCGCCGGATGTACACAATGCATACTAAGAAACTAAAAAACGAAACCGGAAAATAAACTACCCAACGTGATAAAAGAGGGGACTGGAAATAGAAGGGGGCAGAATGAGTGGGAGATAAATAAATATGAAATAAAAAAATGTATATGGCATACAAATAGAAGAATAGGATAAGAGTGGAAAGAGTAAAATAGAGCAAGAGAGGAGAGGGTGACCTCAGACAAAGGTGTGAAAAGTGTTGAGACCGGCTGGTTTTAGACACCCCATGCGGTGGATAAGACGGTTCTCAAGCTGTTCTCGGCTGGCAGTGTCAGAGGAGCAGGATCGGATCGCTGTGACCTGGATGTCGATGGGACCATGGTGGTCAGGACCATTGAAGTGTATAGCAACTGGTGTTGACTTTTGCTGAGCGATGTCATTTAAGTGCTGGCTGAATCTGTCCCCAAGTCGTTTGCCTGTTTGGCCAATATAGGTTTTGCAGCAACGTTTACATATGATCGTATAAATGACATTGCGCGATTCACACGTGAAGCTACTAGTGATGGTGTACGTAGCCTTAGGAAAGGACACCTTCTGGGTTGAGATGACATACTTGCACGTGTTGCATCGTGTCCGACCACAGGGTAGTGTGCCAAAGTGAGTGGCATTCTCCTTTGGGAGACGGCTGTGAACAAGAAGATCCTTCAAGTTCTTGTCACGTCTATATGCCACCAAAGGTGCTTCACTGAATACTTTTTGGGTCAGAGGCTCTGCTTGGAGGATAGGGAGGTGGCGGAAAAGGATCTGTTTGACAGTAGTACTGTGAGGGTGATGGGTCAAGATTAATTTGACTCTATCCGAAGTGGATTTATGGTGAAGTTTGAGGGCCTCCAGACGAGAGATGGGGAGCACACGTTGGAGAGCAGAGGTGAGAACATGTTCTGGATAAAGTCTGTTACGGAAGAAATCCAACATCTCATTTGCTCGTAAGTGGAAGTCATCGTCGTCTTGGCATAAACGGCGGAGGCGGAGAAGTTGTGAAAAAGGAAGGGAGTCACGACAGGCCCGAGGATGAGAAGAGGTATACAGGAGGTAGCTGTGGGCATCTGTCGGCTTGTAGTATACTGAGGTATTAAGGCCGGAGGGCGTGATAGAAATAGTAATGTCAAGGAAGTTGACAGATACTGTGGAGACGAGGGAGGTGAACTTGATGGTGGGGTGAAAGTGGTTCACAAAGTCGATGAAGCGGTGTAAATCAGTCTCAGACATATCTGTGAGACCTATGCCATCATCGATATATCTGCGGTAAAACCCAGGGAAAGGACCGGAGTATTGTTGCCATATCTGATGCTCCAAGTGGCCCATGAATAGACAGGCATAGCTGGGACCCATCTTCGTTCCCATGGCAACACCGCTAATTTGGTCAAAAAACTGACCATTGAATTCAAAGGAATTCAGTTGAAGGACCAGTTCAGCAAGACGGAGAAGAGTGACAGTGGATATAGAAGGGCAAGTGCGTTGGTCCAGAAAAAACTGAAGAGCTCGGAGACCATCAGAGTGGGGAATAGAGGTATACAGAGAGCAGACGTCCAGCAAGAAAAGACGGTAGGAGCGGTCTGCTGGGAGTCGGATAGAGGAGAAAGTTGTAAGAGCGTGATTGGTGTCTTTGATGAAGGAGGGAAAATTCTCAACGATAGGCTGGAAAATGCTATCGAGAAAGTCAGAAATGTGTTCAGTAGGACAAGAACAGGCTGAGACAATAGGTCTTCCAGGGTTTTCGATCTTGTGAATTTTGGGGAGCATGTAGAATACAGGCTTGCCCAAAGAGCTGTCATGAATCCTGAGATGAGATGCTTCGGGAGGAAGATCATTACTAGTGATAAGCTGTTTAATCGTGTTGTGTACAATGCGATTGTTAGAGACAGTCGCATCGCTGGTCCTGGACCTGTAAAAAGAGCCATTGGTCAACTGGTTTTTACCTTCACTTAGGTACAAGTCCTTCTGCCAGACGACAATGGCTCCTCCCTTGTCATCCGGTTTGATGACAATGTCGTCTCTACGGCGAAGAAGGGAGAGAGCACCGGACTCCGCTGAAGTGAGATTGGAATAATGCAATCTACGAGGGCGGAGCTGCTGAATGTCATGGATGGTGTTCTTGATATACAGGTCCAGGGCATGAGAGGCTCCAGGTTTAGGTGTAAAGGGAGGTTTAGTAGAGTCAGAAAAGCGTGCGAAGATGTCGGATTCAGCCTGAGACTGCGGAGTGCTGTCTTTCTCTCTAAAATGGAGCTTCAGCCTCATGCGACGGTGAAACCGATGAACATCCTGGAGGAGATTGTATTGGTCTAGGGTCGGACGAAGAGGAACAAATTTTAGGCCCTTACTAAGAACAGAGCGCTCTCCCTCAGAGAGGGGTAGATCTGGGGGGATGCAGACTATCTGAGTGCATGATGGAGTGGAGGATGGAGGGGTAGCTATGGGGGTAGGGATGAGACGGGATAGTTTATGGTGTTTAGACGTGAAAAGGAACTCATGCAGCTGCCGGTTCAGTGTGTGGATAGTGGTGCGTATCATAGAATAGAAAGGGAAGTTGTTGGAGGTGAGACAACGTAAGCAAAGCAGAAGCTGGGTCTGTTGGGCACTGAGGTCTGATAAAAGGCGGGAGTGACTGGCGGCCACTACGCGCATACGTTGAAAGCCACATCTGGTCTCAATTCGTTGTAGGAGACGTTGTTCCCTAGGATTGAGTGTACCAGCAGATGGATGAAAATTGGAAGAAAATCCATTAGGAAGAATTTTGTGGTGGAGGCAGGTGTGAATAAAGTGGAGATGGGAGGTGAATCTAGTTTTCTTGAAAGTAACGAACGCAAAGTCAATAGCGACACGGGATATATCAGGAGGTAGGGAGCTAAAGCTGGTGGTAACCGACACACGGAGAGAGTTGATAAAATATTTCAGAGAGGGCATAGTGGGGAAAAGTAAAACGTCCAGAAAATAAAAAACGTAAAATATGAAATAAATAAAATATAAGACGCTGAAACAATAAATAAATAGGGTAGATTGCGGTAATATAAGGTATGAAGGAAGAATAGGGAAATACGAAAATAAATAGGTGAATAGGATATAAAATACTGAGAAAAGGCGATAGGATAGGATCAGGGAGATAAGCAGGATATGTAGATAGAGATACGAGATAACAGAGACACGGTGCAGTCAAAAAAAATATATATATAATCGAGGAAGTGGAGGGGAACTGCGGTAAGACGTGGAATACGATGGATGGGTTTGAAAAAAAAATCGAAAAAAGGTGATTCGTCTTACGAGGACAAAAGACAAAGAAAATAGTCTACGTTACGGCCACAAGGCCTTCGTCAGGAAAGGAAAGAAAGTGAAGGCTAGATAGGACACATAAAAACTAAATAAAAAAAAAAATAAAAAAAAAATAAAAACTGGGTACTTCCCTGAAGGCAAGAACCGAAATTCTATCAAAATCGCTGTCCTGTTGATAAGCGCGTGGCTGAACAGAAAGCGACTTCCGCCGTCGGATGTACACAATGCATACTAAGAAACTAAAAAACGAAACCGGAAAATAAACTACCCAACGTGATAAAAGAGGGGACTGGAAATAGAAGGGGGCAGAATGAGTGGGAGATAAATAAATATGAAATAAAAAAATGTATATGGCATACAAATAGAAGAATAGGATAAGAGTGGAAAGAGTAAAATAGAGCAAGAGAGGAGAGGGTGACCTCAGACAAAGGTGTGAAAAGTGTTGAGACCGGCTGGTTTTAGACACCCCATGCGGTGGATAAGACGGTTCTCAAGCTGTTCTCGGCTGGCAGTGTCAGAGGAGCAGGATCGGATCGCTGTGACCTGGATGTCGATCCGACCATGGTGGTCAGGACCATTGAAGTGTATAGCAACTGGTGTTGACTTTTGCTGAGCGATGTCATTTAAGTGCTGGCTGAATCTGTCCCCAAGTCGTTTGCCTGTTTGGCCAATATAGGTTTTGCAGCAACGTTTACATATGATCGTATAAATGACATTGCGCGATTCACACGTGAAGCTACTAGTGATGGTGTACGTAGCCTTAGGAAAGGACACCTTCTGGGTTGAGATGACATACTTGCATGTGTTGCATCGTGTCCGACCACAGGGTAGTGTGCCAAAGTGAGTGGCATTCTCCTTTGGGAGACGGCTGTGAACAAGAAGATCCTTCAAGTTCTTGTCACGTCTATATGCCACCAAAGGTGCTTCACTGAATACTTTTTGGGTCAGAGGCTCTGCTTGGAGGATAGGGAGGTGGCGGAAAAGGATCTGTTTGACAGTAGTACTGTGAGGGTGATGGGTCAAGATTAATTTGACTCTATCCGAAGTGGATTTATGGTGAGGTTTGAGGGCCTCCAGACGAGAGATGGGGAGCACACGTTGGAGAGCAGAGGTGAGAACATGTTCTGGATAAAGTCTGTTACGGAAGAAATCCAACATCTCATTTGCTCGTAAGTGGAAGTCATCGTCGTCTTGGCATAAACGGCGGAGGCGGAGAAGTTGTGAAAAAGGAAGGGAGTCACGACAGGCCCGAGGATGAGAAGAGGTATACAGGAGGTAGCTGTGGGCATCTGTCGGCTTGTAGTATACTGAGGTATTAAGGCCGGAGGGCGTGATAGAAATAGTAATGTCAAGGAAGTTGACAGATACTGTGGAGACGAGGGAGGTGAACTTGATGGTGGGGTGAAAGTGGTTCACAAAGTCGATGAAGCGGTGTAAATCAGTCTCAGACATATCTGTGAGACCTATGCCATCATCGATATATCTGCGGTAAAACCCAGGGAAAGTTCCCAGTGCCACCATAGTCCTGATTGCCACTATTATTGCTAAATCCTGGACCACTGTAACCACCATAGCCTGGCACTGGATCTGCTGCTTGTTGCTGGCCACCCCAGTTTTGCTGCTATGTGTAACCGGCTGGTCCATAACCTTGTTGGCCCCATGCTTGTCCATAGTTCTGGCCGTATGACGTCATTAGAACACCCGCAAAAATAACTATCATATTATTAGCAGAAAGAAGTCAAGAATAGAATTGATAAACGGTATTGGAGACACGACGTTGTGGAAAGATATGATTACCTACACCAGTAGGCATGTTACTTGAGGAAGAAAAGGTTTAGGCTTTGAGTGTGTTTGTTGAAGTCTTTGTGGTAAAAAATGTTTCACGGGATGGGGTAACTAGCCTCATGCCCAACCCTCATTAGTTGCTTTTTACAACATGTCTGAAAGAGTACAGTGTTACTATTCTTTGCTCCCCTTTCAGGCCCCTGTAACACACAAGCTTTGAGTGCTGCACCTAAAAACTAATCTAAATATGAAAAGTTAAAAAAAAAAAAAAATTTATTTATTTTTCCCCACAACTAATGACCATTATAATGGTAACCTCTGCCTATCTAACCATCCACAGCAACTCCTCCTGTTGCGTCATCACCATGAAGCAGAATCACTGTATGCAGTACAAAAGCTGGACTGGGAGTGGAAGCTGAAAGAATGTGGCTTGTGTGACCACAAGAACACTCCAGTCATCGATGACCTCCATGTTCCAATGGTGACTGTTAGCGATGAGTTTGAGCTTCTGCCGAGTTCTTAGCAGGTGCTTAAATGTCTGTCAACCTTCAACAGTTTCCCTTGTCAAGGGTGTTCACTAAGAAATACACATCACGTCTGTCATCTTCAGTTGGGAGAATATTTCTATTTTCAGCTTTCATTTTGGCATGAGTCTTATCATCCGTCTTATCATTTTTGTATTTGTGAGATTTAAAAAAAAAAAAAAAATAAAGATTCAGAAACCAGAGCAGGGATTTATTAACTGTGCCAAAATTGTAACATTCATTATAATTCACTCAGCAAAAAATATAGCACATATCAGTTTCTTCATCCAAAAATACACTGCAGCATTCATTCAGCGAAAAATATAGCACATGTATTCATTCAGCTAATAAGTTGCACATTCAGTTGGTCTTAAGCCAGAATTGTAACAGTGCTATAGCAGCCAGAATTGTAAATTGCTGTAGCAGCCAGAATTGTAACAGTGCTGTAGCAGCCAGAATTGTAACAGTGCTGTAGCAGCCAGAATCGTAACAGTGCTATAGCAGCCAGAATCGTAACAGTGCTGTAGCAGCCAGAATTGTAACAGTGCTATAGCAGTAGAATCGTAACAGTGCTGTAGCAGCCAGAATTGTAACAGTGCTGTAGCAGCCAGAATCGTAACAGTGCTGTAGCAGCCAGAATTGTAACAGTGCTGTAGCAGCCAGAATTGTAATAGTGCTGTAGCAGCCAGAATCGTAACAGTGCTGTAGCAGCCAGAATCATAACAGTGCTGTAGCAGCCAGAATCGTAACAGTGCTGTAGCAGCCAGAATCGTAACAGTGCTGTAGCAGCCAGAATCGTAACAGTGCTGTAGCTGCCAGAATTGGAACATTGCTGTAGCAGCCATTAATGAGGACAAGCCGTCAGCAGTTAATTTGTACATTTTTAGCATTCAAAAGGTAAAGAAAGTCCAGTAGCAGATACTGCCGTAGAGCAGTGATTTGTTGGAGACTTCACTTTACTAGGTCCAGGGGGGGGGGGGGGGGGGGGGGAGGGGGGGGGGGGGGGGGGGGGGGGGGGGGGGGGGGGGGGGGGGGGGGGGGGGGGGGGGTGGGGGGGGGGGGGGGGGGGGGGGGGGGGGTGGGGGGGGGGGGGGGGTGGATGACCAGTTCCCTTCCTCGTACCCTAACTCAAGAGCAGAGTTAAGTACTCATTTGCATTTGGGTAGACTGGAACCCGGTACCTTTGTCACGAGAGGCCAGTACTGTAACCACTTTGCCAATCGGGCACTCATTTTAGCATTACCGATACTAAAAGAGATAAACACATTTTCACAAATATCAGTACATTCAGAAAAAATTCATACTTTTTTAAACAAAGGAACTGTTACTGTTCTTCTGCTCCTTTGTTTAGACGTGAACTTGAATATGTTCAAAGAAAGCAGTGGTCAGTTTGAGGCTGTTGACAGTCCATAAGGCTTTTCCAGGAATGGTACTAGCAATGGCCATATGCGCTTTCACTGTTCCTCATACGCTGGGAAGAGTTAGATGTTCAGCAGTCATTATATCAGGGCCACAGTTTAACTTTCATCAGTAGTTCCCATCTTAAACTTGTTAAATAGATGGTATCCCAATCTGTTGTGACCTGTGCAAAGTCTGAAGATTACCACTTGTTCACTTCTGCTGAGCTGGTAATACACATCATTTTTATTGTGACCTAGATGTTCTGCTTCCCACTTGATCCTGCAGACACAAGTCCTTAGCTAGTAGTGTCTTCTTGTTGATGTAGCTTACTGTAGACCAGGGGCCAGCATCCGGTCAATTTTAATCTGCTGGTAGATCCCAAGGCATTATTTGGTAGATCTCTAGGTGACGGAGAGGAGAAAAAAAATTTTTTTTCACCTAGGTAAATTTCGAACTAACCCTCTCCCACAGCCACTTAATAGCACAGTGTCCTCAGGCTTAAAGGTAGATTGAAAACAGGTCACTCTACACTAAATGACCACAGAAACAGAATGTGTTCACAAAATATAGCAAAATGTAAACGCTGCCCAAACCTGTTGGAGACAGTAGAACACCATCTACTACAGTGCCCTGCACTACAAGGAATGAGACAACTCCTACCACACAACCCATCCATAGACAAAGCACTTTATAGCAGCCCAAAACAGCTTATACGAACTGCGCAGTACCACATAATGGCATCAAAGTCACCAAGAGCTGACGCTCAGTGACAGTGGATCCAAGTCAAGTCAAGTCAAAGGTACTTTCACCGCATTTCCAGTGGGAAACCCACAAGTTACCTCAATAAAATTCATGTTCTCCTTATCATTTTCATCTTTGTTTCCAGCTCTCTTCTCCGTGTGCTTTTTGGTCTACCTCTGCCTCTCTTGCCCTAGGGGTTCCAGAACTTCTTCTTCTTCTTCCTCGTTCGCCCTGAAAAGGACGTTGGTTGCGTTGTGTCTGTTTATGCCAGAGCTGTGATATCTGCACCTTTCGGTCGACACATCCGACTTCAGCACGGCAGTTTTTGGGACCGGGTTTGCCTTCCCTCTGCGATCTGTACTCGCTCAGCCAGACTGCACTGCTGCAGACTGTTTCCAAGACCACCATGTGGAGGTGGAGTACGGTCTTGGTCAGCTCTGGTTCGCTGACCCTGATGCAAGCAGTCAAGCTATGGGTCGCTGACTGCATTCTCTATTGCTGCATCTTTTGGTCCCGGTTCCAGAACAAGGACTGCCTTGTAATGCTATCAACAGGTTTCCTCAGTGTGTGTCCTATCCATCGCCATCGTCTTCTTCTCATCTCTTGTTCCACTGGCACTTGTCTAGTTTTTGTCATCAGTTCCACGTTGGTAACCTTGTCATACCATTTTAATCCCTCTATTCTACACAAGCACCCATTTATGAAAGTCTGTAGCTTTTTGGTTGTTGTCTTTGTTGTTCTCCATGTCTCAGAGCCATACAATAGGACTGACTTGACATTTGAGTTGAAGATTCTTATTTTCATGTTGGATCCGATTTCTCTTGATCTCCACACATTTCTCAATGCAATGAAAGCTCCTCTTGCTTTTTATGTCAATTTTCCTGCTTATTTTGATTATGGGACAGAAGAGCCAAGTCATCAGCAAAATCCTTTTGTCGAAAACCTGCTTGTTCATCTCTCAGTTTCTTGTGTATGGACTCTTTTAATCTCTCAAGGATAATCCTATTTAATACTTTTCCTGGCACTGATAGTAACATTATTCCTCTATAATTTGTGCATTCTTGTAAATTTCCTTTCTTAGGCAACTTAACCAGATATCCTTCCTTCCATTCTGCTGGTATCTCTTCCTTTTCCCAGACTTTACCAAGTAATTTATATAACATCTCTGTAGCCGTGTCGATATCTGCTTTGATGGCCTCTGCTGGAATGCCATCAGGTCCAGACGCTTTTCCATCTCTTAGAAGCTTTCTGGCTTTCTTTATTTCTTCCTTCGTTGGTCTTTCACCGTTAATTTGTAGCTCTTCTTCTGCTGGCTGGATGTCCGGGGGGTTTTGTGGAGCTGGTCTATTGAGAAGGTCCTCACAATATTCTGTCCACCTCTTCATTTGCTCTTGTATATTGCTGAGCAGTTTTCCATTCTTGTCTTTTATGAGGCAACTTGTTTGCTTGTATTTCCCTGTCAGCTTCTTTGTGCTGCTATACAGTTCTCTCATATTTCCTTTGGCTGCAGCATCTTCTGCCTCTCTTGCCAACTCAATACACTTCCTGTTGTCTCTTTTGATACTTCTTTTAACTTCTTTGTTTGCTTCTGTGTACACTTCTTGAGCCTTGGCTTTGGAACTTCTGGTTTTGCTTTTTTTTAAATCTGCTTTCTTGTTTTTTCTGTCTTTTATCTTATTGATGGTTTCTGTTGTTATCCATGCTTTTTGTAGTCGTTCCCTTTTGCCCAGTATTTCTTCACGTCTCATTCCATACCGTTTTGATTTGCTGCCAATAGTCTTCTGTATTCTCTACATCTTCCAGCTGTTGAAGCACTTGGAATTTGTTGGATATTGACTGCAAATTTGTCTCTTGTTTCTTGATTTCTTAGATGTCCTACATTAAATTGTTGTCTATAATTATGCATTGTTGCATACCTCTTGAGTTTCATTTTTACTTTGGCTATAAGAAGGTGGTGATCTGATGCCACATCTGCTCCTCTATATACCTTTACATCCTGCAATGATGATCTAAACTTCTTGTTTATGCATATATGATCAAAATCCTGGTAGAGTCATGCTCCAGTAGGGAAGGAAAGGGTGAGAGGAAAAGAACTGGTCACCCCATATCATAAAAAGCTGGACCTAATGTGGTAAAGTCTCCAACACTTCACTCCCCTACCACTGCTTTTATCTGACTGCTTGTGAGTTAGGGCAAAGGCAGCAAGGAAGGGAACTAACATTCCCCTATGGGACTACCTTTACCCATAAGCATTAAAGTGCAAGGTGAAAACACTTTCTTACCCAGTTTTTGCTACATTAGAAATAAATAAAAAAAACACTACAGAACTACAGTTGTAGTTTCATTTTCACAAAATGTTTTCACCTTTATTTGCAGGGTGTTCATGAATGCATGCAGTACTCTCATACAACACATATTGGTATAGGTACATGGCACATTTTCTTCAACATTTGTCAAATTAGATACATCGTCAGGCTACATTTGTTACTGTGGATAGTACACATCATTGTGGCAGATGTTATGTTAGACATTATCATCATATCGTTTTCATTACAGTTTTTTGTTTCTGGGAATATTTTGTGTTCATGGGCAGTTAGTTTGGAAAAAAAAAATGTGTCTTGATATTATTATGGATGTATCAGTAATATTTCTTTTACTTCTCGCAGGAAGTACCTTCTAATGTTAAATTTCTTGTACTTTTTAATGTTCAAGGGGGAGTAAAAAAAATAACCTTAATATGGCAATAAAAAGTCCAAATCACATAGTAGACGGTTGTACTACAGATATGTTATGCCCTCCCGCTTGAGGTACCAGTGCGCGCAGGCCCGTCATCCTGATGGGAAGTATGATGTCAGGAAACCATGGCCACCCCCTTGGAAGCATGCACAAGAGAAGAGCAGCATGCAGTTATCTGTTTTTTGGGTAGTGAGAGTGAGAAACCAGCAGACATTCATCAGAGGATGAAGAGGCAGTATGGGGATGCTTGTCTGTCGCTTCAGGTTTATGAGGGGCACAGGAAGTTTAAAAGTGGGGTGTCAACTGTGACTGATGCAGCTAGCTCCGGCCGGCCTCACATTGCGACTACCCCTGACGCTATCGCTGCAGTGGAACGAGTGATACGGGAAAACCGGCGGGTAACAATTGACGAGGTGGCTGGAGAATTGAAGCGACACACAAGCGTCCCCCATACTGCCTCTTCATCCTCCGATGAATGTCTGCTGGTTTCTCACCCTTACTACCCAAAACACGGATAACTGCACGCTGCTCTTCTCTCATGTATGCTTCCAAGGGGGTTGCCATCTTGGCTATGGTTTGCTGATGTCATACTTCCCATCAGGACGACGGGCCTGCGAGCACTGGTACCTCAAGAGGGAGGGCATAACATATCTGTGGTACAACCGTCTACTACATTATTTGGACTTTTTATTACCATATTAAGGTTATTTTTTGACTGCCCCTCCTACATACAGTTTTGTGGCTGATACTATGATTTCAAAGTTTTGATTGATTACCTGTTTAAAATAAGTATGTCACCATACCTTTCTGTGTGCATATGTTAGTTATTTTTTTGTGTGTTGTATGTCACCATTCCTTTTCATTGTGTATGATAGCACTTGAGCAGTTTTTGTATATTTTGTTACTTACATAGTTCAGTATTGCTTTAAAGTTTATTTTTTTTAAGTAAGATCAGCATTCTGATTGTCATATTATATGTTGTACACGTACATTTACTATGACCCGGTCAATATGTTGAAGTGTAAGTTGGCATATGTTTTAATGTGCTTATAATTTTTTTGTATTTTTATTTTTATTTTTTTCTTTCTTAAACACCACTTGAATGTCTTTATTTTGGATTCATGCATGTGCACCCAAATAACATCCAGTCCCAATGGCTAACATTGTCAGTGATAAGTTATCGTTGTGCGCTACCCGAATGAAAACTGTTGCAGACTATTGTAATTTTTGTAAAAGGATATGCCGCAAGTATTTTCTATGCTTTTGAGGCTTAACATTTTCCTGTTGCATAAAAATTGAAACTATTTCAGCTGCTCATCCCTGTAATTTCATGGGGCGTGCACTACTATCTTGTGTGTTGTTCCTTTGCTGTGTTATTTCGTGGGGAAAAAAAAAATCTTGCTTCTTATTGCGCATTTGTTGTTGTTGATTTTTAAGAGTTTAAAATGTTGCCTACATGAAGTATGTTTTATTGTGCTGTAAACAGTTCATTGTTGGTTTAGTGTAAATTTTTAATAGGGGTGCATGAGTTGTGGTGCTTTGCCAGATACTGGGTACTCAGCCAGTCTACTCGGCCAGTATCCGGTCAGCTAGTGCTCCACTTATTCCCCCACCCTTCTTTTGTGAAAATATTCATAGTCTCTCTAGAAATCATGCCGTGTGCTGTGTTTAACATTATGTTGTAAAGTACACAGTTATATAATGAGAATCGAAAGTTCTTATTCATGCATATATGATCAATCTGGTTGTCTATTCTGTGGTCTGTTGATATACTGTTGACATATATTCTTTGGGAGCCGTGGTAGTGCTCTGGTTAGTGCACTGGCTTCCTAGCTCGGTGGTCCATGGTTCGATCCCCAGGTGAGGTGGGATTTTTTAGACTGCAAACAGCTCCGATGTCAACCCAGCCTCATGAATTGGGTACCAGAGCAACTCTGGGAAGGTTAAGGCAGCCGGTGTGATGCTGACCACATCACCCCTAGTGTGCCGATGGTGGAGAAAATATGGGCCTAACACCATATTCCCAATATGCCTCAATGGGATCCTTAAACGGGATCCTTTTCCTTTTATATATTCTTTAGATGGGAACATGCTGCCTACTTTAGCAAGTTGATTTGAAGCACAGACGTTTTTTTTAATATATCACTATCTTTGTTCGTTGTCCCAAGTCCATGTATTGATGTATTGCCACATCTCTTAAAATTCACTACAGTCAGCTCCTATCTTTGCACTTTGGTCAGCTGAAGATTGTGATGTCTTTACCTCTCTTTTCACGCATGATGTATTGAAGCCTGTCGTAAAGCTTTTATTTCGCACATTGGGAAAACCAGTTGACAGCATTATGGGACAGTTCTTTTTCTGAAACCACTCGGGTAAGAGAAATTGAGGAAACATAAAAACACATGAAGGAAATGTGGAGACATACTTATCACAGACAAAGATCTCAAATCTGTTAGTAGTAATTCCCTTCAGTCATAACTGACTGTGCAATACGCCCTTGAGGTGATAGCCATCGGCCATTTTTTTTTCATGGTGTTCCTTTAGGCGTGTTCTTTTCTGTCCCACTTGTTGTGAGAGCTTCTTTTCACCCAATCTGAGATGGCACCAGTTCTCTCCAGGTGCAGTTATATAGAGATCAAGCTCTAGTCCATGCAGCATGTTCCCCCTCTCCATGTAACCAGTACAGATTGGTACCAGCCACGTTGCAGGAGTTGCCATAATAATGTCTAAACATTAGACTGCCTTCACAACGGGCTGATCACCCGTTTGCCAGTCACTCCGATTACGGAAACAACAGCAAATGGATTGATTTGCCATTGCCCTAAAGACGCCATTAGGCGTGATGGGAAACAATGGCAAAGAAAACCTATCTGTTGTTGCCCTAAGACGCCACTAGGCGTAATGGCCACTGACTGCTTTGACGGTCGGTGGCTAAGGATGGAAGAAGAAGAAGAAGATTAGACTGCCTTAGGGATTCCTGATTTATCCTCTAGGTTTACACCTGAAGCCTTCCCCATAGATGGATATTACCACAAGACAGCGGAGGTTTGAAATCAGAGTTTTACCTTCTAGACAGGCTACCAATCAAGGATCACAACCCCTATCTGCCCTAAGCTGCTGGTTTTAAGGCGCCAGTGGAAACAGTTCCACCTGGCTCAAATTGAGCCACATGTGAAGGCCATCAGCTGGGCTTGGTGAAACAACCAAATTACTCTAGGGCTGAACTAGTACATTAATAATTAAAAATTTGTCCCACTTTCTTCCCTACAACAAATTGAAATCTGATCTACTTGATGTGTGATGTGGTAATATAGGCAGACGTAGCACACAGCAGTGACATCCCTCTTCAAAAAGTGCATGTAATGTAGCTAGCTTTCACTGAGGAACACAGCAGTCACAGAAAACATGGACATATTTGTTCTTTATGGGGGAGGGCGGAGAAGAGCTCGGTACCCACATAAATACCTGGTACCTGGCTGAGTCGAGAAAGCACTCTGAGCTCATGCACCCTACTTTTAAACAAAAGTTAAGTGTTATTTTTGTTACCCAAATTGGTCACATTTAAGAATGTTCTGCTTTTGAATATACCAGTGTAAAGTTTGATAAATGAGTATATTTTTTCTGTCCTGAAAAATAATTTCACAAATCCTTTTGTTAATGTAAAAAAAAATAATAAAATTAACGTACTCTCTCAGTTCAAAACTGGAAGATGAACCTTTCTTCCCCTTTGTAAATTATATATATATTTTTTAATTAAACCTGATTGTGTGACCTATCTTTCTGACAAATTATCATTGTCTGAAAACTTGTGTTAATGTAACTTATGCTTGCTTTTAATTAGAGCCGCCGAGCAATTGTTCCCCCAATGCTGCAGGTTTGCACAATCACAAATAGTTAACTCTTACTGACAGTCAGTGTTGATATCATGTATAATATAACTGCCCCCCAAGCCCACCTCTGTAGAATTGTTATCACCTGTTACCGATCAGTCTTGTTATGTATAAGGTACCAGCTTGTTGCTTTTGGATGCTTTACCTCAGATTGATAGAGACATTTATTTTTATATTTAAATATGATGAAAATGTACCAAAAAAAATAATATTATTAAAATGTTATTTTTGTTCATTTTGTTGTCAATTAATGGATGTATCAGTGCGACTTGTCATGTACAATATTCTTTTCCTTTTTTTTTTTTTTTTTTTTGAGACTTTATTTTTTTTTTAAACAGTAAGGAGGCATTATTACTGACTAACATTACCAGACGATCAGATGAGCATACATTGTACTATTAGTGTTTGTGAAAAAAATGAATATATGTTGACTGTTGCTCGTTGAAGCCTGCATGTGAAGAATAGCTAAACCATTAAAATACTTGTACCCACTTTCTGTATTCTTTCACCACTCCACATATTGCTTTCATTTTCTTATTTGTGAGTTCATCACCAGTTTTTAAGTAGACTTATGACAAGCTATCACTGCCTTAACATTTTGAATGCTTCTTTGTTAATCCGAGAGGTGACGTACAAATGAAGAAACAATACAGAGTGATTGAAAAGTTACTCCTTAATTTTAAATGTTTATTTCATTCCTATCAAGCTAATTTATATGAAACAAGTGTCGAAATAAACAGAATTAACTGCTATTTTAATTACTTGTTGTTTAACTAGGACTGCTGAGCTTCTCACTCTTTTGCAGCTAATACCAAGTTGAAGAGTCTTTGGTATTATCTACAATCTAGGCTTTTCCTGTGGCTTTTCTGCCATTCTGAAATGTGTTGAGTTAAGTCACGAACTCCAGTTTCTCCAGCTTAATAATCATAATAATAAATTCTTTAAGCGCCAAACACGGCGCATAAGGCAGAAACCAGTGCTCTCCAGGTTGTTCGTTGTGACGCCACTCCTCTTAGCTCTTGCACATTATTTAGGCCCAACGTTCTTCCTTCTCTTATTATTGTTCTTCTGAGTGTTTCTTTTGGTCTTCCTTTTTTCCTCTTACCCTCAGGAACCCAAGTGAGCGCCTGTAGTGGTATTCTGTTGTTTTGCATTCGTAGGACATGACCGATATATGACCATCGTCTTTTCCTTATATAGTTGGAGACATATTTCTGCCTAGAGTCTTCTCTTATTTGTCGATTAGTCTTGAATTCTTTCCAACTGATGTTCATGAGTTTTCTAAGACATTTGTTCTCGAATGTATTCAGCTTGTTCTCCAATGATTTTGTTATTTTCCAACTCTCACAGCCGTATGTTAACACTGAGATAACATTTGAATTAAACAGACGAAGCTTGGTATGTATATTCAATGATCGTAATTTCCAAATGTTAGATAATCTATTGAAGGCGCAAGCTTGGGTGGCATTTAAAGGATCATCGCATCTGGTCGCAAGCCAGAAGGAAGAAGCGCATGGCATACTGTGCATTGCCCGCCATCCAAGGTGGCTCTCCAAATATTACTTACTTAGTCGTTCCCCTTCTACCGTGAGGTGTAGAGGTTTGGAAGAGAGAGCGCCAGACTATCCTATCGGC
This sequence comes from Oreohelix idahoensis, assembly GCA_024509875.1. Lineage (NCBI taxonomy): Eukaryota > Metazoa > Mollusca > Gastropoda > Stylommatophora > Oreohelicidae > Oreohelix > Oreohelix idahoensis. Next base: position 167,673 of record JAMPIV010005314.1, read on the forward strand.
TGTCTTCCTCCTGGCCTGGTTCCATTCTAGTCCTCGGTCCTTCAAAGATTGTCTAATGTTGTCCTCCCAGCGGACTCTGGGTCGTCCTGGGGGGTCTGGATCCCTGGCTCTTTGTTTCCCATGCTTGTGGTAGCCGATCTTCTCCCATTCTGCAGACATGGCCAAACCATCTTAGTTGGCACTGTTCTACTTGAGTCTGCAGGGGGTGGGATTTTAGGCTTTGACGTCTCTTCTTGTTACTTCAACCACCTTCCTCAGATACGTACCTCATTTCTGAGGTTTGGATCTGGCTTTTGTGGGTTCGTCATTGCCCATGACTCGCATCCATATGTCAAGACTGGGACATACGTGGAGCGGTGTACAGCCATCTTTGTTTTCTTACCAACCTCTCTCTTGCTGAGGAATCCTCGATTTATGGCCTGAAAAAGTCTCCCAGCTGCTGCTTTTCAAGTGGCCAACTCTTCTTTGATGCCTCCCTTTCGGTCTATAATAGCTCCGAGATATTTAAAGTGGTCGACCTGCTCCAGGACCTGTTCTCCCAGCTTAATCTGATGTCTTCTTTCTTCTCGTCATATCACCATGGATTTTGTTTTAGAGCTGCTTATGACCATCCCTCTCTTCTCCAGCGGCTCTCCAAATATGCAGAGCTAAAATGCTGTGCTCTGGCTCTGGGCTCTCCCAAGGAATCGCTACGTCCTACACAAAGCCATTTCTCAGCTCCCCCTGTCCATAGTGAGATCCTCCTACTTGCAGGCAACGAGGTAAAAGTTATGTCTGGGGTTCAAGGGACTTCTCCAAGCTTAAGTGTGCAGTTCTGGGTTCGCAACTTGTTTCACCACAGGGGGAATCCATGGAAGTGTGTGGACGATTTCAAGAGTCAATGAGGGTGTAATTAGCCTCACAGACAGAGGTTCACATCCAAATCTACATACTATAGCTCTGTTCATAGCTGGTGGTCATATAAAGATGACTCCAGATATGCCTCCATGCATATTTTATTACTTAAAATGTTATATCACATTAACATTACAGCCGAGCTTGAGATCTAGCCTGCTCAACATATGACTGATTGAATCACTGCCATAACAGATGCACAATGTTGCTCAGGAGGTATTTTCTAATGTTAATATGTGGTAATCTGTGAACTATGAATATTTCTTTTCTTTACAGAAAAGCAGGCCATTTTTTCATAAGCCGAGCTTGAGATCTAGCCTGCTCAACACGACTTTGGCAGTCACTTTATTGGTCATTGTATTTGATTGTCTTTCTGGCAGTACAAAAGTAAACAGTATTAATCAAACGGCAGTTCTTGCTCCTTGTTTTCATACTTGTTTTACGTATATCCAATAGATACAAGTGAGGCTATAAAAACTTAAAAAATGGAGTTCCTTTCCTATTGCCATTTAGTAAAGAAAACCAAAGACCTGTGTAAGTACGTGCATTAGAACACTACGCCTGAAATGATATGGAAAAGTCTCCAACACAGAACTATTAACAAGGATGAATCAAGAACAAATAAAAGTAGGTTACTGAGGTAATACACCAGTAAGTAGTGACCTGTTCACCTCTGTGCTGAAATTTGCCATGCTGAAACTTAGTTTGAATTACATGAAGGTCCTCACCTTGCCTGTAGCACAGCCCATTGTGAAAGCCAAAAACACTGAAATAAGGAGTTTAGTTTTGTTGACAGTGGTGACTGCAAAACCATATAGTCACCAGTTTGGTGTGAATCTTAATTTCCCTAATATGTGTGTTTATCTCTTTGATGTTATGTGTATTTTCTTTGTATGATTCTAAAAATTTCCAGTATATGCTTTTATCTTGTAGCTTTATCTGGCGTTTTCTTTTTTCTGTGCTGTATTTGTGAGGATATGTTGTAGTCTTCGGTATGTTCTTTAAAAAAAAAAAAAACAGGCATTGAATCTCTGTAGAGATAATCATGGTGATGAATTGTGAGCTTGTCAGAATGAAAAAAGTACAGATACTTTAAACCCTTTTGTCTTAAAAAAAAAAAAATTGAGAAATGTTGAGAATCTTCTTTGAACAGAAGATAAAATATTTGCATGGAATTTTTTTTTTCTGTTTCCATAAGCATTGGGGCTGGTGCTTTTTTTTTCATAATTGTTACTGTGTTGAGAAGTTGATAATAGGGCTAAGCTGAAGCTTCAGGTTTTTCGTGTACAGTTTGTTACGCTGAACCAGCGACAGCGTTTACTTAGCATGTGGAGATTTATTCACAGAGTACATTTTCTCATATTGAGTTCTTTCTCCAGTGAATTCATTTCCACTTTCTAAGATGTTATAATTAAGTCATGTCCTCTGTTCACATTGTCAACATCCCATTCTTCTGCATGTGTCATATTTTCCTAACCATGTTCAAAGGATTGAAATGAGAAGACTTTATGACCCAATCAATTTAAGTGAATAGGAGAGAACAAGAAAAGAAAGGGAAGGATTCTCGTAGGACACTAGTGGGGGATACCAAGGGGGAAAAAAAAACTACCAAAACAGGACAGATTTGCACATTCTTCTGGAAAGTTTATACTGTGTGTATTGCATGCAAATTTAAATCAAGTAATGAAATAAGCTTTTGCTTCATTAAGTGCAGGAAGCTGGATAATGTATGTTGTAGTAACACCTTCATACTGTAGAGGTTTTTCTTGTCAAATGCAATTAAAAGTTGAGTGAAGGAATGTAACAACATGAAACAAGAATGGAGTATTCAGTTCTGTTAAGTTCTTAAAAACCACAATCCAACGTTCAGGACTTCCGTCAGGTTTAATGAGCATTATTTTTACTTGTCTTCTGCAAATGAAAGTGCAGACTGGTTCCCATAAAAGCTTTGAAACCAGAAGTGCAGCAATGCTAACATGTCACATCTTTAAGATTGGTTATTTTTGTGTGTACTAAAGTTATTAATTTGTGTCCATTATCTTCTTCTTCTTCCTCGTTCGTCCTGAAAAGGACGTTGGTTGCGTTGTGTCTGTTTACATCGGAGCTGCGATATCTGCGCCTTTCGGCCGACACATCCGACTTCAGCACAGCATTTTTTGGGACCGGGTTTGCCTTCCCTCTTCGATCCCTACTCTCTCAGCCAGACTGCAGTGATGCAGCCTGTTTCCAGGACCACCACGTGGAGGTGGAGTAGGGTCTTGGTCAGCTCTGGTTCGCTGACCCTGACGCAAGCAGTCAAGCTATGGGTCGCTGACTGCATTCTCTATTGCTGCATCTTTGGGTCCCGTGTCCATTATAATCTGTCTCAATTGAGCTAGATTCAATGTTGCCCGGGAGGTATTTTCTAATGGTAATATATGGTCACTTGTGAACTAACTAACCATTTCTTTTCTTCTCAGAAAAGCAGGCCTTTATTTTCATAAGTATCGGGGAGCTCATTTTCACTTCTTGGTGCAGGTGTTTAAAATGTCCCCCCCCCCCCCCCCCGCCAACAAGGAAATGAAAGATAGTCATACACTTACTCACCCAAGTCCTTCCCTAAAAAGATTTTGTTTTTTTCAGTTCATAAGGCAGTGGTCTACTTTTCAATACTAAAATATGGCCACTTATTTTGGCAAGCAGATCATAATGAGGTTGACAATAATACACAGCTTGCTTTTTTTTTAGTGTCCAGAACATCTAACAACATGTTTTGATTGCACTTATCCATCACTGTATGTGGTCTGAATCTTGCACGTGACCATCACTTATTACAACCAGCTTACTCCTCTCATGTGGGAGTTGCATAATTGTATACCAGATGCCAAAAATTATGGACGTTTTCTGTATCCGTGTGTCATTTATGCTTTACTGTCATTTGTATTTCATTGTTGTTGTGACATTTTGGTGATGGTACCTCATTTGTCCGAATAAATATTGTTATGTCATAGGATTGTAATTCATCATAAATTGGTGTGTCATTGTATACGACTTTTGTGGCTTGCCATCACTGCATTGATTATCCTCGTAATGTTTCACGGTTCTATTTCCTATTGGTCATTGTACATTTTTTTTTAGTGTGATGTTTGTGTATGTACATGTTTGTTTGTTTTTACCGTTTATCTGATTTAATTAGAGCGTTGGTGACCTTATAGTAGTGTGCAATAGAATGAGACTTAAACTCATGTTTCATTGGGTTTGACTCTTCACATAATTTGAGTTGAGGGGACAGTAGACTGAATATTTTTGGCTTATTCACTGAGAGAAATCAGTCAAAATGATGTTCAGTTCTTCACGTTTCTTGAACATGGAGTGAATCCTTTCATGTATGGGGCGAGTATTTAGGAAAGTAGGAAGAGTCCATGACTTTGAAGAGGTGGGATCAGTGCTGCATTAATTTTACTGTGAGGGAGTCCTACATGGATCACAGCACTAACTTATACTTTCTGTTTCAGAATGATTTTCTTTGGGAATAGTGAACTCAGTCATTTAAAAAAAAAAATGTACACAGAACAGTACATTTGTGTCTGAATATATTGAAAAAAATAGTACCAAGATACTACATCTTGCTTGCCATACTATATCACAGTGTCTTGCAGATTGTGCAAACATGGAATAACAGAGATACAGTTTGTTGGACGAGCTTAAATGAGAAATGCTTGAAACTGCTAAACAAAACAAAAATATTTGTAACATAAGACAATGTAAATTTTGCATACAATTAAAAGTAGAGCACTTTACAATGTAAAATTGGAAAACTGTGACAGAAGAGGTGGTGGAAGCAAATTGAGGATAGCAGACAGCATGACATTATGGCGCAGGAGGATGTCAACAGATGTTATGGAAAGCCTCAGAACTTGAGAGAGAAATAGTCATCCATATTACTCGGCATTACCTGTAAAAACCATGGTTTTTTTTTTTCTGCTATAAATATAGAGAGGTGAAGAATAATGGGCATAGTTTTATTGTTATTCAAATGCAAGCTATGGGGGAATGGGTTAAATGTTTCTTACGATCATTTATCAGCATACAAAGATATGTAATTTTAGTAATTCTCCAGCAATAACTGGATACATGACTGGTCTGTACAATATTATGTATTGTCTTACGGACGCTGGGTTTGTTGTAGGATTTTTTTTATTGTCACCCATGTGTGTAGTGCGATTGTGTGTGTGATATTTGGTTTATTATGAATAGTGAATTAATTTTTGTTGCTACTAATTCAATGTGTCAAGTAAATCTAGAATTTAAAAGAACCATATATTCAGTTTTGTTTTGCTTCTTTGTGGTGTAGTTGAATGATGAGAATGAGTTAAGTGTGAGGACAGTCTCTGGGTGGAAGCAGACACAGAGAATTTCTTGTTTAAAAAAAAAAAAAATGTGTTATGATGATTTATTTACTCAAAAGCAAGGGCAGCAACATTCTCTAAATTGTTCAAGAAACAAAAGCACAATTGTAAAAAAAATGGCCTGACTAAACCAGTGGGGTGTACATTATATGGAACTTACCAAAGGCAGTTTATTTTTGCAGTCTGTAAAAGTTGCATTTTAATCATGGAACATCAAGGCCGTCCATTTATGAATTAATATAACCCTGAGTATGGCCATATTTAGTGAATCCACGCCACTTTTACTATGGCCACTTACAAGAATCACAAAATATCTACAATACTGCATTAAATAATTTTTTTTTAAATACGCTAGAGTACTATCGCTTAAACACTGTTGACAATTGTTTGAGGTTTAGCACTGTGTCACCACCTGTGACTAGTCAGTAGGTGAACTTGCTTTTCGATAGGCCAGGCTGGGGCAACCCACTCATCAGCTAAGTTTGATGTATCTAACATCTCTGCATTCCTCCTATCGTCTGATAACAAACTATACATTCTAAGTTGCGTTCTATCTTGTCTTTGATCCACCATCACTGAGCGTTAGCTCTTGGTGATTTCACATTCTAAGTAAACGTGGCACACATTCATTTTTTTAGGATTTGTAGATAAATGGCTTGTCATATTTCTGTTGCAATAACAAAGAAAAGCACAAACACATGATTCATGACAAAAATAGGATAATAACAACAACAACAATATGTACAAATGGCCTACGTTATCACACCTGAAGGTCTTTTATATTTGGACATGCGCCCTAATATAACCAACTATGTTGAACGGGATGCGCCTCGCCAAAACTAGGACAAATTTTTTTTTAATGTACAAATGCCGCTAATATTACATTCAAATTGATTGCTTAAACAGTAACAGAAGTCATCGTATAGTTTTAAAACATGGAGTATTAAATTGATGAAGTTCCTAATTTATTTAGATCTTACGTTGTGTAAATATGAAAATTATTATTTTTTCTTTAAAAGTAAAGATCATCACAATTCAGAACTTTAATAATAATAATAAAAAGTCATTACAATGCTCTTCCAAAACTCTGTACCATAAACCGACACAAATTAAGCAAAAACACATAATACCACATGAATTTTGTGGTGGTAGTGTTGAATGCTCTCTCTCTCTTCCAGTACTGTTTCTGGTGGCATAAGTGATCATATTTCTACTCAACTTCTTGTCTCTAATACTGTATATTATCAACTCTGTTTACGTCTTTCCATGCCAAGATGTCAAACTCTTTTTGTTGTCCTCTCTTTTTCCTTTCAATATGGTGTCAGAACATATTCCAGCTTTCTTCTTCTCATTTCATGCCTAAAGAAAGTGGATAGCTTCCTTCTAATGTGAGCAATAAGTCTCCTTCAGGACATCTTCATCGTTCTTGTTAGCTTGTCCATGGTATTCTTCTGTAATACATCTCTGTGGTCTCTAGGGCTTTTCCTGCCTTTGTTTACTTCTTGTCCATGACTTATTTCCAAACGTCAAGATTGGCGCACTATAACATTGAAGAACTCTCTTTCTTATTTCCATTAACATATAGTTGTTGCTTAAAATACTTTTCAGTTTGTGGAGCACTGCTATTCTACTCTTCACCCCTGAGATGTATCTTTCATCTGATGTTATTATGGGCCTAGGTATTTGAATATATTGACTTGTCTTTTAAACATTGATGGTGCATTCTGAAAATGTTATTTTCTTCAAGATGACCACTACTTCCATCTTTTGTGTTATTTAGGCTACAGTCTTCATTTTCTGTCACTAATTTATCAATCACTTCCTGAAACTTTTTTCACTTTTAGCTGTTAAGTCTGTCCTTAGAATATCAATTTTTTCATATTATGTCCACCAACTTGGATTTCATTATATTTTCACTGTAGAGTTTAAACAGATTAAGTGACAGCACACATCCCTGCCTTACACCCTGTTTTATCTGCTGAAACATTTTTATTTGGCTACTACTTCTTACAGCTGCTGTTTGTTGTCAGTACATGCTCCACATTATGAATGTTAAGTGTAAACAGTTAATCATTGTTAAATGTAATGTAAACAGTTAAATGTAATTAGAAAACAATTATCAGAACTGATGTCAACATTTCAATATAACAAACTGACAAAATAAGGGTGAACTCCACTAACAATCAACATTAAACAAATTAAGCAGTGATTTGTCTCCTAAATAAGGGTGAACTCCACAAACAATCAACATTAGAACAAATTAAACAGGGATTTGTCTCCTAAATAAGGGTGAACTCCACTATCAATCAACATTAAACAAATTAAGCAGTGATTTGTCTCCTAAATAAGGGTGAACTACACAAACAATCAACATTAGGACAAATTAAATAGGGATTTGTCTCCTAAATAAGGGTGAACTCCACTATCAATCAACATTAAACAAATTAAGCAGTGATTTGTCTCCTAAATAAGGGTGAACTACACAAACAATCAACATTAGAACAAATTAAACAGGGATTTGTTTCCTAAATAAGGGTGAACTCCACTATCAATCAACATAAAACAAATTAAGCAGTGATTTGTCTCCTAGAAAAGGGTGAAATCCACTAACAATCAACATTAAAACAAATTAAACTGGTTTGTCTCCTAAATAAGGGTCAACTCCACTAACAATCGATATTAAAACAAATTAAACAGTGGTTTGTCTCCTTCCTCATCACTCTCACATCTACGGCCATAAGAGAAATAACTCTCTTTTCTACCTTCTCCACCTCCAAGTTTGAAAGTGGGTCCCTCATTTTCTTTGTCTTCATCTTCACCTCTATCCCTCTGGAGATTAATAGCAAATTCATGGGTGGAAGATTCTGAGTTTTGGCTTTTGGCAAAAAGATTTAACAAACTGCAAGGTGCACCATCAGAAGAAGGTGATCCAGTCTCTTCTGTGAACTTGCCAAATGTAAAGAATGACTCAGCTTCTGCTGTATCCTCCCCTGCATTTGCACTGCTTGAGTTCTGTGAAATATTGAACAGACTAAATATTGAAACTGGGGCAGCTTCATCATCATTTTCGCTGTTATCTTCATTTGAGTTCTTCTCAAAGTTGCCAAACAGGGACTCCAATAAGCTGTGGCTTCCCTGAGATGTAGAGCTTTTTTCTTGTGTGGGGGATTTACAGTACTTTCGCTTTGGTGATTTTGAGTCAGTACTCGTGCTGTGGGATCCTAAAAAAATAATCCAAGAAAGCTAGATTCATGATTATGGTCAGTCAAACTTCAAAGCATTCAATTTACTGTTACAAGTTTGCTGCGTAGAAATATAAATAACAGCACACAGACTGCTGGATGAAGAAAATATGTCGGATCAAAAGTATCAAGCCTCTCTACATGTAAGCCTACCTTGCCATTGGTTGGAGAGCTTGAGTGCCCCAATGATCCCGGGAGCTATGCCAGCTGGAGTATTACTCCTGGCAGGGTCACCCAATCCGGACAGGTCCTTGGTGATGGGCCAGACTAAATGGGCTGAGGAGTAGGTGGAACCCTATAGGTGTAGATGCAGAACCCACCGGCGAGTGGTACATGCTTTGGTCTGCACCAATCCAAACCCACTTCATGGGTTAAATGCTTTCTTGCCTCATTCTTCACTGTTTGTCATCTATCGGGAGTAGTTTAGGACCCCTTACGGTGTAGGCACAGTACCTACGGCGAGTGGACCATGCTCTGGCCAGCACCAACCCAAACCCCAGGCATGGGTTAAATCCCGGGTAGATGAAGCTCGTAAGCCTTGGAAGGCAGTTCGTCTAGAAGGAAAACTGCTGCCTTGCAGGTAGGTTGGGGACAGTCAAGGGCTAAGGAACGCAACCCTACAGAAATGCCTGTTGAAATCGGATGCACTGGGCTACATGCTTAACGAAACAGTGCAATGTGCTTCGCCTAATGAAGATGTCATGAATACAATTTAAGCACTGTGGTGCTTGTCCCACCAGGCGGCGAGAGTGCCGGACCCCCCGCCTCAAAGGGGTCCAACCAATACTACTGGTGGTCACCTACCCCTGAATTGTTTAGTCAAGGTACAGAAGGGCAAATGCTATTGACCAAACACCAAGAACACTCAACATTCTGCAGTGGAATGCAGAAAGAGTTCTCAACAAAAAAGTCCCCCTAAAAAACCACCTTTATGAGGATCAAATCGATGTGGCTTGCATCCAAGAAACACATTTCAACAGCAACCACAGATTCTCAATAAGAGGATATCAGGCTTTCCGACTCGATCGAGAAGGACACAAAGGAGGTGTGCTATTACTTACCTGAAACACAATATCAAGTAGTGAGGTATTCGTGATCTTCAACGACCAGTCGGAAATTTTAGGGGTTGACATTAAAATAAAGGACACGAACATGCATATCTACAATTTGTATGGCCCACCGAGCAAAGACCTATCACTTGCAAGTATGGAAATAAAGAGCTCAAACTGCATAGTGGTCAGAGACTTCAACAGCCACTCGGAAAGATGGGGATATCCGGTTACAGACAGTAGAGGAGAGGAAGTGGAGGACTGGGAGATAGACATAAACCTTCACCTTATCAACAGGCCAGATGATAAACCCAGTTTCTACTCTAGAAGATGACACAACACTTCCACTCCAGACCTAGCTTTGACCGACAGGTACTTGGCCAGCTAGCAGGCAGCGACCACAGACCAATAAAGCTAGTGGTTAATACGGAGCATGTTCCCCATAAAGTAAAACCATTGCCCCGATGGAATTACAAAAGAGCTGACTGGGACAGTTTTGCGGTGCTGACTGACAGTCTTTGCGAGACCATTAACACACGAAACAACAGCATGAAAAATATGGTTGAAAGCTTTAATAGAGCAATACTTCAAGCAGCTATTGAGACTATTCCGAGAGGGGCAAGAAAGAACTATAAACCATACTGGAATGAAGAACTGCAAAAACTTGAAGATGAAGTAACAGAAGCCAGAGACACGGCAGAAACAGAACAAACAACTGAGGCAAACATCTTGCTCAAAGCAACCACTGCAAAGTACAAAAAAACATTAAACCAAACAACAAGAGACTGCTGGAAGCAAACAACAGACAATCTTAACCTAGATAAAGAAGGGAACAAACTGGAAACTATACTACTGGACAAAAGTTAAGGGCCACCAAGAAAAACTCCTCTTTGGACCAATTAAATGCAACCAGTTGTAAACAATTTATTACACAATAAAGTTGATTCATCCGTGGAAAAGATCAGTCAAGTGTTTTTTAATAATGTGTGACTTACTAACAAAAAGAAATTCAACTCATTTTTTCACCTTTTGAACTAGTGGTGCATGTTGCAAAAACCACGAGTTTTTGCAAAAACAATGGCAATTTTCACATGCGGGTTAAAGTGACCCAGTTTTTGGACATTTAAAAAAAATTAACCTAGTGCACACAGAATACAGATGTCAGTGATTACAATGCTGAAAAGTCAAAGTAATGCTGAACTGGATGACCTAAGAGTATCACTTCACAGACTATGTCAGCAATACAAAAGAGTCGTGATACAGTGGATCCCTTCTCACTGCAACATCCCTGGAAATGAAGAGGCTGATAGATTGGCAAAGGAAGGGGGAAAGCTTCCTCAACTTGACACAAACATAACTTATGAGGAGGCCAAGAGTTTTATCAAGCGCAGGTACAGGCACAAGTGGGAAGAAGAGCATCCAGGCCACACAAAAAATGATCCGTATTACCAGCTCAGCAGAAGTGAACAAGTGGTAATCTTCAGACTTCGTACAGGTCATAACAGATTGAGATACCATCTATTCAACAAATTAAAGATAGGAACTACTGATGAGTGTGACTGTGGCACCGATAAAATAACTGCCGAACATCTGCTTCAAAGGTGCCCAACATATGAGGAACAGAGAAAACGCATATGGCCATCACCAGTACCATTCCTGGAGAAAATCTACGGAGATATCAAGAGCCTCAGGCTGACCACTGCTTTCTTTGAACTTATTCAAGTTGACATCTGAGGGTGAACGAAAAAGAAGAAGAAAGAAGAAAAGTATCAAGTGAGTTTTTAAATTCCACTGAATACATGTGCACATAAGATTCAAAATATAAAAAACCCTAACTCACATACAATAATACATGTTATATGAATAATATCACAAAGTCTATTACCTCCACAATCACTTCCATTAAGTTTTTTTCCAAAAGATATACCAGCTTACCTTTAACATTAACTTTAAACAGGGTTTGAAAGTTTTCAGAGCCAGTAGCTGGAATATCACATCCGCTTGTGGGTACCTCAATATCAGATTTCTGCTGTGGACAAAGCGTGAAGTAAATCACTTCTGATAAGGTTTCCCGAATTGTTTTGTTTCATGCTACCTTTCACTTTTCAAATGTTAATACACTATCATAAAGTACAGTTTTAGAAAACCAAGTAATGAAATTTACCAGTGTGTTGGCGGGGACAGAAAAGATGGGCAAAGAACAGTAAGACATTAACCTACCAGACATGTCATAAAAAGCAAAGGAGGGTTGAGCATGGGCCAGCAACACCATGATGTAGAAACGTTGTGTCACAAAAACTTCTACAATGATATGCATAAATCAACTAAAAAACACATAGAGAAGAGAACTGGAGGCAGAAATAAATATGATGAGGAAGACATGGAAAAGCCTTGAGCTGTGATATGAGGAGGACTTGGCATAAGTTTGTTGAAGGCCCTATGCTCCTTGGGCAGCTGAAGAGTAATGAATGAATTAATGACACTGTGAAGTGAAAAAATGTAAAAAAAAACAAAATAGTTCTTCCCAAGTCAGAATTTCTGAGAAATCCATTGTTATGTATGAGTAGTTTTGATATTTTAAAAAATCACTTATAATCTGTTTTAAAAAAAAGGCGAAAATGTATATTTATAAATTCTTGAAACTGAAGTAACAAAAATTGTAATTTGGTCATTTAGTAAAGTCTGATATGTTTGCTTCTATGACATAACAAACTCAGAATATGACAGCATTTAAAATCTTACTTACTTAGTCGTTCCCCTTCTACCGTGAGGTGTAGAGGTTTGGAAGAGAGAGCGCCAGACCATTCTATCAGCTGTCTTCTTCCTGGCCTGGTTCCATTCTAGTCCTCGGTCCTTCAAAGATTGTCTAATGTTGTCCTCCCAGCGGACTCTGGGTCGTCCTGGAGGTCTGGATCCCTGGCTCTTTGTTTCCCATGCTTGTCGTGGTAGCCGATCTTCTCCCATTCTGCAGACATGGCCAAACCATCTTAGTTGGGACTGTTCTATTTGGGTCTGCAGCGGATGGGATTTTAGGCCTTGACGGATCGTCTGGTTGCGGACCATGTCTCTTCTTGTTACTTCAACCACTTTCCTCAGATACCTCATTTCTGAGGTTTGGATCTGGCTTTTGTGGGTTGTAGTCATTGCCCACGACTCGCATCCATATGTCAAGACTGGGACATAGGTGGAGCGGTATACAGCCATCTTCGTTTTCTTACCAACCTCTTTCTTGCTGAGGAATCCACGATTTATGGCCTGAAAAAATCTCCCAGCCGCTGCTTTTCGAGTGGCCAACTCTTCTTTGATGCCTCCCTTTCGGTCTATAATAGCTCCGAGATATTTAAAGTGGTCGACCTGCTCCAGAACCTGTTCTCCCAACTTAATCTGATGTTTTCTTTCTTCTCGTGATATCACCATGGATTTTGTTTTAGAGCTGCTTATGACCATCCCTCTCTTCTCCAGCTCTTCTTTCCAGACTTGCAGGTTGGATTGGAGATGTGCCTCTGATTTAGCAATCAGGGCAACATCATCAGCAAATGCCAGCTCCGAAATATAGACCTGTCTCATCTTCCAGTACCCCACTGAATATTTTCTTGTTCTCTCCTTACATGCCTTGATGACATCGTCCATAAGGTAAGGTGATAGGATATCACCTTGTCTTACACCAGTGGTGGTCCTGAACTCTTCTGACTTATGGTTTGCTGTCCTCACATAATTTCTGCAAGACTTGTAGAAGCTCTGTATAGCATGAATCAGAGGTGCTGGAATATTCTTCCTTGCCAAACAGTCCCAAAGTTTGCTCCAGGGGACCCTGTCAAACGCCTTTTCCAGATCTATGAAACAAAGATGGATCTCACTCTTATACTCAAGGGCCTTTTCACTCAGCTGTCTGAGTGTGAAGATTAGGTCTTGTGTACTTCGGTTTGCTCGGAATCCGCACTGGACCTCATCCAATTGTGGCTCAGCTAGGTGTCGGAGTCTCTGCTCTAGGATTCTAGAGTAGATTTTACCAGGGACACTGAGAAGGGATATGCCTCTATGGTTTCCACATTGTCGATTGTCACCCTTTTTGAAAATTGGTGTTATGATGGCAATCTCCCAATCCTTTGGTATGGTCTTGTTGCACCATGCTGCCTGTAGGACCTTTAAGAGTAATAGGTCACCTGATGCTCCCATGTACTTAACCATTTCTGGTGTTATACCATCATGCCCTGCTGCTTTGCCCATCTTGATTTTCTCTAGTGCTGCCCTCAGTTCTTCCATCTTTATGTCATCTTCACCATCATTGGTTTTCTCTTCTGTGCTAGTGGTTATCATTTCTGATGCTTCACCATGCTCACCATCCAGGAGTTCTGAGAAATATTCTTTCCATCTTTCCATTACTTCCTTCGGGGCAGTAAGCAATTTGCCTTGCTTGTCCTTTATAAATTTGAGAGGGCATTGTTTTTCCTTCCTCATGTTCTTTAGGGTCTTATAGAACAATTTCTGGTTTTCTTGTGCATCTTTTTCTAGCTTTTCTCCAAATTCTTCCCAGGACTTCTGTTTTGCTGCTAGCACTTTGTTCTTTGCTTCTGTTCTGAGTGTCACATATTCTCTATATTTTTCCATTTGTCCTGTTGTGTTTTTAGCTCCTAAGTATTGTTTCCATGCCATTTTCTTCTCTCTTATTTTCTCTTTGACTTCCTCTGTCCACCAAGGTGTCCTCTTTCTCTGGTTCCCAAGTCAGACTTCACCGCATGCTTCTGCAGCAGCTGTCTTTATGATATCCTTGAATTTATTCCAGAGGGTTTCCAAGTCATCAGGTCGTTCTTCTGTGTTGCTCACTGCTGTAGCAATAAGCCCCTGATATCTGGTCTTAATTTCTGGCTCTCTCAGCTTGTAGGTCCTAATGCTCATTTCTCCTGCTCGTTTACTTGGTTTCTTGCGTGATGTTGGGCAGTTCCTAGGCTGAGCAACTCTTTCAGTTGTTCATTTGATTGTTAGCAGGTAGTGATCACTTCCAATCTCTGGCCCCCTCCAGACTCTTGCATCTCGGACATATCTGAATGAGCTTCTCCAAACAATGGCATAGTCGATCACTGACTTCTCATTCTTGGTTGGTTCACATCTAGTGTATGCATGTATGCGCTTATGGGGGAACTTTGTGTTTGTAATGATCAGATTCTGCTCACTGCAGAATCTAAGGAGTCGCTTTCCATTGTCATTGAGAGTATCTTCTCCATATCTTCCGATAACTCCACCCCATCTAGCATGGTCATTTCCAACTCTGGCATTAAAATCTTCGAGCATGATAACTTCATCTAGGCAGTCATCCACTGTCCTTTGAAGCAGCTCGAAGAATTCCTCCTTGACCTCTGCTCTCTCATCCTCATTTGGCCCATACACTATGACCAGGTTGACTATGGTTTCTCCTTCTTTTAGTTTTACAACCATAATGCGCTCCGAGACAAAGTTCCATCCCTTGATACTATCTTTTTGATTTTGGGCCACAATGCAACCCACGCCCCCTTTAGCTCTTTCAGATATGGGTACACCACTGTAGAGCAACGTGTTGCCATCGAGATCCATGACTCCTTGTCCTTTTTTCTTTGTTTCGGTTATAGCCAGGATTTCTAGTTTTGCTTTCCTCATCTCTTCCACCAGCTCCTCTTCCTTCCCATTTATACTTCTTGTGTTCCAAGTTCCATAAGTCGTAGTCCGTAGTCCGTTCCAGTTCGTCGCCTTTAGAATCAGTCCGGTTTTCTCTCTTGTATTACTCGTAATCATAGTTTAAGACAAACAGGTGATTGGCCTGTTGTGCCTTTGCATGGTGGAGGGGCTGCCTCCTTACGGCCTCCATGCAGGCCGCCCTCCTCCTTTTTCATCCGGGCTTGGGACCGGCATAGGCGGAGTTGCATTTAAAATCAACAAGATGTATTTCCTTTCTATATTGATTTGTGAATGAAACTTGGATTCAATCATAGCTTACTTTTTAAAAAACCTGAACAGAAACTAACAATTAGTACAGTATTAGAATATTCAAAGCTTAGCTGATTTTAGAATACTCCCTCATCACAAAGTTTCAAAAGTCAGGTGGGGGTATTGTTAAAAAAAAAAAATGTGGTTCGTAAGGAAAGATTAATTAGCTGTTCCTGTTGTGAAGTTGTGATATTTGGTGGCAGTTCTGCTCTGAAAAGGTCTCCAATCCAGATATTGCATTCAAAATTTTCATGAGTTTTTTTTTTTTTCCCCTGACATATTCAACGTTGCGAATTTATTACTGACCGCTGTATACTGAGATCTAAAATCCTTTGTCTGCTAAAGTTCATCGCTAAAGAAATCCCTTCAGCTGAGGAAATCTGTGCATTTTTTTTCAGTCACTTTAATAATGCTACACTAGATGATGAAGTTCTTGCAACTCAAGAATGTCATGACAAATAAAATGACAAAAAAAAGTCTATCTGCCATCTCATTACAATATGTCTTGCAGTAAACAAAAGTCCACTGTATCTGATTCTCCACTAATGCTTCTGTGTAGCTGTTTATTTCATTCCTTTTATGGATCCTTATGACTGACAGAGAATCTGAACTTTAGCATTATCCTTTTCCATATCTATTATACTAGCTATTTTTTAAGGCTTCTGCCTCAGCTTTGAAGTTATGTGAGAATTTTCCAGCGGCTGCTGAGACATGAATTTCCTATCTATTCTTTAGTGTATGCCTCCACCGTCATCATTTATAGCTCTGGTTGTGATTATATATATATATGGGGCTCTAGGATCTACTAATGACCTTGCCCTTTTATCTCACAACTAAAATCAGATTCAGGACAAAATATGAATACTGCATGAGCCAGACACTGAGTTTGATCATCCACAAAGAAAAGACACAGACCATGAGAGATGAATAAGACTGTACATGGAATGAAAGGATTACAATGACATGACAAGGATCACACATGTGAAGCTGACAAAAAGAACCACATAAATGCTAGCTGAACAAGAAGTAAGGAAATGATTTTGGTGGTGGATTGGTCACACAGTGAGGATATCAGCTGATAATGTAACAAGGCTGTTGTTCTGGTATCCACATGAGAAAAGAAATAGAAGAAGATGCAAACTTCAGACGGACAAGAGAACTAAACCTGGGTTGAGCTTGAATAGATGTCATAGAACAATAAGGCATGGTATGAACTAAGTTAAAGCCTGTGCTTGACAGCGAGCTGGAAGACTAGAATGAACAAACTTTACATTTTAAAATGTATGTGTCATATTTACTTCCACTGGTGCATTGTTTAAAAAGAGACAGAAGATGACAAAGAAAGAATACACTGGATCATTTGACATCATGGTATGGAAAGGAGACAAATAACAACTGATAAACAGTACTAGAGGCTGGAAGTTGTGGAAAGACATGATCACCTAGGCCACCAAGCATAGCACATGGTAATTTTTTTTTACTACCATCCCCCTCTATACTTTTAACTTTTATCTTACTTATCAGTTTTACTGCCATACCCTATTTACCAATTTATCATTAACATCTACAGCAGCACAGCCTTATTAATGAGACCTGTGGTATAGAGATGCAATAATGCACCCAATTTAGCAGTATAAACTGTTCATCTCACCTCAGTGGAAGTTGAGACTGAAAATGCCGCTGACTCAGAGTGTATTTTGACTGTCTCTTGTAGTGATGTGATCTGCATTCCTGCTGTAGGCTTTTTGGCTTCAGTGCTTGATTTCTGCTGGTTGGCTGGTAGAGGAGTGCCATGACCAGTAACGCTAAAACCTGGAAGGAATATTTTACACAGTTACATAAAATAAAATTGTTCTTATTACATAAAATCTCTCCTCCTGTTAAAAAAAAACAACATTGCTAAACTTGGAGGCTGTAGGCAAAAGCAGTTTTCCTTTCAGCATCCTTTGTAAACATCACTTATTTTTCAATCACATAAATGCATTCCACTGTTGTCCTCCAATCATCTTCTTTAAGGATACCTATTTGTGTTTTAAATTTAATTGCCTCTACATAAAACTTTTAGCTTCTTTACAAACTATTCTTCTACTCAACGTGCCCTAGCCTTAGTAAGCGTGTTCAATTGTAGCTTGTGGTAGCCACTCTGCTAGAACACTGAGTAACATTTGAAGTGGTCTCACCAAAATAGTATAATATACTGAAGCACATTAAAAACGTACCACTATTATATATACTGATGCCGAGAAGCTGGCAAAAAAAAGTGTGGGAATCAATTTTCCCCGTGTTTGCCATGAGGTAGAGAGCGAATGGCTGCTGGAATGGAAAGTGCAAGATTCAACCCACGGGTGTGTGTACAGACTACATGAAAACGATGAAAGTTACACATGCAACACGATTCCCAACAGCTATGACCCTGAAAATGTGTACGCGTTGTGGCAGTATACTCGGTATAAAAAGGCTGTTGAGACAAAACACCCAGTACATGTGCTTGAAATGCCACGACTATCTGAAAACGACCGCCAACGAGCCATTGGTATGTTGGAGACCGGAATGAGCTCGCGGGCCATTGCCAGAAGGATGAATTGCCACCACAGCACTATTGTACGTCTCAATGAACGTTACGGAACCACTGGCAGTGCCCGGGATAGACTTCGGAGTGGCCAACCACGAGTTACTACCCCTGCGCAAGATCGTCATATTGTGCTGAGTCACCTAAGGAATCGTACTCTCCCGGCAAGTCAAACAGCAAGAGCAATAGTGGGTAGACATGGGCAAGTCTCTCGAATGACAGTCATACGATGACTCAGAGATACAGGCCTTACTGCAAGACGACCTTATGTTGGACCAAACTTGACTCACAGACATCGTTAGCAGCGCCTGCAATGGGCAGAGCAACATATCAGATGGACTAGACTGCAGTGGAATGCTGTCCTATTCATAGACGAGAACAGATTCAACATATCCTTTGCAGATGAACGTATGCGAATTTAGCGACGGTGTGAAGAGCGCTTTGCAGATTGCTGTGTCAACCGATTTCGAGGTGGCAGTATTCACATTTGGGGAGGATTCAGTTTTCACCATCGCTTGCCTCTTCACGTCTTCCGTGGAAATGTTAATGCTGTGACATATCGAGATGAGGTTCTGGATGCACTGAATGCTCCTGCGTTCACAATTTATCCAGACTTGCAGCTTCTCCAGCAGGATAACGCACGTGCATTTTTTTGTATTTTTGGTTTTCTCCCTTGCCTGCACAGAATGCAATGAATTTCATAACAATCAAAAGTACAAATTAATGACCAGCATGGATTCATAGGAAAATGAATAAAGATTCCAAATATGTAAACTTGTACACACTTATATTTACATTTCACACTCTGATCCTGGATTATACAGGTGGTGCGTTTTTAATGTGCTTCAGTATATTTTTCAAAATGTGCGGTACTAATTGTTATAGATGACTAGAGTCATCCATTGATCTTCTTGTTTGATTAACCATTGTTCTTGACTGATATCCTCACGCTGGATACTGTCTGTATAAAATACTGGAAAATTCTTTCTTTTCAACAACAGAATGCTTTTCATTTTCTGGAATGCTGTTTTTAACTTGAGCTTCCTGTCATTTATTTCTGAGCAGAATCTTCTATGTGAAGTTATTATCATCATAATTTTCCTTTGTGCTCCCTATGGAGCATGCAACCACTACTGGAGCTACCCTCCTTGCAAGATGCATGCACCAAACATTCATAAACTCTTGCAACAGTGGTTTCTGTAGCAATCTGTTTTAATGATGAGATTACTAGCCACATGCCCAACCTCATATTAGTTGCCATGTATGACATGATAGAAGGTGCAGTGGTCTTATTCTTTCTTTGTCTTTTCAGAGATCCCCGGGGAACTTCACAGTGCAAATGCAGGTACTAGGATGACTAGATAATGAACGAACGAACTAGATATCTAAATCTAGGAACTTATATTGACTCTGTCCCATTTAATCTGATATTTCATTCTGGAGAACCTTACTTCTTATCGATGATCATTATTTCTATCTATATTAAGGCCTTTATTCTTTCCATTCTGTCATGACCATATAAATTGTTTCCTGTACCTTCATCACTTTTGCTGGTACTTAAATTGGCAAATAACTTCCTGAGTATGGGAAACTAAGAGCTAGGGTTCCAGATCTCCAGGACAACACAAAGTCCGCTGGGAGGACAACATTAGGCAATCTCTGAAGGACCGAGGACTAGATTTTTAGAACCAGACCAGAAGGAAAACAGCCAATAGGATAGTAATAGTATGGCACTCCCTCCTCCAAACTTCTACACCTCACAGTAGAAGAGGGACGACTAAGTAAGTAAGTACAACTTCCTGACACTTCTATTTGCTCTGGTCCTAACAAAGTTTTTTTGTAGTTGCTATGCTAGTTTCTACTGAGCCCTAAGTTCTCCACATGTGGGAAGTGTGCTGCTGACATAGTTAAATGTTCTCTTTAATACACATGCAATTTAAAAGTGATGATTTATAAACTGTTCAGAAATAAATTACGGTCTAACTCAGGTTCACAATAGATTTACTGTGTTATTTTCTTTGGCTTGCTGAACTTTGGCTTGCTTGAAATAAATAAATCACATATTTATTCTTAATTTACCAGAGAAATTGTTAATGTTTGATTACCACACATTTATAAAATTCATACCAGTGTTCGAGAAAAGAGATCTACACAATGACCACAAACGGGCTTATTAGGGTCACATCATGTTTAACAGTGTGAGATATCAACAAATTAATTCAATAAAACAGAACTTTAGGTCGAATGAGACATATTTTTAAAAATGACATAAAAAGGAAACAATTGAACGCTCCATGATCTAATTCCTCCTTTCAGAAGGTGAAGACAGTAGCAACGTATTGTGATATTCAGATTTACATATCCATCCATGCAAAAATGTTCATTCAAACTCTGTTCAGAATGCAAAATTAAAACCGGGCTGTTTAATTTTCCGATTACACATTACACACAGATGTCAAAGCACAACATGCAAGTTAAGCCTTTAAAAGGGATGTAAAGAAATTCATGATGCTCTCACATAAATTCCAAGGTTAGACATCAAACAAAGACCCTAAAGCACCTCTGTGTAGAGCATCCTGTAAACAGGCATCCTTTGAGTTATCTAGCCAATGCATCAGGGATGAAGTAGCGACACCAGAGTGGTCCAACACCAATATTCTCACAGTGGTGAAACATGTTGAGAACCCAGCATTACATACTAAGCTTGGGGGAACTGCTTGAGCCTCAGACATAACTCTGGCTTTTACATGGTTGATTGCATCCAGCTCGATTTCATAATGAACAAACAGGGGAAGGGAGCTGGTAGTGGCTCTGTACAGGACATTGACAATTTCTGGGGAAAGTCCAGCATTTTAGCCCTACATATTTGGACAGCCCCCATGGATGGTGGGGAATGCACAGTAGGCCACACCCACCTTACTTTCAGCTTGAAACCAGATATGAGGACCCCTTAAATGCAAGCCAAGCTAGGACAGCATACCCAGGAAAGAAATTGGATCTCCTGGCTCCAACTCAACAAATTTTGGAATGGCAAAAAAACTACTGGAAAAGCATAAATCTGTAGATAATGCTAAGGATTCTTCAAACTGACACTGGCTGTGAATGAGCTCAGCCACCCTAGTTAAACAATAACAAAAGCAACAAGCCCTTAAATAGAGCACTTCGCGTTCTACAAATAAACTGAAAGCTATCTCTTGTGTAGTTTTTTTCTAACTCATTCTATATATCCATTTCAATGGGTTGCAAATCAAAAACTGCTTAAAAAAAAAATCAAGACTGGTTTCACAAAGTGCTCTAAAATTATTAAACATTTTTGTCAACCTCATGTTGTTCCTGCAGAAGAAACAAATTGTAATGTTATGATGTATGTATATAAGCATTACCTCGTCATCTACACAAGCACACACATGTTTCAGAAGGCACTCAGTAAAAGCATGTTCAGTTTGTAGCCATGTTTATTTACAGGATCTCGTACATGTCAAGATTCGCATTATATTACAATGTGTGGTTCGTACTTTAATGTATTCATATTACATCCCCCCTTTTTTGAAAAAAAAAAAAATGTGTGCAAACATTTCCAACGAAATGTTTCATGTGAGAAAGGATAAGTATGTGTAATGCTCAGTGTGAGTATATATGTCACTGTCTGTATCGGCTGGGAGGTGTCACTGTACGGCCAGAACGAGTGGTGTAAAGTGCTGGTGGTTCTGCGGAAGTCCCTGGTTTAGCTTGAGTTGGTTGTGATTCTGTCCTTGGTGGTTGTTGGTTTTGTGGGGTACCAAGGTCTGGAGTTACTGCATTGCCTGTTGTAAGCGTGGGAATTCTCTTCTCTGTTGTATTCTGTGGGATTTCTCTGATGTCCACTCTGTTTCGCCTCAGGAGGTTGCTGCTGCTGTCTGGTCTTAAAGTATAGCTCCTGGGTTCAGGGTTTCTGGAAATGATTGTTGCTTTTGACCATGTGTCATTGTTGTGGTTGTAGGTAGTCACATGCTGACCAGGATATAATGGTGGTAAGTCTTTAGCACATTTGTCATAGTTGGATTTCTGAACTTGCTGACGATGCTGAAGTTGATCATATGTGCTGTCTCTATGTTGTGGACGGAAGTGGACCTTAGATGGTAGGAGGTCTTTAATTCTTCTATCAAACATAAGTTCTGCTGGACTGTCGATCTTACTGTCTACCGGTGTTGTTCTCCATCTCAAGAGTGCTAGGTGTACATCCTCTGTTCTTGTTTTCTTCATGATTGACTTGATAGTTTGTATCTGTCTCTCAATGAAACCATTAGATTTAGGGTATCTAGGTGATGATGTTGTGTGTTTGATCTTCCAGTCCTTAGTGAAGTTTCTGTATGCTTGACCTGAGAAATGTGGACCGTTGTCTGATCTAATTTCATCCGGGATGCCAAACATGCTGCAATACTTCTTTGTAATGTCTGCAACAACAGCTGATGGTGAGGGTTGTGGAAGTTTCTCAATGATGGGAAATTTGCTGTAGTAATCAGCAATAATAAGATAGTCATTATTGTCGATTGAGAAAATATCAGTTCCTATAATGCTCCAAGGGCTCAATGGTATGTCTGATGGTATGAGAGGTTCTCTGCACTGCCTATTTGCATGTTCTTGGCAAATTGAACAGTTTTTTACATAGTGTTTCTATGTCCTTGTTTATCTGTGGCCAGTAAACATCTTTCTTTGCTCTCAGTTGTGTCTTCACAATACCAAGGTGACTATTATGGAGCTGTTTAAGGATGATATCGCGTTGTGTTTCTGGTACAACAATGCGATCTCCTTTAAGGATCAGACCATCTTCGATGCTTAACTCGTCCCTCATCGAGTAGTATGGATGGATGGATGTGTGTTGGAACTTCCCTGATAGAGCTTGGCCATCCATGGTATATCAGTTCTTTGAGAGAGTTAAGGATAGGATCTCTCATTGTGTCTTCTCTGATGTGTTCAAGCCGATTATCGCTAACTTGACAAAATCAACTTTGATGTTTGGGGTAAGATCTGCTGTCTTGTTGGGGTTTGGTAGTCTGCTGAGAGCATCTGCAAGACCTATATCCTCTCCTGGGATATACTGAATATTAAAATCATAACCTTGTGTTTCCAATAACAGAGCTTGTAGTCGTGGTGGAGCTGAAGCTATTGGTTTTTTATGAATCATCTCAAGTGGCTTGTGATCTGAGAGAATTGTAAATGGGCGGTTGAAAAGAAATGTGTGGAAGCGTTTGATTCCAAAACGTACAGCTAGCATTTCTCTTTCAATGTTTGCAAGTTTCTTTTCGCCAGAACTTAATGATTTGCTTGCGTAAGCTACAGGACGAAGTTCTTTGGCATAGTGTCCTTCAGAATTTTTGTCTGGTTGCAAAAGTGCTGCTCCTAGGCCTTTCAGACTGGAATCAACCATGAGAAAAGTGGGTGCTTGCATGTCATAGTATTTCAAGCATGCATCAGATGATATGAGGGTCTTCAAGTGGTTGAATATGTGTTGGTAGTCTTCTGACCATTCATACGGAGTTTCCTTCTGTAGTAGAGATCGCAAAGGTTCTGCAGCAGCTGACAAATTTGGTATGAATTGTGCTAGGAAATTGACAGCACCTAAGAATTGTTGCAGTTCCTTCTTTGTAGCTGGTGTTGGCATGTCATGAATATCTTCAACCTTTTTAGGGTCTGGTTTTACACCATTCTGGGTGTACAGCAATCCAAAAAATTGTATCTCCGTTGCCTTAATTGTACACTTTTTGCTGTTGAATGTTAGCCCATTGGCCTGTGCTACATGCATCAAGTTAATCAAGTTACGGTCGTGTTCTTGTTCTGACCTGCCGCAGACTACAATGTCATCCGCAATAGCCACTGTACCAGAACATTGCTCAACAATGTTGTCAATCTTCTGTTGAAAGATGTCTTGTGATACATTCAAACCAAATGGGAGTCTCTTGAAACAATATCTGCCGAATGGTGTTCGAAAAGTTGTAAGGAGTTGACTTTCCTCTGCTATCTCAACACTCCAGTATCCGTGTACAGCATCTAATTTAGAAAAATATTTGGCATTGTGGAATCTGTGAGTTATCTCTTCCACTGTATGCATTTTGTGTGGACAGCGCTTTAGACTGCTGTTTAAATGTTTTGGGTCAAGGCAAACCCGAAGAGAACCATCCTGCTTCAGAACGGTTGTGATACTACTACACCAATCAGAATGCTCTTCAACCTTTCTAATAACATCATTCTGCACCATCTTTTCTAGTTCTGTGGCAAGTTTCTGTTTAACATGTATAGGATACTTTCTAGGTGGGTCTATCTTTGGCTCAGCGTTGTCTTTTAAAAAGAATCTTGCCTTTCCTGGAAGTTTGCCTATTCTGTCGAACTGCTCTGGGAATCGCTGTTTAAGGTCATCTACTCCAGTGACGTGTAGAGTAAGATGTTCTTTTTTGTCAGCTTTAATGTTGTTAATAGTTACCACACTCAGCTTTTCGCACATTAGTAAACCCAAAATTGCAGGTCCTTCAACATCTACCAAGTAAAATGTTGACGATGTCCATTCAGAGTCTCTGTATAAACATTCAAGTGTTACTGCTCCGAAACAGTCTATACTTGTTCCATTGTAAGCTCTTAGCTTTGTCCTGCCACTCCTACTTTTTACATCCCTTGTGGGAAATCCTTGCTCATCCACCTTGTCAGGCATGATCTGTCTGAATATTCTTAAGGGTAGAGTGTTACCTTGGGCACCTGTGTCTATCTTGAACCGAATATATCTTTCTTTGTGCCTTTTAATTCCTGGTATTCGGAATTGTACCTTGCAGAAAGCCTGCGTTCTCTTTGGTTCATTACTGAAAGTTAGTATCTTCACAGTATCAAATGTTGTGATGACTCTCTGCTGTGAAGGTTGTGTTGAGCACTGTCTTGTTTCCTCTTGAAACATAATTTTATCCAGTGGCCCCTCTTTCTGCAGTAATGACATGTAGAGTCTTTAGCTGGACAGTGGTTTTGTATGTGGTTTAGGCCACAACATTTACACATAGCACCTCTGCTTGTGTTGTGTTTTTCTTGTTGCTTTGAACCAGTTGCTTTGTTTTGTTTGGGTTTATAGCTTTTTACTGCATCCACCTGGGCTGTTACTGTACCTTGCTGAATTTGTTTAATGTTTAGTACTTGTGCCTCGTGTTTCCTGCCTTCATCCAGAAGTTGTTGTAAAGTTAGTGTATCACTCTGGCTCAGTATCCATTTCTGGAACTCTGGCATTGGTGTGCTGAGAAGGATCTGTTCGATAATTCGCTCTTTTTCTTCTTCTTTGTTAAATTTGCATACACTTGTTTTCTCCTTGATGCGAGTGAAAAAATCATCTAGACTTTCACCAGGTTTCTGTCGCAGGTGGTGAAGTTCTAATCTTGCCGCTCTAAAGTTCGTGTGCTTTATTATCAGACGTTTTTCAAATTCGTCCAATATGGCTGCGGGGTCTGTCGCCGACTCCACAGGCATGGCGGTAGCAAAACTGTTGTAAATTTTCAAACCTTCATCGTCCAATGCTTCCAGGATATATGGAGTTAGGGTTTGTCCTTCCAGACCAGTGGTCTTGGAATATAGATCTATGCGCTGGCGCCATAACAAGAAAGCTTCACTCTTATCATCTTGACCGGCGAATCTCATTTGCGGTGCGTTGCGATATTGTTTCGCCGCCATGGCTGACCTCGATGACGAAAATTAGCCGAATAAACTGTACTCACGTGTTATCGTGTAGCTGTTTTGCGTCAGTCCGGTATCGACCGCTGCCACCATGTAATGTTATGATGTATGTATATAAGCATTACCTCGTCATCTACACAAGCACACACATGTTTCAGAAGGCACTCAGTAAAAGCATGTTCAGTTTGTAGCCATGTTTATTTACAGGATCTCGTACATGTCAAGATTCGCATTATATTACAATGTGTGGTTCGTACTTTAATGTATTCATATTACACAAATAACAATAAGACTACTGTTCCCTCAGACATCTTGTATGAGGCTTCTAATGTGAGGCTGTGCACGGGGCTGGCAACCTCATCATGTCAAATAAAATGCTACAGCAACATCCTCTTCAAGAGCATATTAACTTCTTTGGTGTTGGCTTCATCAGAGAAGGCCAACTGCTAAAGGAACTGAAAATAAGGAGAAGAATAAAAGATACCTTTTTTGGATAACACTGCTTCAATGCCGGAGCCTGATGGTGGTGTCTGCATCTGTGGTACCTTGTATTTAATGGACAAAAATGCCAATATTACTGGAACATTCCCATTTTATTCAGTAATCAATTGTATTGTGTAAATAAGCTCTCTTAGCAGTGCTGTCACATAATAAGCACATAGTAAATCACATTCTTCTTCTTCTTCCATCCTTAGCCATCAACCGGCAAAGCAGTATGTGGCCAGTACGCCTAGTGGCGTCTTAGGGCAACAACAAATTGATCAATCTATCGCTGTTTCCACCACGCCTAGTGGCGTCTTTGTGGAACAAAAACAGACCAAACAATCTATCATTGTTTCCGTAATCAGATTGGTTGGCAAGCAGGTGATCAGCCCACTGTGCGAAGTTTTTACGGGATGGGGTAAACAGCCCCATGCCCATACCCTCCTTAGTCGCTTTTTACGACATGCGTGGTAGGGTGCAGTGTTACTATTCTTTGCTCCCCTTTCGGGCCCCGGTAACACACGGGTGAAGTAAATCACATAGCCACTCAATAATCTATGTTTTCAACTACTCTGCTTCCCTAAAGCAGACATTTTAAGCATTTAACAGATAAACTTGCTAAAGAAGTGGGAGCCCTGCAACAAAACGATATAGAGACAACTTATGAAATTGCTAAAATAACTATAACAGCCATATTCAAGTCCAAATGAGACAGAAAACACCCAGGTCACAAAATATGATGCCTATTACTAGCTATCTAGCCAAGACCAGGTCATCATTTTCTGCTTATGTACTGGTCACAATAGGTTGAGGTACCATCTATATCACAAGTACAGGATTGATCCAACAGATCTCTGCTCCTGTGAATCTGTTCCATTTATAATGGGGTCAAAGGAAAAAGACAGAACAATAAATTAATTATTAAATGCATCACATTTTATTAAAACATCTCGGAACAATTTTGGTTCATGTGGCTAACTCAATGATCAACAATGCCATATTCAGTTAGTTTATAATTTCCTTCTACTTGTGCATCAAATATCATGGGTGAAGTGCGGTTTGCAATCTTATGCAAGGTGTAGTTACTTTCAAGGTTCCGTAAATAAGTGTTTATTCATCTTCATGGGCATTGCCTTATTTTGAAGTTGTATTCATCGTCAAAAATTTGTTTGTGACGGTAGTAATGATGATGAATAATGTGAGTAACCAGATCTGACTCAGCTGTATCAGAACAGAATGCAGTAGTAATAGACAACATTTGTTTAATTCAATGTGCTGTATATGGACCAATGACAGCTACCAATTTTTTATAACTCCCCTTGGGTTCATATGAAAAAAAACTTAGTGCCAATGGGACAAAACAGAGCAGCTGTCACAGAAGAAAAAAAAAGAAGACACAACAGACTCAAAAGCAATATCCAAAACAGGAAGTGGTTGAGACTGGCAAATCACATTCACACACTTTGCAGCACTTGTTGCTTGTGTAGCAAAAGGGACAGAAGTGCTTTATTTACAACTATGAAAATCTCCAAAATAAATCCTACGAGCAACTATCTCAAAATGGATACTACCTGAGTGCTTCTGAACTGATGTGACCTTGGACCATGGTCAGCTTGACCTTCCTCTGCCATACTGGATGTCATTGCTGATGTCTTTGGTAAAGTGCTGAAATAATTCTGCTGGCTAGATGTATGATGTAGATGTCTTGGTAACAGTTGATTAAGCTTGTGACTGATGTCTAACACGCCAGATGGAGGCAGTGGGGGCTAAAGGAGAAAAAAAGTTAGGCTAAATATGTTCTCAATTGTTTCCATCTTGTCTTTCTGACGGAATCATGACTTAAACAAGCTACCAAGAAATATCAGTGATACATGTCAAGTGATTAAAATACTAAGCAAAGTATTCTTACTGTACGACTCTGTGACAATGGCAACTTTAATAAAAGCATACAAAAATTACTCCACATGACAAGATGATAAAGGTGGCTTGATGACAAGATAACAAAATAAATTCATGCATTATTCAATGGAGATCATCAGTAAATTTTCACAGAAATATGTAGCATATTTAGTTAAGACACCCACACACACAAAAATTGTTAAAACAGTACTAGTTCTTCTTCTTCCTCGTTCGTCCTGAAAAGGACGTTGGTTGCATTGTGTCTGTTTACACCGGAGCTGCGATATCTGCGCTTTTCGGCCGACACATCCGAATTCAGCACAGCATTTTTTGGGACCGGGTTTGCCTTCCCTCTTCGATCCCAGACTGCAGTCTGTTTCCAGGACCACCACATGGAGGTGGAGCAGGATCTTGTTCAGCTCTGGTTCGCTGACCCTGATGCAAGCAGTCAAGCTATGGGTCGCTGACTGCACACGGCTGTTTGCGAGCGATCTTTTAGTTTTCTCTGACCGCGCTATTTATAGCTATCGTGACAGAGGTCACGTGGTCAACTTCCTAACGAGAAAAAAATGTGGCGGTGTTTACTTTTGATAGGGCTTAATTAATGCTTTTAGGCTACTTTATTATTATAAATACCAGCTTTAATTTTGCGTAAAGCTAGACTAGAAATGTTAGAGTAAATTTTAGAACAAGAACAAACATTTTATCACAATTAGAACAGAAGATATAATAGTCTGAAATTGTGTAAAATTTACGTTTTTTTAATATTTTGTTATGGTTTGTTTCTAATGCAATTTACACTAAAATGGTCACAATCAACATGCATAACAAATTACAGAAATCAAAAGTAGAAAACCTGCAGAAAATGGATATCATAGTTGTGTTTTGGTTTCATGCGTCAAACATTAATTATTGAAACATTAAATTGCAAGTCCACATTTATTACCTTAAAATAACACACCCAATGGTCCCCAAAACATGAGAGCTAACAATTATCTCAATCATACATCACGATGGTCATGTAAAAATGAGTATGGTCATGAGTAAAACGAAATGTTCAATTTAATAAATAAATAGGTGTATTTAATAAATACACCTATTAAATGATTTCCACACTCTGTTAATTCTATCACTCTCACGCAACAACTGCCATAATTTGCTCTAGCCCCAAAATTTCTCTCAATTATCATTCACACTTCCTTTTTTTTAATAGGAGGAATCTGTACATTCACAGATGGAGAAATTTGTAACAAATGAGTTTCCATTATAAATTTTAATTGTGAAGTTATATTTTTAATACCGCTGGCGCATCTTTCAATTTTGGAAATAGTGGAATGTACAAATTCTCCTCTCATGTACCTGCTGCAGGTCTAGTGAGTCAGTTGATGTTCCAACAATATGTTTCCTAACAGTGTTGAGAAATTGAGATCGCTTACGTTTTGTTGGCGTTCTGGTGGCTGATGTTTCTCTTCTATGTTTAATTAGTTTTTGTAGTACAATAGGCTGTCCTCTGGATTTGCATTTTATGATATTATTTTTTGCTGTTTCTAGTTTTTTTCTAACAATGGATGTGAACAGAGTTTCTTCCTGTTGTGTTAGTGGTTGTGAAGGTGGCTTAGCAAGTAACTGTTGTACTGTGATGTTGCTTTTGAAGACAGGCGAGGTGGATGTACTTGTATGTATAATTGACTTGGTATGTGTAGATGTGGCAACAAAAACTGGCATGCTAGGGTGAGTAGTGTTATCCACCTCCAAATGAATAATGGTATCGCCTTTAATGTGAGCTGACACATCATCAACCTCCAGCTGAACAATATCATCACTAGTGTGAGCAGGCGCATCAACCTCCTGCTGACTACACAGAGACTACAACTACTGACTGACTTCTTTCCAGATGTGCTGACTGTTTTCTGACAGTAACTTGGCTGCTTCAAGACACTTCTCATTATGCCTCCTTTTTGCGTATTGTATTGGTAAGTAACACTTCCTACAAAATATAGTTGAATGCTCTGTCGGTTTATCATTCTTCTTCTTCTTCTTCGATCCTTAGCCACCGACCGTCAAAGCAGTCAGTGGCCATCACCTGTTTATCATCTGATACGTTAATTCCAAACACAAAGAACAGATCACTAACGTAATTCGAACAATTCAGTGCATTCCGTTTTGAACTTTTTGTTTGGGAAGTTAATGCTCTCTTGCCACAGGCCCTGCACAGTGCACTGGCACAATTCATATGATGCAACAAAGTATGTTCCATTTCGTTGTTATGTAGTATAGTTTACTTGTATATGTATAAAGATAATGGAATATTTGGGAGTATCACGTCTAACACAACGCTGTAGAATGCTTTATCTGTGAATGAAAGAAGATATACAAACAGTAACTTAGAATTCTTTGGCAGCCGTCTTGTGCACAGGATTGTCTACCAAAGAACACTAATGGAACAGTCCTTATCTCACACACAATAAAAAAAAGACATTCATATTTTAAATACAAGATTAACAAGACTTGAAAGATAGATCAAAGTATGTGGAAGTAATCTATCTATAGCTTTACATGTTTTCTGACGCTTATATACATAGCTAAATATCATTATAAATGAATGAAAATGCAAAAACAGATGGTGCTTTACAAAAAGTTATTTTTTTACAACCTTATTTAAGATTTGCGAGTATCAGAAATGCGTTTACAGTGATTTAAATGTTATAAAATCTGGTGACAATATGCTTGTTCTTGTAATGCCAAACTCACAAAACTGACTACCACACATTCTCAAGATAAGAAACCAAAAAAAAAAAAGTATGTGGAAATAATCTTTAGCTTCCCTTCGAGAAGTCTATATAATTATAAACTCATATGAATGGGCTGATTTTTAGATATTACATTAATAAATAGATTACTTCTGTTATGAATTTCCTCAAATGATGACACTGTTTTCAAAAGTCTGTAACTCCGTCAAATATAATTTCAAACAAATAAAAATGCAATCAAAAATAGAACACAGAACAAAGTTATAGTACACAAAAGAATTTTACCGCTATGTTTATCCAGAACGAGTGTGTAATGATTTATATATTAACGATTTTACACACACATAAGCTGATTTTCCCCGCCAAAACCCTCAGTAGTCTTTTACGGTGCACGTGAAGATTTATTACCTGGTGTCAGAAGTCCAGTCACTGAAACTAAAAGAGCGCTCTGGTATATGGCACAAACAGCCGTGTGCATTCTCTATGGCTGCATCTTTGGGTCCCGCTGATTGCAATCTCTATTGCTGCGTCTTTGGGTCCCAGTACTAGTTCAAATCCAACTCTTCTAACAAACCTTAAAAAAAGGGGGGTGGGGAAGGTTATGAGTTTCAAGATGCCAAAGCAGCAAAATATTTGTCGGGAAGGACCCCTCATGATGATCAGATTACCCTCCTTCTCTGTCATTTTCCTACACAGCCTGTATCAACATATGACCACTGAACTATGCCCCTTGCTTAGAGCTACAATAACAGGACCTCAGCCCGTAAACATTTTTACAGGTATAGATTATATAAACCTACTATACTGTCATAAAATTAACCATGATACAACGTTAAAATATCTCCAATGATACAACGTAGGGATAAAAACTAATGCGTAAGCTACTAGAATACATGATCGCCCACGCCGCGGGTCATCACCTGCCATGGAAATTAAATTGTTGGACGTGAAGGCAAAACGTTACCCTTGGAACGGGATGAGAACGAAGATCAAAAGGAAAAAATATGACTGAACGCGTGCTTGAAACTAGCAAGGCTAAAAGACGCAATTGGTGGGGAAAGGAGGAAAAGTCACGTCCCCAAGTTGACACAAGGTAAAGAAATCGATAAAAGGGACCTTAGCTATTATACGCAACAGTCATTTCTTGGACGCTTTTGCGATAACTTAGTCCGTTTATTTGAATTCAGCGGCAAACGCAGTATAGAAAATGCTAGAAATATTTCGAAAAACCAACTAACCTTGAAAAGTAACTTTTTCTTAATAATAATGTTAGAAATATAAAACCTAGCTGGCCGGATGGCCCATCTTGAGCAGTGAAATAATATGCTTTCATTTATACAGACGGATAGATAATAAGAAAGATATTGACAAAAGACTGTGTTGTTCATATCAGCGAGCGACTGCATTGAAACAAAAAATGTCCCTAATTTTCAAAACTGTAGCCTTGAGACTCAAGTGCTAAAATCTAGTTGGAATGAAAGAGACGGGATGGGATGGTGTGTCACGTAGCGTTTAAAGGATAAGAGAATTATTTAGAGGAAATAATAGATCTGATGTGGAAGATTTGGCTCAAGGAATCCCTGCTGGGTTTTCCCACTTCCGAAGGGTGACGAAGAGGGTAAATTCTCCTAACTCGACAGGTCTGGAAAAGATTGTAAGGAGATATTTGGTCTCTCGCTACCGTCGTCCCCTTCTCAGTTATCTATTATTATTATTCTTTAAATTATATTATATTTTACGAGCCCCCCCTCCCTTATAAAGGAAGATAAACATAGACAATATTCAACATCTAATGGAAGGAACAAAGCGTGGGGTACAGTATATACACCCAATTGGTTTATTGCAATAAAGTGAATAGATGGTGAATGATAGTATTGTCGATGGAATTAGTGTCTGCTGTATGTATTATGTGTCTCACAATTCACGTGTTTTTCATCATGGATGACTAAACTTTGTGGCATTGATTAGGTGAGTTTCCTTTGTCGTGGACTTAGCTTTTCAGCCCCCGGCTGATAGTGAAGTGTGGTTAGTTCTCCGGTCTCCTGACGTTGCCCCGGTAGGTCTTGAATGGTTCGGATTTGCCTTCTCTGTGCTCGACTCCGTATTCTGCGCTGAGATTGGACTGTCGTGCAAGGCTCCACCATAGACTACTCAAAGATGGACGCTAACCCGCAATTAGACACGTGGCTTCAGTGCTTTTAATGCGAGAATTCGCCGATAATTGGGTTAGACCTAGCTGTCTCAAGGGTTCCGGGCAAGTGAAGATTGCCCGTGTTTGGCGCACTTTTAGCGGGACATTTCCGCTTGGACACGTGATCCATAGCGTGCATCATGTGACATTAGCGTCAAATAAACGCTCCAATCAATAGCGTTAAAAGTCACGTGGGGTCTTCCTAAAGTGGCATAAACTGGTTTTATCAGCTTAAGCAGTCTTAAATTAAAACAGGTTCCTAGCTACCGAGGTCATTGGTCAACAATGACGTCGTATCTAAAAATAGCGAGGAGAAAATACTGAATGCTAGGAGAATTTCCGCAAGTGACACTTCCCGGGACTTTGCGATCATGCATTGAGGATGAGAAAAAAAACGATGTCACGTAAATAATAAAAAAAATGAAGAGAAGATTGGGCAAGTTGTCACACAAGCCCCTCCTCAAGTTTGACGTTCCGTCCAACTCCTCTTGTCCTGTCTTCCTCTTCTTTTCCAGTTTCTCATATCTCCTCGGTTGCGTCCGGATGTCTGCTCAAAAAATCTGCCCCTACGTTGTTCTTCCCAGGTATGTATTCTATGTGAAAGGAATATGGCTGCAACAGGAGTGACCATCTCATAAGCCGGGCATTAAGGTTCTTCGACGCTGCAAGAAATATCAACGGTTGGTGATCACACTGCACCGTGAACTTTTTCCCGTATAAATATGGTTGAAACTTCTGCACAGCCCATATTAGCGACAGACATTCTCGTTCGATGGTAGAGTAGTTCTGTTCAGCAGGGTTCAATTTCCTACTAGCATATGCGATGGGGAATAGAGTTGCAGAAGGTCTATCACTAGGCTGCAGGAGAGTGGCTCCTATCCCTATATTGCTAGCATCTGTTCGCAGCGTAAAGTTCAGAGTTAAGTCAGGCAGTCGCAGAATTGGCCTAGCTGTGAGTTTCTCCTTCAGCAGCGTGTAGGCATTTTCGCACTCCGCTGTCCAGGTTACTTTGTCCGGGTTCCCATTCTTGGTTAATGCGGTCAATGGCGCACTCAGGGTATTAAAATCTTTAATATATCTCTGGTAGAAGCCACATAGAGACACAAATGACCTTACATCCTTTTTAGTCTGGGGTCGTGGGGCCCGCTGTAACTTCTCAATATTACGCGCATCTGGGAACATGCATCCATGCGAGATAGTGTGTCCCAGGAATTCTAGTTGCTCGCAGGCAATTTGACATTTTGTAGGGCGAGCGGTGAGTCCTGTTTCTCTAAGTCTTTCGAAGAGTAGGGAAACTGCGTCCAGGTGCTCCTCAAAGGTGTTCGTGGCAATAAGTATGTCGTCCATGAAATTACTTATCCCAGGGTGGTTCAGGGGTTCCAGTAGCTTCCTCATCATACGAGTAAAGACGCTTGGGGCGTTGCTTAGCCCAAATGGCAATACATTAAACTCGTAATGGCCTTCAGAAGTACTAAATGCTAACATATGTCGAATTTCCTCTTTTACCGGGATCTGGTAGTACCCTTTGCTAAGGTCTATCTTCGAAAAGTATCGTGCTCTACTCAGCTTGGTGAAAAGCTGATTCTGATCCGGTAAGGGCTCCGCTTGAAATTCCGTTACAGCGTTGAGCCTTCGGTAGTCTATGCAGAGGCGATGTTCTCCTGTGGATTTTCTAAGCAACACTACACTCGCACTATAAGGCGACTCTGATTTTGAGATAATATTTTCCTTAAGCAGGTACTCGATTTCCTCACTCAATGCCTTTGCTTTAGCATAAGGAACAGGATAGTTCTTAACTCGTACCGGGGCGAGGTCTGTTAGCTTCATATCAAATTCTATCAGGTTGGTCATGCCAGGTTTATCCGTGAGTGTACTAGTGTGTTTTCTCAACAACTGTTGAACCCGTGCCTGCTGATCCTCCGTTAAAGTTGAACTAATCTGAACATCTTGATGAGTTTCGCACTGACGAAGAGGGTATTCACAGGAGGTCAGGGGTTCTGCCTCAGTT
Source organism: Oreohelix idahoensis (assembly GCA_024509875.1). Lineage (NCBI taxonomy): Eukaryota > Metazoa > Mollusca > Gastropoda > Stylommatophora > Oreohelicidae > Oreohelix > Oreohelix idahoensis. The sequence goes on from JAMPIV010005314.1 coordinate 202,784, forward strand.
TCCGTCGCAATAGCCAGTGTCAGGAAATGTGCTGGTTCTGCACCTGGTCTTTCATAATATCGCTTCAGCAGGTTTATGTGGTAAATTTTCTGCTTCCCCTTTATGGCAATCTTGTAATTGGTGCGCGACATTTTCTCAACAATTTTATATGGACCTCTCCACCCGATTTGCAATTTATTATTGCTACTGGGCAGGAGTAATAATACCTGTTCTCCTACTTCTAGCTCCCTATCCTTCGCAGTGCGGTTGTAGTAACGCGCATGTTTACGACGGGCACGGCGTACATTTTCCTTTGCCAGTTCCCATCCTGTTTTAAGGCGTTGGGTCAACTCCTTCACGTATTGGGATGCAGAGGTGACCGTCTCATCAGCTTTATCATCTGTCCAAGTACGTAACAGTGCCTCTAAAGGTCCTTTTATAGGTCTACCAAACAGCAATGTGGCAGGAGGCATCCCAGTAGAATTGTGGGGTACTTCGCGGTAAGCAAATAGTGCTGCGGGTAAGTATTGATCCCAGCTCTCTGGTTTTTCCTGCGCAAGTTTCCGAAGGATGGAAATAAGGGTCCCGTTAAACCGCTCCACCTGGCCATTTGCCTGGGGGTGGTAGGGAGAGGTGTGGATATGTCGGGCCTGAAATATCCTAAACACTTCCTCGGTGAGTTTTCCTCGGAATTGGGAACCATTATCTGTCAGGATCTGTGACGGAAACCCTAGCCGAGTAAATATGGTGAGCAGAGCCTCAGCAACATGCTTAGAATCACAGGCGGGCATAGCAATTGCCTCTGCCCACATGGAGCAACAATCCACTAACGTGAGTATATAACTGTTTCTCTTTTTGCTACGAGTAAGTGGACCCACAATATCCACCGCTACTCGTTCGAAGGGTGTGCCCAAGATTGGCATTTCTCCCAGAGTGGCTGGGGCCGTCCAGTGTTTCGGCGCTGTCCTCTGGCACTGCGGGCATGATTTCACATATCTCTGGATATCGGCGTTGATACCTGGCCAATAATAATGACATGAAATACGCTGAATCGTGGCACTTATGCCCATGTGGCCACTAAACGGAAGGGCATGGCCCATTTCTAGGACCTGGGCTCGGTATGCTGATGGAACCACAAGTTGCCCATGTTCCTGTCCTCCATTTCCTGCTTTCCGATGCAACAGTCCATTTTTCTTGTAGAAGTCTCCCTTTTGGAGAGGAGTGTGCGCTCTCGGTAGTTTTTTGTAGCAGGGTGCTAGAGATTGATCCTCCGTTTGTGCCTTTTTTAATTCCTCAGGAAGGATGTTGGGTGGGGATTCCAACTCCGTATTCCGTTTGGCCTGTCCTCTAGTGGTGACAGCCGCCACAACCAGAGGGTGAATGGGTTCTCCCAAGAACACATACCTACACCCTAAGATCAAGGGATAAATAGGGTCGTCCAAGATCGCTGCACGGATTTCCCCAGTCACATATTTTGATTTGACCTTAATCTTGGCTATGGCCAAACGCATAGGTGCTGCACTTTTAGTAGGTCCTTGTATTTCTATAGTGTCTTCTGTCATCTGGTCAGGCTTGACTAGGGATGCACAGACAACTGCGTCGAATGCAAGGCCTGTATCATAAAGGCAGGTCACCTCTTGGTCATTTACGAGGACTGTCTCAACGACCGGGGGATGTCGGGGTTTGTCCAGAGGTTCTTCCGGTCCATTTCCCCTTGCGGCACTTTTACGTAAGCAGGCAGCATGATGAGGTGGGTTTTTCCGGTTGCACTCCTGCGTATTGTGGGTGATGGTTCTACAGTGCTTACACCATTTTTCCCCTTGCCTCTGCTGCTGGAAATTAGATCTCTGAGTAGTCTTGTAGTCTGGCTTGTCAGGCTTTTTGAAGTTAGTATACGGTGGTTTCACTTGGGGGTCCATGTGTGACTGAGCTGTCTGTCTAGGTACGTAATCTGGTTGTTTCCGTCTGGGTGGTGGATTCTCTGATAGTGCTGCCTGATATCGTTCCGCTAACTGGACTATGGATTCTAAAGTGCTGGCCCCATTCTCTGTCAGGAATCTTCTCATGTCGGAAGTCATGGTGTCCTTCAGTTGTTCGATCATGACCATTTCCTTCAGGCCTTCCCAATCATGAGTAAAATTCCCTAGGGCACCCCACTTCTCCACGTAGGAATCCAGTCTCGCAGCAAACTGAGCAAAGTTCTCTCCGACTTCCCTCCTAGAGTTACGGAACCTCTTCCTATAGGCGTCAGCATGTAGCTCATAACGAACCAATAGTGCCTTTTTCAAAGAGTCGTAGTCATCCTGTAAACCTGGAGGAAGCTTGCTATACACGTCATAAGCAGTTCCTCTAAGCCCTTGCGACAGTTTCAGGTTCCATTTGCTCTTCTCCAAACCAAACGTGGTGGCAAACTTCTCAAATTTGTCGAGATACCTATCGATCGAGTCGGCTTGTTCCGAGAAAGCTTCAAATGGAAACGTCAAAGGTCCCAAAGTTGACATGAGTGAGGATGGCAAAGGTCCTGTGCCCCCTGCGTGCAAGGAGGGCATATCATCTGACCGTGGCGATAGGTTGCCTGAGGAGGTAGATGCGGTGCGGTCGCACCGGCTACTGGTTCAACTCTTTGAGCTTGTCCCTGCATCTCTAACTGCTTCATCTTCAATGCATGCTCGCGTTCATCTCTCTCGCTTCTTTCTCTAGCGTCTACAGCTTTTATCCTCTCATCTATTTCTGCTAACTTTATTCGCTCTTCTCTTTCAGCTTTCGCTGTTTCTCGAGCGTAATACTTATCAGTCTCGACACTGACATAATTTGCAAGGTCCACCCCACTATAACCTAGATCTCGACCGGCCTCCCCTAGTGCTGCCTTAAGCTTAACTATTTCAGCCATCTTTTGCAGTTAAAGTCCACACTGAGTAAGCTAGTGCTACCTTCCAATAGTATTTCTAGCAACAAGTAAATACTAATTATTTATCCGACTGCTGTAGAATGAAATTACTACAGTTATGGAGACTTAAGGTCTGTAATTCAATGAAATACAAAATCAAGAACTAACTTAATTAAACAACAACATATATAAAGGGATTCACCAATCAATGCCTGAATTTCTAGAAAAAATGTTTTCTGTCTTTCTAGAGCTCACTGTGTGAAAATACATGTGTTAAAATGGTATACTGTAATGACTGAATGGATGATACTATCCCAGAGGTATGATAAAATACATAAGTTCAAATCCCGGACCGAGACACCAGTGTCACGTAGCGTTTAAAGGATAAGAGAATTATTTAGAGGAAATAATAGATCTGATGTGGAAGATTTGGCTCAAGGAATCCCTGCTGGGTTTTCCCACTTCCGAAGGGTGACGAAGAGGGTAAATTCTCCTAACTCGACAGGTCTGGAAAAGATTGTAAGGAGATATTTGGTCTCTCGCTACCGTCGTCCCCTTCTCAGTTATCTATTATTATTATTCTTTAAATTATATTATATTTTACGAGCCCCCCCTCCCTTATAAAGGAAGATAAACATAGACAATATTCAACATCTAATGGAAGGAACAAAGCGTGGGGTACAGTATATACACCCAATTGGTTTATTGCAATAAAGTGAATAGATGGTGAATGATAGTATTGTCGATGGAATTAGTGTCTGCTGTATGTATTATGTGTCTCACAATTCACGTGTTTTTCATCATGGATGACTAAACTTTGTGGCATTGATTAGGTGAGTTTCCTTTGTCGTGGACTTAGCTTTTCAGCCCCGGCTGATAGTGAAGTGTGGTTAGTTCTCCGGTCTCCTGACGTTGCCCCGGTAGGTCTTGAATGGTTCGGATTTGCCTTCTCTGTGCTCGACTCCGTATTCTGCGCTGAGATTGGACTGTCGTGCAAGGCTCCACCATAGACTACTCAAAGATGGACGCTAACCCGCAATTAGACACGTGGCTTCAGTGCTTTTAATGCGAGAATTCGCCGATAATTGGGTTAGACCTAGCTGTCTCAAGGGTTCCGGGCAAGTGAAGATTGCCCGTGTTTGGCGCACTTTTAGCGGGACATTTCCGCTTGGACACGTGATCCATAGCGTGCATCATGTGACATTAGCGTCAAATAAACGCTCCAATCAATAGCGTTAAAAGTCACGTGGGGTCTTCCTAAAGTGGCATAAACTGGTTTTATCAGCTTAAGCAGTCTTAAATTAAAACAGGTTCCTAGCTACCGAGGTCATTGGTCAACAATGACGTCGTATCTAAAAATAGCGAGGAGAAATACTGAATGCTAGGAGAATTTCCGCAAGTGACACTTCCCGGGACTTTGCGATCATGCATTGAGGATGAGAAAAAAACGATGTCACGTAAATAATAAAAAAATGAAGAGAAGATTGGGCAAGTTGTCACATGGTGAACTGTGGCTAAAAATAACTTTAAAGGCAAAATTGTGTAGGGGAAGGCGGAGTTGGTTCAAAAAAACAAGTGTTTTTTTGTGAAACGCAAGTAGAGACAGACAGACCAACAGACAATAAGGCATACTTGACTGAGGTATGACTGAAATGACTTTTTGGTAGGAGGTTTGAATTTGAAAAGGAAAAAAGGCGGTGATTGGCCATAGATGAATATATTATCGGCGCTCAGACGCGCATTTTTGCCATTCGTCATAAGTTGTCCTAGTAGACACAGTGAATTATTTAGTGGTGTAATTCCCAGAAGCTTATTGAAATATTTAAAGGGTCGCCATACTAAAGCCAGCAGCTCAGCTGAGTTTTGCTAGCAGATAACTGTGTTTTATATTCATAATTCTGGTAAGACTGAAAGTATTTCTTTGTATATTTTAATATTTGTTTAATGTTTCGAGTGATTTGATACTGCCATATCAAAATCTATCCCTTACAACAAGTAAGGATTCGCTCTAGACCCCCCGCCCCAGTTCAGGGTCTAGAGACAAATAAAATACATAAACTCCAGCAAGGATTATGAAGGACAGATCAAGTGTTGAGATCAGTGGAACATATCACCTATCCTATTCTATGGCAGGAAGCTAATGAACATATTTCAGAATATGTAGTCTGGGAGAACTTATCCTATGTGAAACCAACTTGGTAAGATGTGTTGTCTGGTCAAAGAGATCTGACCCGTCTATGTGGTGTTGTTGTTGTGTGTAGTGTTGTGTCCAGAAATGGGTTAGAGGATGGAATTCTGACACATGACCAATACTTTATCGCAGAACTGTGAGTTTTATTTGGCACCAATGTGGTGTCAAATGAGGTGTTGAATATTACAAGAGTGGAGTGCAGTTTATATTTTGGCAGAGCAGCCTGACATTGCCCCCAAGCACGGAGAGGTGGGGCCACCTGATTCCAGCACCAGATTACTCATTCAAGATACGTGAGCGTCTGGACTGCTGAATACTCACCAACTTAATTTCTAACACACCAATTATAATACCCTCAATAAATGGACAATGTGTAGTCGCCATAGACAGGGAGTGATGAGGCCACCCCAACAGCACATCCATTAACACATTAACTACCGCAAGCCGCTGTCAGCGGCTCACAAAATAATCACATTTGGACCAAAAGCCGCCCAGAGCGCCAATCTAATTTTAGTAATAAAACGAATGAAAAATGTACTGAAACACTTTCTGATCTGGTTTGAGATTTTAAGTTGCCACCGGAAAACAAATTCTCAAAGCATTAATGTTGTAGAACACTGGAAAATTGATATTATGTTCATATTTTTCAGCGTTTTGGGTTAGTTACCAAATCGTGTAAAACTGTTTACCATGGCAACTAGTGATAGGACTACAAAAAAATGCGTGTACATCTCGTCTAACGGCTGAATAGGATAGAAACGTGTTTCAACAATTGACTGATAGATCTAGCAACGAGGACAAGAGTGAAAACGGTGTGCACATTGATTGAAAATGTGATTTTGATACAGATGGGGCGCAAGCAGTTATAATTGTGAAAATATTGCAAGTCCTCGGCCATCGGAGGGCCTTGAAATAGCAACAACCTCTATTAGAGTTACAGATGGTGTTTATTGTAAAAGTACATTCATTTATCTTTAAAATGACGTGTAATTCATAAAAATCTGTAAACACAATTACGAAAACTACAGCTTACTTTGTGCAAATGAGAATGGGAAAAATTTAATTCGGCCACAGTGTGTTTTTCAATTCGGTAGTTAATGTGTTAAACGTTCTCCCAGAAAAATTACAACCATAAACAGTAGTAATATTAACTAGTCTTGTAAAATACATATGTACACTCCTTTCATTTATTATGCCATATATTCATGCATTTCATTAATAATTGCAAAACCTTTCATATGTTCTGACCAAAATAAAACCTTGGTTCAGAACAAATAAACTTAAAGAAAATTTATTATCAAAAATTTTACACAGCTTGAGTTAGTTCAGTGTGTCATAACATTTTATTAATATTATTAGAATTGTTAAATATCTGTGTGTGTGTATGTAAACTACCACAACACATTACATATCATACCCTAGAATTTTAACGTAGCCACATTCATTAGAAAAAAAAAAAAGATAGGTGTGAGGTCGTAGTGGTAGCAAGAAGGGCCTTCTGAAAATTCACAGTTACATTTATCTCAGGAGCCTTCACAGCTGACCTCATGCATCACATTAAGTAAGATCACAATCATACAATACCATCAATCCACTACATATACCATCACTCTTTAATGCTTTGAAATATTATGTGTAGAGGTTTCTTTTCTGTATTTCCCGATTTATAACATTCATTTTATTTGTTTATTTTTAACTTTTGGCAATAACTAAATTCACTCTTCTTGGGTCACTTCGTTAGTTACTTTGATTTGATCTACAGCTATTCCTGAAGGATGCTGCATCCGACTGGCTAAGTGGTTAGAGGCTTGCCAGTCATGGCAAAGTTACCAGGGGCAATACTAAAATACACAGTGGACTGGCTTGCTATATGTGTATTTTACATAAAATTACATACTGTATCCCTAAGTCAAAAAATATACATTAACTCTCTTACTGCAAAGCCTAAGCCTAAGTTCTCACAAGTGCTATACCTGGATATTCTGGACATCTAGAACCAAAAGCATGCTATTCAACTGCTATTCCCGACTTACCAGTGCCAAAACTTTGTTGGCAATGCTAGTATTACTATTATAAAATAATAGTTTATAATAACATCAGATAAGTATTGTATTACTATTATAAAATAATAGTTTAACATTAAATCATCACATCTATTCTCTCAGTATCATACATGCCAACTAGTATGCGTTACCCATATTCTGTACAAGTATTTTTCATTTTCAGATTTGTATGGCTATAGTTACTTTATGTTCAGGCTTTTTATCTAATTATTAATATTTTGTTGATAAGGTTGTTGTTGTTGTGTCGTTATCACCAACATTATTTTTGACAGCCATAGATTGAGTGATGTGCCAGACAACAGAAGGCAGTCCAAGAGGAATTAGATGGACAACATTTTCTACACTGGAAGACCTGGAATATGCAGATGACATTGCACTACTCGCACATTCACATCAACACATCCAAGAAAAAACAGAAAGACTGAATAAGTATAGCCAGCAGGTTGGTCTGAACATCAATCCGAAGAAGACAGAGGTCATGACACTCAATGTGGGCAATCCTGAGCCAAAAACAATAAGGGACCAGAAGTTAGAACAGACAGACACATTTACTTACCAAGGATGCATAGTAACACCAGACGGCGGAACAAGCAAGGACATTTACAACAGAATGACTAAGGTGAGAACAGTCTTTGCTAGTCTCAACAACATTTGGAAGTCTTCCCAGTACAGCACAAACACCAAATTAAGACTGTATGAGACTGTACTTTCTGTGCTTCTCTATGGTGCGGAATGCTGGAGGGTAACAGAGAAGGAAATGTTGAAACTGTCCTCCTTCCACACAATCTGCCTAAGGAAAATTCTCAGAATCTTTTGGCCGAATACCATCAGCAACCAAGAACTGCTTATTCAGAGTAACCAGGAGGACATGCACATGATCATAGCTGGTAGACGCTGGAGTTGGGTTGGCCACGTCCTCAGAAGAGACCCTTATACCATTACAAGAACAGTATGTTATGGACCCCTGAAGGAAAGCAAAAGAGAGGCAGACCAAAAACAACCTGGCGGAGAACTGTGGAAGCTGAGATGCAAAGAATGAACCAGAGTTGGGGCACTGTATGAAGGATGGCCGCCGACCGAACAAAGTGGAATCAATTTGTTGCTGCCCTACAAGACGCCATCAGGCGTGATGGCCACTGACTGCTTTGACAGTTGGCGGCTATGGATCAAAGAAGAATTAATATTTTACAATTTCATTTACCTATAAATGTCAAGCGCAAAGTTTAACATCCTGTCCAAAACATAAGAAAGAGCAGGCTAAAGACTGTTGTCCGTTGTTGCAACATAGCAACGAGATTTCGGTATTTAGTGAGACCTTCTTCTTCTTTGATCCATAACTGCCAACCATCAAAGCAGTCAGCAGCCATCACGCCTGGTGGCGTCTTGTAGGGCAGCAACAAATTGATTCCACTTTGCTCGGTCGGCGGCCATCCTTCGTACAGTGCCCCAACTGTGGTTCATTCTTTGCATCTCAGCTTCCACAGTTCTCAGCCAAGTTGTTTTTGGTCGGCCTCTCTTTCGCTTTCCCTCGGAGATCCATAGCATAGCTGTTCTTGTGATGGTATCAGGGTCCCTTCTGAGGACGTGGCCAACCCAACTCCAGCGTCTGCCAGCTATGATGGTGTGCATGTCCTCCTGGTTACTCCGAATAAGTAGTTCTTGGCTGCTGATGGTGTTTGGCCAAAAGATTCGGAGAATTTTCCTTAGGCAGATTGTGTGGAAGGAGGACAGTTTTGACATTTCCTTCTCTGTTACTCTCCAACATTCAGCACCATAGAGAAGCACAGAAAGTACACAGCTCTCATACAGTCTTAATTTGGTGTTTGTGCTGTACTGGGAAGATTTCCAAATGTTCTTGAGAACAGCAAAGGCTGTTCTCGCTTTATTCATTCTGTTGTTAATGTCCTTGCTTGTTCCGCCGTCAGGTGTTACTATGCTTCCTAGGTAAGTAAATGTGTCTGTCTGCTCCAACTTCTGGTTCCTTACTGTTATTGGCTCAGGATTGCCCACATTTAGTGTCATGACCTCTGTCTTCTTCAGATTGATGTTCAGGCCAGCCTGCTGGCCATACTTATTCAGTCTATCAGTTTTGTCTTGAATGTGTTGATGTGAATGCGCGAGTAGTGCAATGTCATCTGCATATTCCAGGTCTTCCAGTGTAGAAAACGTTGTCCATCTAATTCCTCTTGGACTGCCCTCTGTTGTCTGGCGCATCACCCAATCTATGACTGTCAAAAATAATGTTGTTGATAAGGGGCATCCCTGTCGTACTCCTGTTTTCACTTCAAAAGTTACATTACTCAATCCAACACTGCACGTAAAGTTAGAATAGAGGCTTTTTATGATGGAAACAATGCGGCTGGGGATTCCATAAGCCCTCAGAATTTTCCATAGGCTGTCCCTGTGTATACTGTCGAAAGCCTTTTCAAAATCAACAAAGCTAATGTACAGCTGTCTCTGCCATTCCAAGCACTGCTCTATAATGTTCCTGAGGGTAAATATATGATCTGCACATCTTCTGTTCTTTCTGAAGCCCACTTGTTCTTTCCTCAGTTTATGGTCAACTGCTTTTGAAATTCTCTGGATGATTATCCTGCATAGTATTTTGCTGGGAACTGAGAGGAGAGTAATTCCTCTCCAGTTGTTGCAGTCTGCAAGGTCGCCCTTCTTGGGCAATTTGACAATTATTCCTTTACTCCACTCTGTTGGTGTTGTCTCAGTTTCCCAGACTTGTGCAAATAGTGGTTCTAATAGTTCTGCTGCTAGTTCAGGGTCTGTCTTGAATAGCTCAGCATTTAGATTGTCGTGACCAGGCGCTTTTCCATTTTTTAGCCTTTGATAGCTGTGATGATTTCTTCTTTCCGTGGAATGTCTGTATTTACATCTGTCACTTTCAGCCTCAGGAACATTCAGCTGAGTCTCTGGTGGTTCCTTATTCAGTGTTTCTCTGAAGTGCTCTGCCCATCTTGTTTCCTGCCCCTGTGCTGTGGGGATGAGATTTCCTTGCTTGTCTTTTACTGACATTATGTTGTTTGCACCTCGTTTCCCACTGATAGCTTTAGTTATTTTATAAACTGTGCTTTGTTCATTTCTCAGTGCTGCCTCTTTTGCCTGTCTTGCAAGGTCATTCAGAAATGTCCTTTTGTTAGCACGGGTTTGATGTTTTACTTCCTTGTCCAGCTGACTGTACTGTTCACTATATATTGCCTTTAACTTAGTGAGACCTACCTGATTTATAAACAGATTTCCAGTACATGTAAAGCTTCCGTTTTCTGAAATTTTGTTTCTGATTGATATTTTGATTTTTCTCAATTTTTTTGTTTTTATGGTTTTCTGGGCGATGGAATCTTTGCTTTTGGAGCTGAGAGGTGACTTGGTATTTCACCAGGAAAATGATGATGTGGCTGAATCAGATGCGGATATTAAATACTTTGATTTAGACACGCGACAGTGACACTGACAAAAGTGAATCTAGTGACTGATGTAGGCCTAGTAATACTGATGACAGATCAAACAAAAGAGGTAGTCAACACAGCATACTACAGTTAAAATTTGTGACTTTTTAGGAAACCTTGGACTTAAACATACTCTAGATCTAGATACTAACCTCTTATCATTACTTATGATGAAGCCAGGTTGGACGAGCAACACTCGTTCAAATTGGCCAAGCATAATGATCTGGTCACTGACTTGAGACACGACTTCAAGTCATAGCTGCAGAGGTAGGTGCAATAAGTCTAGTGACTGCCTCAGCATATGACCTACTAAAACTATTAGATGTGAAAGGTCAGTCAAGAGCAAGGAAGCTTAGAAGGCTCGGTGAAACTGTGGAAAGGGCAACGTGTTGGCTGTGGAGCAACCACAATAGGCTATGGAATATAGTAGGCCATACAGTAATTTATATACAACATAATGCTGATCACCCGTTTGCCAGTCACTTCGATTACGGAAACAACAGCAAATGGATTGATTTGCCGTTGCCCTAAAGACGCCAATAGGCGTGATGGGAAACAATGGCAAAGAAAACCTATCTGCTGTTGCCCTAAGACGCCACTAGGCGTAATGGCCACTGAATGCTTTGACGGTCGGTGGCTAAGGACGGAAGAAGAGAAGAGATAACGCCTCCAGCTGGCAGCATGGATAAAGCCAGGAATAAAGTTGAAAGCTGCAACCAAGGTGGAGGGGGTTCAATTTGCAGCGTAAGCTGGAAGGCCTCTTGTTGGAGGCTGACACTTGGGAGTCATGACACTAGTGGGCACACCCCCCCCCCCACCCCCTCCTCCTCCAGAGTGTAAAGGAGATTAAAGAAGATTAGCACTTGACTGACAGGGAACTCCAGATGATCAGATTGGCTCCGGGACCTCAAGACGCAGCAATAGAGACCGCAGTCAGCGACTCATAGCTTGACTGCCTGCGTCAGGACCAGCGAACCAGAGCTGGTCAAGACCGCACTCCACCTCCACGTGGTGGTCCTGGAAACAGTCTGCAGCTGTGCAGGCTGGCTGAGCGAGTGTGGATCGAAATGGGAAGGCAAACCCGGTCCTAAAAAATGCCGTGCAGAAGTCGGATGTGTCGACCGAAAGGTGCAGATATCACAGCTACGTTGTAAACAGACACAACGCAACCACCATCCTTTTCAGGGCGAACGAAGAAGAAGAAGAAGAAGATTGGCTCCTATTATAATGCTCTGTAGTTCTGAGTTTCCTATCATATGATACATAAAAAATCTTACCAACTGTGCTCAATACAAACAAGGAAAAAGCAGTAAACAAGAACTTTCGACAGGTTTTTTCATCTCCGGAGGTTGGCATGTACGTTGTATGTATTATCATCATCAAAAATAAAACAGAAATCCTTATTCTGAATTTTTGCAACCATATGAGTCAAGGATAGGTACTGTCACTAGCAAATATGCTTGTGACGATTCCAGTGTGTGGTTCAAAATGAGGTCAATGCCTGTATAATTTCTACTACTATTATTCCCTGAAGATTGTGGAGTGCTTCCATATACTAGGAAAATATCTTGCGAGGCTCTTCTTAACTGTTCAAAATACTATATACTAGTAGTAAAACTATCCCTTTTAGTCATTACTAACCATAGGAACGTACTCCCAAGACAATGTCTCAGCCGGCACGAGGTTGGGTGCTTGGGTAAAGAGGTCAAGCTGTTGCCCATGCAGCATGACCCACGAAGCTGGTGAATCCAGAGGATCGGCGTAGCTAATACAGTCGGGTACCAGAATACATATATATTCAATACCTCATGTCCATCTGTATGCTATACCTCATGTCCTTAGACAATTTTAGGTTCGAAAATATAAACTTGCTCGACAGCATCATCCGATTGACACATGCATCTCTGCATCACCACTTGAGCTGGGAAGCCCCAGTGTCGATGTTCAATGTGTTCTGCAATTCACATTAATTCATGCAGCTGTCTGCGCTCTTCATCAACGGTAATACTCCTTAGTGGGTTCCAACTTCCATGGCCACTATCCTGCTGTCTATATCAACCAACACCTTTTATGGTGTCTGATGAGCATCAGCGTTTGGCACCTTAACCGTGCATTTGGTTCATCCCACAGCACTAGTTCTGCTTACCAAAAGTGGCCCACTTGGCACATGCATTCGACACGTTCCTGGCTCCAGTCAAGTGAGCCTGACTTCTTACCCATTTAATGTTTGAGAATAGGTTGAGGTAGTTTCATCCCCAAGACCTCTAATCATTCGCTTTACCGGATAAAACTGCATTAGAGCATCAGCTATTCTGACAGAAACTTTGGAAGGAACCAGCTACTAGAGGGTTTGATTAGTCTTTCGCCGCTAAACCCAAGTTTGACGATTGATCACAATGTTAAAAACTGTTGAGGTTTTGTATTTCCAACTGTATAAACCTACCCACCCTGATATTATTGTGAGTCCAACACAGAAAAATTTTGAGGCAGCTGTTGTTGGGTGCTATGCAACTTTCTGTATGCAAAATTGCTGAGATTAAAGAAAAATCTGAAAGTGCAAATATGTAAGATAAATAATTTAAGATACAGTAAGATACACATTTTCTGACCCAATAATCCAAGTTTAGTACCTTTTTAATTTCCGTGCATCTTTCTGGAGGTTTTTGTTGTTCAGGTAACTTTGGCAGGACCTGAAAAACTGGGAGTGGTGGAACTCTTGGTGGCTTCGGAACACTCAGTCTAGGAAAACGGAGTGACGGAGGCATCAGTGTTTCACTAATATCAGCAACTGCTCTGCCTGTCGAGGTCTAAATGTCGAATAGATAATTTTTTAAACACTGAGAAAATGTGATGTTTTTTCCTAAAAAGTAATATTTTGAATGTGTACATATTTCAATATATTTCAAAATTATGGATTGCCATTAACATACAGATGAGGAAATGTTAATTTTAAATATTAAAAGTGGATATTAAGCTGTATTATTACAATAAACTGGTCTGAGATTTATATTTTTATATCTAATGTATGTCTGAAAATCACTTAAAGAAGGAAGAAATGACAGATGCAATCATTGGCATAACAGAAGTCTGTGAAATTTTCTAAACAATATTTTTTAAATTACTAAGCAGGGTGGCTAGTACTAAACAAATGAACAATCTTGGGCCACTTGATTATTTATTTTGTTTTTATTCTAGAAGCTATACTAGAAGGACACTGCATTTGACTGGTTAAGTGGTTAGAGTGCTTGCCTCTCATGACAGTTACCAGGTCCCATGATCAAAACCTGGTAGCACATCATGCTCTACTCTATTCAGCTGTAACCAAGTCCCTGACTCTGCCCTAACTCATAAAGCTGGACTTAGTATAGTGAAGTTTCTAACACTCATTATCTGCTATGTGACTACCTTCACCTTTTCATTCTAGAAGGATGAGTGTAGATTAACAGAGTGGTCAGAGAATTAGCTTCTTGAGGTAAAGTTACCATGTTTGAAACCTGGTAGAGCCATGCTCTAGTCTACCCAACTGTAAATGGGTACCTGACTCTGCTCTTGAGTTAAGCCAGGCAAAGGCAGCATTTAAAAAAATTTGGTAATTTTGATTTGCCAAATTTATAATGATTTGACAGATGTGATGCCACTTTCCCGTATCAGCAGTTATTCATCTTTATGGAATTGAAAACACTATATTTCCTAATTATAACCCATCAGAGGTTAAACAGGATATTTTTCATCATTAAAATAAAATTTTAAAAGGCAGCAAGGAAGGGAACAGGTCACACACCTCAGTATTAGTTAACTCCCCTCCAGCAGTATATGCTATGGACTAATTGTACTTTTTTTTATTCTAGAGGGAATAGTTATCTCATTAATAATGTCTTGCATAATCTGCAGTTCTCCAAGTGTGTAATTCTAGCGAAAGTATCTCAATTCAAAATTTTACTGAAAATTAGCTAAGATTAAAAACAATTGTTTATATGATTTATCACCACTGTGTAGTTTAAAAGCACCTGCAATGTTCACATGGAAAGCCACAATATAAAGTGATGATTTTTTACTTTAACAAAATTTTGATTTATGGTACCTGCTCAAATGTTGTCAAAGACAACAGGCTTGTCTGAGAGGTGTGAACTGTGACTTTAGACATCTTGTGTTGCTGTAACCCTTGCAGGTTACCTTGCTTAGGTGTTAAACTGCACTGTTCTGCCTGTAATTAAATCATTATCTATAAAATACCCATTAAAATGGCTGTAGCTTATAAGCATCTAAATAAATTCCAAGTTGTTCTTGATAGGACAGTAGTTAAGAAGTCTCAATTTCCACAAGGATGCTTGGGTCTGTCCCTAAACAATGTGAATATATCTCCCTACTAAAGCTTAAAGGCAAACAGTTGAAGTGTTTTGTTGAGTAGGGAAAAAGTGATAAAATAATAACTGTCAATACATGTACACAGCAGACAATAAGACTGAAAAACTTGATCTTTCTGCATGTTAAATGTGCACAATTTATTGAAGCTAACAAACTAATGGCAATGAATAAAACTTACTTATTTTGCTGTTTTGGGGCTGAAGCTATATGTATTTGTATATATATATATGTGCATATGCATTCACACAATTTGAGACTTCTTTTATACTCTATTTACACTAAACAGAGAGGTGAATTGATACCATGATAAAGTATCAGAAACTGAAAACATTTACTTTAATTGGAGGCAATATATATCCTAATTGTAATACATCAGCGGTTTAAAGGACAAAAGGCATCCCCTGCATGGGAACTTAACTGACATCAAAGGAGCAAGAATAAAGAGGAGGATATCATGGATGGCGCAGGCAGAGACAACTATTAGACAGGTGGCCACAGTTGAAAATATATTCAAGGGAGAAGAGTGGAGTAAGTCAGGTGAGAACTGGACAAACTACCAGCAAGTCATCATCAGCCTTGGTAGAGAGTGCAGAACTTGGGCCAATGGGACAGCACAGCTGGAAATTGATCAGCTGATAAATGATCATGCTAGATTTGATGATGCCATTGTGTACACTGATGGTTCTGTAATATGTGTTGAGAAATCTGTGTGGAGCTTCTCTGCTAGAATAAAGGTCAGAATCGTCGCTGAACATAATGGGGCTTATATGATAACAAACTCTAGCATGAGAATGGAGGTAGAGGAAGCTACTGTCACAAAACGTCTGTACGTGTTCTTTTGGTGGCTCTCTCACACCTTTAGCCACTATGGCAGTATCATTTCTTCTTCTTCATTTTCTCTCCGATCTCTTTTATTTGGCATAATTGTTATGCCCTTTCATTCATTACTTTACTCTCTATGCTGGATCTAGTAGGATGAAGTCTCTAATACTCAACTCCCCATTAGAAGTATCTGCTATGGGACTATCTTTGTCTCTTACATTTTTGTTTTACTCCTCAGATGAGTATACGTTCCGCCAGGTAATTAGACCGGCGAGCCGATTATACGTTATCACATAAGCCGGCTGACCCCTTTGAACGTGACGGTCCAGTATTTGACCCCAAGTGGATAGCGACCATCCCTGTGTTTGCACAAGACAGGAGTGCACGATAGACTTAAAGAAAGCCACATTGTCTGTCGGCGACCTTGCCTGGTGGACAGACGAAAACACAGGTGATAAATAAGTAATTCGCTTCAGCTGGCCCCATGTCTGTATCAAGATTACAGATAACCCGTCTGGGCGGAAGGTATTATCGAGGGATGAGTCACAGATTTGTTTGTATGAATATGCCATCGGAAGTATTACGACTTATTAGACAGAATATTAAATGTAATATTTTAAAACACGTGGGGGATATTTTGAATTAAAACACCCCAACCCAGTGCTAGAGAGATTTGATTGGTTTGATTTGAGATGCCAGAATAAACAATGAATTCCATTGGAAAATTTGCCAGGAAACACAATCTGTGATTTGAACTGAGAATGAGAGATATAATCTAGCGAACTCAGAGACACAGAACAGACAGCTTCGCAACTTCAAACGAGCAACTCCCAAAAAGCCAGAAAGAGAAGGATCGGACCTATAATTCCATATTTATAAATGACAGATCAAAGTATTTGGGAAACTTATAACTTTAAAAAGTAAGCCCGCCTTTATAAATACAGAAACTGAAAAACTTAAGGGGCCAGGACTTTAAATATCAAGACTGGAAACCTAGGAATTGGATCACCTGTCATCAGAGAAACTTTCCCAGACCAAGTGTATCGCAGAAAACCTATTGCAGAGGAATTACTAGTTTCCCAGACCAAGTGATGCATAGAACACCGCCATAAGTGGAATTTCTCAGACGAAATTGATTCGAGAGCATATGCACCAAAATTGCTCGTGTCCATCCGAAACCTGTGCGAGGAGATTGTGTATAACCCAAAAATTTGGGTTCATGGTACAAGACTACTTGTGGTTACAAGCTACCAGACGGTTTGAAGTACTGAAGTTACTATGCCACTCGTGTGAGAGAAGTACACTCATCACCAAGAAGTGACTGAAACCACGGTGACAATACTCACCTAGAGTTAAGTTGTCTTGTGAAATAGGCGAAAGCAATGGACTTTGCGATGAATCCTCACCTACATCTCAGTGACGAAAACTTGTATTTACAGCAAAATTTCACCAATCTTTCCATATTTATTTTAACTGTTAAAGACTAATTCATTATTAAAATTGTTACATGTTGTTTTCAAACTAAACAATCATAGTCGCTCCAGTTTTATATGTATGAAAGCAAACGTATGAGCCAGACTATTTAATATATATATATCTTTACCTAGACATATATTTACCTCTAAACAGAGCTATACCATTATAAGAGGAATTCGCTGAATTAAGTCAGCTGGGGGCTTGAACCATTGCTTAAATCCTTCACAAAAGGCGACGGACAGATATAATTTAACCATTGCTCAGCGCTATGCCGCATGGTTCTTGACTTCTGAATTATCTTGTGAAGGCTCCCTTCGGATAGAAGCGTTATTACATTTCTATCTACATCTCTGCCAAGAGTAATCTTGTGCGAAGGTAGACACCTTTGACGACCCATTTAGATACACTTGAGTTTTGGCCACTGTTAGACCACTACTGTAAAGCAGGGGAGGCAATCTGTGACAGCTACTGCAGCCTTAACCCTTCAACTGTCAAGTGCATTTGTACTGTGGTGTTATGGCTATTTTAAGAATTTTGACTAGTTCCAATAAAATACCAGAAACATATAGAAAGTCAGAGAGTGGATAAGGAATCATATGGTACTAATTTCAAAGTATTTGAGCATTATGTAATGTGTCTGTGACGAAATGTTTGTCCCTGTCCTTTTGTGTGATCTCTCACACCTCCAGCCCTACGGCAGTATCATTCTTCTGCATTTTTCTCTCCAATCGCTTTTATTTGGCATTTCATTTTTTCCTTTCATACATTTTACTCTTTATGCTGGACATAGCATGGGGAAAGTCTCTAACACGCCACTCCCCTATGGCAGTATTTGCTGCGGGAGTAATTCTTATCTTATTGTGTCGCATTCACGCTTCAGGAAGATGTGTTAAGTTACGCCAGGTTATTAGACAGTCAGCGACAGTATTTTATCGCATATTCTGTCTGACCATCTTTTCAAGCGACTGTGCTTTGTTTATCCAAGCTTGGGTTAGGCAGGAGTGCTGAATAGAACCAGATTTGTTTGTCTGGTGAAACACAGGTGACTAGCGACCATCCCTGAGTCATTACGCGAGAAAAACACGATCACAATATTATGATGGACAGAGGTGTGTCTGTAAGTTTGTACACAAGGGCATCGGACATAATATAGCCATATATGGGAGATGTGACCTTTGCCCAATTTTTCTATGTCGAAAATATTTTGAAAGTACCACACCTGATCTGTTTGAATATGACTGGATCTTTCTGATTAGATTCATAACAAGAATGCTTGGGAAGATATAGTCTGACCATTTCGCAGTTTTGTTTCACTGTGAATTTCACACTTGCCTAGACAACAACAGACCTCACCAGAGTGAAGACTAGATTCATAATTCCTTTCTGTTAACCGGACCTTTTATCAGAGGACCAAATAAGACTTATAAAGCACAGGAAATCCTTACATTTTTATAAGGAACACCGGGACTAGGAAACTGAAGAAAGACACGGAGTCAGAGGGAATTGAAGTTAAAATTAACGACCCCCAGTACAAGTGAAAGAAGGCAGCTGCCAGCACTTTTTTTAAAGTCCTCTGACCGTCTGTAGCCAAGATTGGCGTAAGTAGTGCATTTTTATTCAATGTTTTATTTCTAACATGTGAACTAACATATATATGTATATATTACCATGTGAAGACTCCCAGGTGACAGAAGCTTTACTACTCTTCTATATACATTTCTGCCAAGAGTAATCTTGTGTAAAGATAGACTCCATTGAAGCCTATAATAGATACTCTTGAGTTTTGGCCACTGCTGCACCCCTACTGCAAAGCATGGGAGGCAATACCGTCAATGACCTTGACCTTTACACGGTGAATAAAATTATTTATGTAACTCTTCTTCTGCTTTTAACCTACCCCCACATTGACTGTTTGGTTCTATTTATCATCTGAATAAGTTTGTCAGACACTACAAAAAATATTATTTCAGAATATGGTTTTATTATGAAAACTGTAATTTGTGTGAATTTTTTTCATTTGTGACCTAATAAAAAGCCTTTCTACCCACATAATAAATGACGAAAGAAAATCATATGTTTCAACTGACTACTTCTTTTTCTTGGTGTTTTTCTTCATGACATGGACAGAACAGATACAAATAGAGTTACTTGATCTTATTATCTTTTTCGATTTAGTCCTTGATCAGTCTCATGAACGAGGTTGGGTTCACAATGTTCATGACACCCAACTTTACATGCCGGACACCAATGTCATATATTTTTTTTGCCTTTACTGCTTTTTTTGTTCTTGCTTCTGTCACTACAGACAAAGCAGTCTTTTTCTTTCTTTCAAACTAAACTAAATAGGTGATGCAATGATGTACCAGCCTCTGGCATGAGCTGCCGAATACGAGGCTGAATTGGTGATGGCTGCCGAGATTCAGGGTGATTGCTGCAGAGATAGTCCACTATTGACAGAATTTATTTATCTCTCTTGAGTCTTTTGTTCTGAGCCATAGTCAAGTTGTACAAAATTCATGAGTTCAGAAAAGACACATCTATTATATTCTGAAAGATTTTCTTACAGTAGCACCTGGTGGGACTTTCAGACGCTAAGTGGCATATCTGCTTGTCACATGTCCACCGCACCCATGTAAGAATTGTAGTCAAAAATGGCTGATGGTTTTTTTTTTTTTGGCCTTCTCTCTAATGATCTTTTCCTCAACTATTGTATTGTGAGCTGTAGTCAGTAGAAGCACTGGCTTGGTTTGAGATTTCTCTGAATGAAAGGCACAACATCTCTCCTTTGCACCAAAAGCTTTGAGGTCTTTTCCTCAGGTAAGCCTCTTGAATTGACTCGTACTGTCCCTGTCAATAATGTTCTTTTCTCTAGAAGAATAGTTTGAGAGCTGTAAGGATTTCTTACAATAAAATTTTGATCAGATCATAGTCTACTGCTTTCACTGTCCACTTTTTGCCATCCAAATTGATCTGTGACAACACTAGACCCAGGGCAAGATTCGGCTTCATCTTCACTACTACTAGATCCACTTTCAACACTAATTCTTGGAAATTACGATCATTGAATATACATACCAAGCTTCGTCTGTTTAATTCAAATGTTATCTCAGTGTTAACATACGGCTGTGAGAGTTGGAAAATAACAAAATCATTGGAGAACAAGCTGAATACATTCGAGAACAAATGTCTTAGAAAACTCATGAACATCAGTTGGAAAGAATTCAAGACTAATCGACAAATAAGAGAAGACTCTAGGCAGAAATTTGTCTCTAACTATATAAGGAAAAGACGATGGTCATATATCGGTCATGTCCTACGAATGCAAAACAACAGAATACCACTACAGGCGCTCACTTGGGTTCCTGAGGGTAAGAGGAAAAAAAAAAGTTAGTTGCTTATCCTTTACAGGACGTGGCAATCAACCCCAGCTTTTATTGGCTGTTTGTAATTTTTCTAGGCATTTTTTTTCATTCAGTAGTTTGCCATTGCTTTCTGAACGGTACGACGCTTATACCATTGTTAAAAATCCACACAAAGCGATCTGCCACCAAATAGCCTGCAGCAGGTTTCGAACCTGGTATATCTGGATTATGAAACTGCGTTCATATCCATTAGACCACAGACGCCGAAGAGGAAAAAAGGAAGACCAAAAGAAACACTCAGAAGAACAATAATAAGAGAAGGAAGAACGTTGGGATTAAACAATGTGCAAGAGCTAAGAGGAGTGGCATCTTACTTACTTAATTAGTCGTTCCCCTTCTACCATGAGGTGTAGAGGTTTGGAAGAGAGAGCGCCAGACTATCCTATCGGCTGTCTTCCTCCTGGCCTGGTTCCATTCTAGTCCTCAGTCCTTCAAAGATTGTCTAATGTTGTCCTCCCAGCGGCCTCTGGGTCGTCCTCGGGGTCTGGATCCTTGGCTCTTTGTTTCCCATGCTTGTCGTGGTAGCCGGTCTTCTCCCATTCTGCAGACATGGCCAAACCATCTTAGTTGGTACTGTTCTACTTGGGTCTGCAGGGGGTGGGATTTAAGGCCTTGACGTATCGTCTGGTTCTCCGGTTTTCTCTCTTATATTGCTCGTAATCATAGTTTAAAGCAAACAGGTGATTGGCCTGTTGTGCCTTTGCATGGTGGAGGGGCTGCCTCCTTACGGCCTCCATGCAGGCCGCCCTCCTCCTTTTTCATCCGGGCTTGGGACCGGCATAGGCGGAGTGGCGTCACAACGTACAACCTGGAGAGCACTGGTTTCTGCCTTATGCGACGTGTTTGGTGCTTAAAGAATTTATTATTATTATTATGTGGGATGTCTACAAAGTCATATGTCGGCATCACTATTTTCCATTTGAAAAATGTCAAATAATGACGGTCTAGATTTATTTCCTAGTCCTGATGAAAATTCAACAGCGTCAGTCGAAAAAAATGGAGAAAAATTTCAATCCAATTGAACGCAAAGCAAAGCGATAAAAACACACATTTACACCATGCTCAAACACTATTTATCATAGTTATTTCCCCTGTGCACACGGAAAAACTTTAATTCACATTTGTAATTACGATTTTACTAACGGCCGATTTAGTCGGCCGTAAAACCACATAGAGAGAGACATAATGGCCGATCATCGGCCATTATGACAGTTATAGGGTTAAGGTGGCTGTCTGAAAATTCATTAACAAAGGCAGTTATTGTATCACTCACAATCCATGCTTCGGAAGGTCAAAAGTGGATGGCTCCGGCATAAATGGAAAACCTCCATAGAAGCCTCGAATCTTCAGGAACTGGTGTGGATCTACTGTCCTGATCATGCAGGGGTATGTGACAATGAAGGAGCTGACAGACTAGCTTCAAGCGCACTCATAGAAGGTGCATTAGATATAGATAAGGGAGATATACTGAGAGCAATTAATGATCGCCTGTCAGAGAATGACACTGCAATCAATGAATCATCAAGGCTAAGATTGCTGGAATTTGGCATCAAATGTAAGACCAGCAGTGATGGAGGTATGAGAGGAAACATCCAGCGTTTATACAACCAGTGTGCAACAGGAACAATTAGCATGCATACCTTTTGACATTTGCTAAAGGAGACTGAGCACCCATGGGTTTGCCCGAAGTGCAATGACGTAGATTCTGATCAACAATTACAATAAGGAGTATTTTACATCAAAAATTAAAAAAAATAATCATAACTTTCCTGTCTATTAGACTTATCCCTAACAAACTTGTTTAACTTTCAATGATGTCACTGTAACTAAAACTATGTCATACCTGTGCTGACTGTTGCACTGATCTCTGACAAACTTGTTTATGATTCAAAGGTGTCATTGGAACTGCTTTCATCCTTGACAGAGGTGAAGTAGTATTAGAAACAGATGACAAGGTGGTGTTGGCTACGTTATCCTCAGTGCTTGTGCTCTGTGTTGACTTATTGCCTATTAGTGCTGGTTGAGGGTTAGAAGTTTGCATCTGGAACACTGTGGAAAACTTGAAAGAATACCAGGAGATATTAGGTACTCCATATAAAAGGTAAAAGATCTTATTGAGGCATATTGGGAATATGGTGTTAGGCCCATATTTTCTTGACCATCGGCACACTAGGGATGATGTGGTCAGCATCACGCCGGCCACCTTAACCTTCCCAGTTGCTCTGGTGCCCAATTTTTGAGGCTGGGTTGACCCCGGAGCCGTTTGCGGTCTAAAAAATCCCACCTCAACTGGTGATCGAACCATGGACCACCAAGCTAGGAAGCCAGTGAGGTACTCCATATGTTTAACCAAATTTGCCACAAAAAAAGGATGTGAAACAGCCATTAACTCATTCTAACCCAGGTAGTTTTACGATTTTACCCAGGCTCCAGAATGGAGGCATTTTTTTTTCTGCAAGTGATGTTTTAAAAACAATCAGTAGACTACTTACTTAGTCGTTCCTCTTCTACCCTGGAGCAGATGTATGTATTATGCATCAAACATAAGAAAATTACCTAAAGAATGTTATGCAACAATGTTGAGTTCTTATGTGATGTAATAAGTGTTTGCTTTGTCTTGCAAAGTATAGAAACCATAAGAAAAATAAAAACAAAAAATTAATAAAAATTGTGCACTTACACGTAAATATTTAAGCTGTACTTAATTTCTTTGCGGTAAAAGTGCAAGAACCGAAACATATATCCAGTTGAGAATTAATCCAAGAAGTTTGATCACAAACAAATGAAAATTCTAATTTTTATGATTTTTTGTTTTTAAGTCACAAATTGCCTCAAGGTCATTTCACCCATTCTCGCCCCAGAAAAAAAATGTCATGAGAAAGTTTGGAAAATCAAACTTGCTCACATTTATTAAATATCTGTAGTATAAAGTGCAGATGTGAAAATTAAAGAAATTAGTTTTGTTTCATAATAAAGGGGTTTGAATTTCTTATAGATTTTCCTATCAAAAGTTAAAAATCTCTCACTTTGGGACATTATCTAGCCCATCATCATAATCTCCCCCTTTTACTCCTTATGGAGCATGCAGCCACTACTTCAGATAGTCCATTTGCAAAATACCCTGCATTAAAGCATTCATGTGTGCTTGCAGTGATAGTCTGCGCAGTAATGTATTTTAACATGATAAGGATGCCATTCTAGCACATGAAAATTACAAATAACTGTTCTTGGGGTAGAAGCCTTGGTTGAAAACTCTGTGTAACATCTACCCTGAAATTGGTTATAAAACCTAAAACATTGTAATTTTTGTTAATTGTAAGAAAACTGTGATAAATATCTTAATCCTTCCATGTTTAGTTTAACTTAGACCTGTTACTAAAAGAAACCAATTATATTTTACCTGATCTGCAACCATTTCATTGGAATCACGATGATAAGCAACAGGTGCGGTATTTAGGTCTTCATCTCCTGAAGGTGAATCACTACTTTCACATATCTGCTGTTCATTTTCATCCCAAACATTACTAGTTTCAACACTCATCTTTGAATGCATGCCTCTTTGACAGGTACTTGAAATTTCACCTATAGGACAAAGAGGACACTCATAACCATAAAGAAAAAAAGAAAGGCAAACAAACAATTTTATTTGTTTAAATAAGGTCTTATAATTGGTATATGCAATTAATGGGCATAATTCATGGCAACATAAACAAAAATCAAAATAGCAGGAGTTTATTAAGGGAATGATGATATTCACACACACACAACAATTAGTGTATACAAAAACAGCAACGTGTGTTTGTAAATAAAAATCTCATAGATCATGCCCAACTTTGTGGACCTTCTGTAGGATTTTAACTCTTTCTATCCCATTAAAGATAAGAGTAAAAGGGAAAACCTTGAACAAGTCAATAGTTTCTCATATCTTGGTCATATAATAATAGACAATGGCAGATATGAAACAGAAATGAAGTAGAGAATAGTAGTGGCCAAAGCTACATTCAACAACATGAGACCAGATACTGACATCTAAACAACTAGATCACAAATACAAACTGAGAATCATCAGATGAAATATATATTCTTCATATCTGAATGGTGTAGAATCATGAACAAGCAATTAGAAGAAAGAATAGAGGCCTTTGAGATGTGGATATATAGAAGAATAGGGCATGTCTCATTGAAAGAGAAGAAAACAAATAGAGGTCCTTGAAAACCTAGGAATGATAACAGGATTAATGAAGATCAAAATTAGACTACTAAAATATTTTGGCCATGACATAACACATTACTGAAGACCATTATAGAAGGCAGAGTTGAAGGCAAATGTACAAGACAGCGCTATAAGTGGGAAGACAACATCAAGAGATGGACAGGAAAAAGCCTATCAGAAAGCACCATCAAGACAAGAGACAGAAGATGTTGGAGATCCATTGCAGCCAACCTTTGATGTGAAGATGACACCTGATGATGATATTAGAAGTCGACTGACACATCAGATATGGTTCACTATTCTTTCAAGGGCCATCTGATATGCCCATTTGGTTACAGTCAGATTTCCTCTACACAAAACAAACTTATCTGTAGCTTATAGGACTTACATCCCCATGATGTTCCTCGGGGGTCTCTGAAGAGACAAAGAATAGGACTACTACACCTCAGGCATGTCATACAAGGTGACTAATATGAGGCTGTGAATGGGGGGTTGGCAGCCTCATCATGTAAAACACATTGCCACAGCAACCACAACTGTAAGAGTCATGTGACTGCCTAGTGCAGGTTTCCTGCAGAGGGATCAGCTACAGTGGTAGTTCCATGCTCCGTAAGGAGCACAAAGGAAAATTATGATGATGATAAAACGTACAACATTTTAAAATATTTTTCAGCGAATTAAAAATGATTTTGCATATAAGATGTTTTCTCATAAATGTAAAGTCATACTGCTTGTTTTAAAATGTTCACATATGGAAAAAAATAGGCCTTCTATTGGTAATTGGGTAGAACCTAAAAACTGCCCGAGATAAACAGAGTTAACTAATGCTTACCTCGACAGCGCCTACCTTCACTTTTCTTTCTACACAATTCATCCACCTGACAATGTGAGTTATACTCCTTAACATCATCAGTGGAAGACTTCTGATGATCATCACTGATGCTCATATTAGCAAGCCTTTCAACCTCATTGCTGTTGAAAATAAAAATAAAAAAATAGAAAGGTTAAGGTAGTCCCTTAGCAGATAAGCCGTAGGGAAGTGAAATGTTAGAGACTTCACAATGCTAGGTCAAGGTTATGAGATGGGGTGATCAGTTCCCTTCCATGCTGCCTATGCTTTCCCTAAAATGAGAGCAGAGCCAAATACTCATTTTCAGCTAGGTAAAGTGGAGCTAAGAGGTGTTGAGCCCAGAATGCAGCAACTCTGCCATGAAAGGCAAATGCTCTAACCATTCTGCCAATTGGACACTCACTGTTGAAATTTATGAACCATACTACCACTTAGAGGTACTACAAAATGTTCATTACCTAAATGTTCATTACCTAAATGGTAAGCATGTATCTACTTGTGTGCACAGAAATATCTCCTTTGAAAGCTGGCTCAGAAAGAAGTAAGTTCAATCTCACTAGCTGTGCAAAAATACTAATAGAAATGTGGCTACACTTCCTGAACTAATATTCACATTTAACAAAGTTGCTGTCATTAAGAGGTTGTTTCTAATTGAAAGGACATGACAGCAAAAAGATGTGTAGGTAAGAAATGGTGCATGGGGCTGGCAACTTTACCATATAAAACAAACTGCACCAGAAACCATTGCTGCAGAAGCAGGCAAATACTTTGGTGGAGGCTTCCTGCATGGAGACCTGTCACAGTGATGGCTCTATGTTCCATAAAGAGTGGAAAGGGAAATGCTTATGATGATGAAAAATGGTGGCTGCTGTTTCATTACAAACATAACAACAGAAATATAATCTACCTCAACTCTAGCAATGTGGTCTCTACTGATATGGTAAATTTACATATATTTGCAGATATACATAATTAACTATGCACTAAGTCAGAAGTTGTCAAAATTGTTTTTGCTCATGCCCCCCCTCCCCCCTTTTCAGCCTCATTTACCTCTTACCTCTGCGCGCCCCCCCCCCCCCCCCCCCCCCCCCCCCAGTCGCTGTTAGCTGGAAAAAGGTACTTTACCATCTTCCTGTGGCCCCCTAGAAATATGGCATGGCCCCCCCCCCCCCCCAGTCGCTGTCCACCCCCCCCCCCCCCCATGCTGTTACTTTTCATTGTTTAGTACTTTACCATCTTCCAGTGGCCCCCTAAAAAAGTAACTTCAACAAATATGGCAGGTCCCGATGAAGAACGTTGACTTCCCCTTTTTCTTCTAATACTTTCAGCTAGTGTAAGTGAGTGCATCTAGCTCTCCACGGTGCACTGAAGTGGGTCCTTCACATTCATCCATCATGCTGTACCAGAGCAACTTTCACTTGTCTCCATGTTTAGCTTCCCATTTTTCTCATATTCTTCTCCACACAGCTCACTCTATAGAAATAACAATAAATCCATAAAAAAGTAACTTCAACATCAATATGGACAGGTCAACCGATGAAGAAGTCTGGGTTGTTGACTTCCCCTTTTTCTTCTAATACTTTCAGAAATGGGAGCTGTGGTATTGCAGTGGTTAGTGCATTGGTGTCCTAGCTCAGTGGTCCACGGTGTGATCCACAGTTGAAGTGGGATTTTTTAGCAAACGGCTCCAGGGTCAACTCAGCCTCATGAATTGGGTACCAGAGCAACTCTGGGAAATTAACTGTGGCCTATGCACCATATTCACCCAAAAATATGACTAACACCATATTCCCAATATGACTCCTTTACCTTACCTTACTTTCATAAATGGGTGCTAGTGTAGAATAGAAGGATTCAAATGGTGCAACAAGATCACAAATGTGGAAATGATGACAAACATCAGACAGGTGCAAGCGAAACAAGAATTTAGAAGATGATGCTGGCAATGAATAGGACACACACTGAGGAAACTTGTTGATAGTATTACCAGACAGTCCTTGTTGTGGAATCCCTAGGATAACAGAGGCAGAGTTAGACCAAAAAACACATGGAGAAGAGAACAGGAAACAGAAATAAAAATGATGAGGAAGACTTAGACAGAACTTGAGCTGATGGCACGATACACAGGACTTGGTATGTGTTTGTTGAAGGCCTATACTCCTTGAGGAGCTAAAGGGTGCTGTTATTGTTATACAGAATTGACATCATTGCACTCCGCGCAAACCCATAGGTGCTCAGTCTCCATCAGTATATGTCGAAAAGTGTGAATGCTTACTGTTCCTGTAGCTCGCTGGTTGTAAACACGACGGATGCATCCTCTCATATGTCCATCTCTACTAGCCTTACGTTTGATGCCAAATTCCAACAGTCTTAACCTTGATGATTCATCTATTGCAGTGTCATTCTCTAACAGGCGATCATTAATTGTTCTCAGTATATCTCCCTTATCCATATCTAGTGTCCCCACTATGGGTGCTCTTGATGCTAATCTGTCAGCTCTTTCATTATAACATACCCCAGCATGACCAGGACAGTATATCCACACCAGCTCTTGTAGACTGGAAGCTTCTATGAATGTTTTCCATTCATGCCGCAACCAACCACTTTGAACCTTCCGAAGCATTGACTGAGAGTCTGACATGATGATTAAAGGGTGCTGATTGATTGAAAAACACATTAAGAGAAGAGAGCTGGAGGCAGACATAAGATTTAATGAAGGCATAGTATAAACTTAAACGAATGGCACTGGCTTTAAGGGCTTGGCATAAGTGAAGGCTCATGTTACACATGGAGCTGAAATTTAGAAAGAGACAGGGAGACACACACACACAGAGAGAGTGAAAGAGAAAGACAATTTTCTTAATAATCATATCTTAATGAAAGCGACTGAGTTTCATACTTAATTAAAGCATCTTTGTAGACACATTAATTTGAATAGGTATCCTGGACGATCACATGGTAAGATCAATTGTTTAGTTTCAACTTTTCTTATTCACAACCATGATCCCTTACCCCACATTAACGCTAATTCATCTTTCATTGCCATACTATCATATCTCATATTTTGTTACTTCATCGAAACACTAGTATTTCAATCACGTCATGTCAGTTCTTCCTCCCCACAACCATCCGGTATTCTTAATGGTGTTACAATTTTTTTGTTTTTTTCAGGTAAGAAGTGGCCATGTCGGCAGCTTACTCTATCTTCTTTTTCTTTGTTTTACAATTCGTCACTTCTTTTGCACAAAAGAGAGGTCAAGGTAGACCAAAGAACACATAGAGAAGAGAACTGGAGACAGACATAAAGGGAATGAAGAAGATAAGGAAAGACCTTGAGGTGATGGTACAGGACAGGATGACTTGGTATTACTTTGTTGAAAGCCCATGCTCCTTTGGGAGCTGAAGGGTGATGACGATGACTTGACAGAGTTCACTTATTTTTTTAATGGCAACTGTGCTGTGATATAACGATGCATTTTGGATGAGAGATTTATGAAATTACTTATGTGGCATACAAAGTGACAAAAAAGTCTCATTTTCACAGTTTCAAAAATATCAGCAACCATGTTGAATTTCATTTACAAAGACAGACCAGAAGCTAACTTACTTGATCAGGTTGTTTAGAAGTTCGTATTTCCTTTAACTTCTCAACTAAATCAGCTTTTTCTGCCAGGCATTCATGAATTTCTTTTTCCAGCTGGTAAGTTGCCAGTTTGGTCTTAGCACTTAATTTTAAGATGTAGGTTAAGGTATGAAACCGTGACCTGTAAATATAATTTTGTTTATAGGCTGCTCAAAGCAGTATAAAGCCGACAAAATTAAACTTAAGCCATTTAACTCTTAGTATACGAGCTAATTTCATGACTACCATTACAGATTTTGCAATAAATAATTTATTTATAAAGATAACATAAAGTGTTATATATCAAAATGTGAAGAAATGAAACCCCTATATCATGCACGTAACTAAATTGTTCAGTGGTTTTAAACATTATACATTTTCGCTATTGACGGGGATCGATCATCAGCCTTTCTAAGAGGCTGCTCGTATACTAAGGGTTAACAAATCCTAGTATTTTGTGAATAATTTTACTTTTGTTCTTCAGGAAGGACAACTTGCAGAACCTTTTGGATAAGAACAGGAGTGCAGCAGGGATGTACCTTGTCACCATTTATCTTCTTACTAGCTACAGATTGGATTAAGAAAACAACTTCAACCACCACAAATGGAAATGGAATTCAGCTGACTCTGTCAAGACAGCTACATGATCAAGATTTCATTAGTGACACTGCTCTTCTATCGAACAGTCCAAACCAGAAGCAAGATAAAAGGACATAAATTACCAATTGTGGGGGGGTCACAAAAAGTAGGTTTAAACTTGAAAAAACAAAATAACGCACATGATAGACAGATTGCACTTGAAGAAACACTGGCATTAGATAAGACACACATTGAGTTGACAGCATTACAAGGCCATCCTTGTTCTGAAATTTCCAAAAGTAAAAGTAATAGAGGGATCTTTAAATAAAACGAAGAACAGAATTGGAGACAGGCTTAAAATGGACAAAGAAGACATGGAGACAACTTGAATGGATGGCACAGGATAGGACAGCTTGGTGTGACATGACTGAAGGCCTATGCTCCATAGAGAGCTTTAGACTCATGATAATGAGGAGATAGAGGTAGTCCTCGACTTACGACGGGGTTTCATTGCAACGACTCTGTCGTAAATCAAAGTGGTCGTCAAGTTGAAGTGATCGTAAGTCAAATCACCCCTTAAATGTACTGACTTATTAAACATTTTCAAGTCCGTATTCCATCATATTACCATTTGCTAAAGTCACACACTATACAATAAAAAAAAGGGGTGAAACAAAAAATGTTATTACATTACAATGTGCTTTACTGTACTAAAAAACTTACAAAAATACTTTTAAAACGTTCTGTAAAAAATGCAGGTATAAAACGTGGTACATGACAGCCACAAACACAATTTAAGAATAATCTATAACAGCCTGCACATGAACACACACATAAATTAGTCATTTTAACAAGAAGACAGCCATTAATGGATGCACTCTTCCTCTTAATAGACATGACTGGGAAACAGTACACACGCTTATAGAGCAATTGAACAGTGAAGATTTTTTCATGAAGTCTGAGGACATGATATCATGTCCAATGGAAATTATTGTTTATTACTAAACCTAGTCAATGTTTTTAAAGTTCAATGTATTAGAACGCTTCTGTGAGCATGTTTTCATTATCCCAACTGTGGTGCAGTCAGTTTCTGGGATATACGTTTCAGTCAATACGGTTCGATGTCTAGAGTTCCCAGGTTTACGAGCTTTGAACATCAACTTATAAAATGGCTTTCAACCGAGCCAACAGTAAGGACTTTGACCAGAGCTCCGTGGTAATACATGACAACATTTATTCGCAAAACACTGATGCATTTATGGTTCAGTATTTGCATGACACATGCTCAAAGACATCTTGATACTAGGGTACTTCTAGTACACTAATGATTTCCATTCATGGCATATACATAATCCCAAATAGGTTCCAACTCGGAAAACGTTCAAACACAGCTGTCCCTTAGAGGGAACATATAAACAATGATTTCTGTCGCTCCGTCAAACAAATCGACATCACATGTGAACTACGCACAGCGACAATAGAAGAGTGCCGCACTTGCTAGCACCACAATCATCTTCATTATCATTCACATGTAGCGTGCAAAAGCTAACGCCACATCAACCCATAAATGTCTTTTAGAATATTAAAAAATAAAATGGCTTAGGTTGAAAAACTAGACAGACTTTTTTTTTGTGTGCATTCTCCCAACTATTAAATTTTGTGTGTGGCCCCGTCATAAGTCGAATCATCGTAAGTTGCATATGTTGTAAGTCAAGGACTATCTGTACTGACATCACCTGACATGTCATTCCTCATTCCAACACCTTCACAAAGGTTAAAAATGATTAAAATAATATGATAATCTGGTTAAAAATTATGGTTGTCTGTAATGATAAGATTCAAATCTCAAGCCAGTACTATTGTTTAAAAAAAAAAAACAACAACAAAAATCAACCAAAAAGCTACAGACTTTCATAAATGGGTGCTTGCATAGAATAGATGGATTGAAGTGGTATGACAAGATCACTAATGTGGAACTAATGACAAGAACCAGATGTGCCAGTGGAATAAAATTTGAGAAGACACTGGAGATAGATAGGACACACATTGAGGAAACCTGCTGGTAAGATTACAAGGCAGTCCTTTTTTATGGAATCCCCAGAGTCAGAGAAGCAGAGGGAGACCAAGAAACACAAGGAGAAGAGAACTGAAGAAAGACATAAAGAGCATGAAGAAGACATGGACAGACTTGGAGCTGATAGTGCAGGACAGGAAGACTTGGGGAGCCGATGGGTGATGCAGAATTGGGTGTATCTGGATAGATGGCTGTAAAGTGTTATGCCTGAGTTAACTCGACAAGTTGTAATGGATGAATCTGGACAGAGTACCTTAAAATTGTGTAAGCTGTCTTTGATGAGCCTGCCTAGGTTATTGTAAAATGTCATTGATGAATATGTCTAAGCTGTAGCCATAATATTCAAAGGATACATCTTGACCACAACTCTAGTCATCACTTTGCTGTCTAGCTCATCTGGAATATTCAAGATATTTTACAGCAAAAAACATTGAAACTTTTCAAATAATATTACTTAATACATTAGAAGTATTATTTGCTTATGTGCATTAAAGTGAACAATAAATATATTTACATGAATTCTAGTGATTATTTAATATAATATAACTCATGTCACATAAATTACAGTGAATGGTTAATACATTTATTCCTATAAGTTAATTAGGGACCTAAGACGCGTCAAAAGTGGAATGCAGTCAGCGACCCATAGCCTTTCGGCCGACACATCCGACTTCAGCACGGCATTTTTTGGGACCGGGTTTGCCTTCCTTCTTCGATCCCTACTCTCCCAGCCAGACTGCAGTGATGCAGACTGTTTCCAGGACCACCACGTGAAGGTGGAGTAGGGTCTTGGTCAGCTCTGGTTCGCTGACCCTGATGCAAGCAGTCAAGCTATGGGTCGCTGACTGCATTCTCTATTGCTGCGTCTTTGGGTCCCACCTGGTTTCAATCCTGGTAAATTTGCCTCAAGAAGCAAGCACTCTAACCACACTGAATGGATGGCAGTGTGAAAAGTTAAATGGTCAGGTACTTACTGCCTAGTTTTTGTCAATGGATCAAGGGTTAAATATAAGCATAGATGGATCGTAAAGGAGGATCCTAACATACAGACAAGATGGCTAGACAAGCAGCAATCCCACGAAGCACTGCAGTGTCCAAAAAAGCAGCTGTGGAGATAACTGTTAACAACAACACACACAAAAATAAAAATAAATTTAAAAAATGTACATACAATATCAGTACAAAAATTGTTTTTAAAAAAAAAAACACAAAAAACTACCACCTCAAAAACCAACAAACGCCCAGTAGATACAATTAAAAAGATGTCAATAGCGAGATAGAGCAATATAGTATCATGGAAAAGGATACATAACAAACACCATAGACATTAAACATTGCCACAACAAACGGCAGATAAATTACAGCATGGAAGAGCCAACAAACAAGAAAAACAACAATGTAACATGCTATACAGAATGATGAACACTATATACCCAAATAATAACCCATGTGGGGTTGAACCGGGTATCCCGTGCACATGACAACCCCAGTTTACAAGTGCACAGTCCAAAAACCAAACCAAACCATAAGAAGATGATTAGTGAATTGTAGTTGAAAGTGAATACAGATATAAGCATTCATTATCATCATCATCATTACTTTCCTTGACACTCCTTGTACAGCATGGAACCACCACTCAAGCTAGTCCCCTTGCAGGAAGCCTGCACTAAAGTATTCATATACTCTTGCAGCAGTGATTTCTGTGGCTATTTCATTTTACACGATGAGGTTGCCAGCCCGGCATACAGGCCCATATTTCTCGCCTTGTACAACATGCCTGAGCATGCATTAGTCCTCTTCTTTATTTAGAGGCCCCTTTGGACTACATGAGGCAAGCTTTCTTCTTCTTCTGCATTCAGTTTGTAGTCATGCTAAATCTGCAAGCCTGTCACCAGGATGAAGTCCAGAGTCTTTTCTCGGTCAGCGCGGCAGCCCCATAGCTTCTGCTTGAGCTCAGCACCCCCTAGCCAGGTCAGACATCGTGGGTCATCATGGACAGTTTTGGAGAATGTGATCAGGGGTCTGGATTCCAGTTCCATATGGACATTCATTTGTATGAGATATCCTGAGGCGATAGAGATGGCCCAGCAATCTGCGGTGGCCAGTTCTCGGGGGAAAATAAGGGTCTGGGGGTGTCTGTTAAGTTGGTGGATTGGGTCATCTCTGTTGTATATATCACCTTCCTCCTTCCACTGATTTTTGTACTTGTTGTGGATGATGGTTTTAGATTCTTGATAGGGCAATGGGTGGCTGTATTGTTCTATTTTACAGCCACTTCTAGATAGAGCACATGCTCTCTCATTTCCATTGATTCCACAATGGGAGGGTAACCACCAAAGGGCAATGGTTGATGACCTTTGGATAATGTTAAACTAAGATCTGATCTCATGCATCATGTTTTCATTTCTGGTGTTTTGTATTGATTCCAGTAATGATCTACAGTCAGTGAAGATTACTATCTTAGCTAGTGGCTACTGTTCAGATATGGTGAGGATTTTCAGAGCTTGTAGTAGTGCCATAGCTTCTGCCCTGAAATCAGAGATCTTTCTGATTGGGAAGGCCTTACGGATGATCTTCCCATTTATGAATCTTATAAAGATGCCTCCTCCAGCATTCTTTACTCCCCCCCTCTGTGGGCAAGCATTACTTATTGTGGATTTTTAATATATTGACAACTATATGTTTCTGTTAATTACAAGAATACTTAATATATAAACAGTACAGTGCTCTTTACCAAGAAGTTACTGACTTTCATAAATGGGTATTTGCACAAAACAGAAGGAATGAAATAGTATGACATGAGCACCAATTAGGAACTGATGACAAGAATCCGACATGTGCCAGTGAAAATAAAAAAAGATGATAAGAAGATGCTGGCAATGGATCATAAGACACCCACTGAGAAAACCTACTGAAAACGTAAAGTCCTTGTTCTGGAATCCCCAGAGCAAAAGACCAAAAAATAATTGGAGAAGAGAACTGGAGAAAGAAATTAAAGGGATAAAGCAGACATGCAGAGACTGAGTGAATGGCACAGGACAGGAGGACTTAGCATGAATGTTTTGAAAACATGTGTGACTGACAGGAGATGTGATGCCACATGTGTGACTGAAAGGAGATGTGATGCCACATGTGTGTATCAGCAATTATTCATACTATTTAGAATTGAAAACAATATTTATCCTAATTATAACCCATCGGAGGTTGAACGGAATATTTCTCATCATCAAAAAAAAAAAAAGAGTAATTAATGAATAAACAAATGTGCTCATACTCTCCTTAGTTGTGATCCTGTCTTTCAAATCTTGCTTCACTGCCTCAATGTCATCAATTTTTCTCTCAGCAGCAGCTAAATCTAGCTTCTTCTTTTCCAGTTCTATTGCCAGTGGTAAGCTTGTATATTTTTTCATGTAGTCATCCCTGACACTGGAATAGTTTGCAATCTGAGTCTTGTAAAACTTCCTGGAAATATTGATATATTAAATATGATTGATTCCATGAAACATACACAGATATAAAGATGATTATTTTCTCATTATTACTCCTTATGGACGATGTCATCAGGGCATGTGAGGAGAGAACGGGAAAGTGTTCAGTGGGGTGCTGGAAGATGAGACAGGTCTATATTTCGGAACTGGCATTTGCTGATGATGTTGCCCTGATTGCTAAATCAGAGGCACATCTCCAGTCCAACCTGCGGGTCTGGAGGGAGGAGCTGGAGAGGGGAGGGATGGTCATGGGCAGCTCTGGAGCAAAATCCATGGTGGTGTCGCGAGAGGAGGGAAGACATCGGATTGAGCTGGGAGAGCAGGTCCTGGAGCAGGTCAACCACTTTAAATACCTCGGAGCTGTTGTGGACCGAAAGGGAGGCATCAGGGGGGAGTTGGCCACTCGAAAAGCGGCAGCTGGGAGACTTTTTCAGGCCATAGATCGAGGATTCCTCGGCGAGAGAGAGGTTGGTGGGAGGACGAGGATGGCTGTGTGCCGCTCCACCTGTGTCCCAGTCTTGACGTGTGGATGCGAGTCATGGGCGGTGACTACAACCCATAGGGGCCAGATCCAGACCTCGGAAATGAGGTGTCTGAGGAGGGTGGTTGAAGTGACAAGAGGAGACATGGTACGCAACCAGACGATACGTCAAGGCCTTAGGTCCTACCCCCTGTGGACCCAGGTGGAACAGTCCCAATTGGGATGGTTTGGCCATGTCTGCAGAATGGGAGAAGATCGGATACCACGACAAGCATGGGAAACAAAGAGCCAAGGATCCAGACCCCGAGGATGACCCAGAGTCCGCTGGGAGGACAACATTGGACAATCTTTGGGGGACCGAGGGCTGGAGTGGAGCCGGGCCAGGGGGAAGACAGCCGATAGGATAGTCTGGCGCTCTCTCTTCCAAACCTCTACACCTCACGGTAGAAGGGGAACGACTAAGTAAGTAAGTAAGTATTTTCTCATTCAATTAAAAAAATTCAGCAGCAAAACAACAGACATGCACATACCTGAAAAATACTTAAACACAACTGATAATGATGATCCATGATTACAACAGTATAACAACAAAATGTAAGATGAAATATGGTCAGTCATAGAAAGAGGCACTCAAAATACATTAAAAGAAGTCTAAAACTATTCCAGCCATAATAGTCAACACTGAAATCTTATATTTAATAGATAATCAGTTCCTTCCCAGAAAATTATGAGCAAGGCTCAATCTCTTTGGAGGCTAATACAGTTATTCAGATCAATGTACTGAAACTGGACAATCCCCTACAGGCAACTTGTTTCAGGCTTGGTGCTGCTATGATGACCTGTTCTAGAATGGCTCTGTTTGGCAAAAAGTCCTCATTGCATTCTGGTTTTGGTAAACTATGCTTCAGAATCTTTCCAGGTCTACAGAGAATAGGGGTGCCATCCAGCCTGACTTGGTACATCATAAGTCCAACTGTCTGGTCGGCTACTGGTTTCACTAGCTTTAACACTTAACACTAGTGTCTGCAGACCTCACCAACCAGTATAAATGGAGGGTATTGGAGGACATAGGAAGCAACCACCTACCCATCCTCAACACCATCTCACAGGGTAAAACTAAAACGAAAACCAAAAGACAGCCGAAATGGAACTATGCTCGAGCAAACTGGGAACACTACAAACTCATATCAGACCAGCTCCTCACTGAAATAGACATGAACCAAGACATTAATACATTGAACGAACAGATCTCTACAGCCATACTGTAGGCAGCCAAACAGGCAATCCTCAAATACACCATCTTCTGCAATGAGGAATTAGAACACCTAGTACAACTAAGATGCAAGGCACGGAAAACTGCTCAGAAAAATCCTAGCCGTGAAAACAAAACCACATACAACAGACTCACTGCACAGGTTAAGCTAGCGAGCAGAAAAGCCAAAATGGAAACCTGGAAAGAAAAATGCGAAAACCTCGACCTAAATAAAGAAGGGAAGAAAGCATGGAAACTCATCGACAACATGGCAGGTTCATCCCAGAAGAGAAACCCAATCCCTATAAAACTTCCAAACAGTAACACAGCTACCTCCAACAGAGAAAAAAACACAAGCTCTAAATCAATTCTTTGCTGAAGTCAATAAAACATATAAAAGAGCCAATCTAGATAAAGCCATCAAGACACTTACAAAACGCATGCTAAAAGCACACAAGGCTGTGGACAGTATCTTTGATCAGGAATTTACGCTAGCTGAACTGCAATCCAGTCTCCTAAAGACCAAACTCAAAAAAGCACCAGGGCCAGACCAGGTTACCAACGACATGATAGTCAAACTTGGGGAAAAAGACTTGCTGACGATCCTGGAATTCATAAGCAACATGTGGAGAAGTAGCACTGTACCTACAGGATGGAAAACGGCTAACATTATCCCAATTATAAAAAAACATAAACCACCAAGCGAAGTCAGTAGCTACTGGCCCATCTCCCTGACTTCGTGCATTGGGAAAATGGCAGAACGTATGATAAATGCACGCCTCTACTGGTGGTTAGAGAAAGGGAAAGCCTTCCATCCTAACCAAGCAGGATTTAGAAGAGGAAGACAGACTGTTGACAGGTAATCTGATTGGTGCAACAGATTGCTGATGCTTTCCTGGATAAAAATCATGTGGCCGCAGTTTTCGTAGACCTCAAGCAGGCATCCGACCGAGTATGGAGAGATGGTCTATATTTCAAGATGCAGAAGATGGGTATAGAAGGAAGAATGTTTCGTTGGATAAAAGATTTCCTCACAAATAGAACCATCTTCACAACGTTCAACGGAACATCAGGGAAAAGAACCATCCAAGAAGGCCTCCCACAAGGCTCGGCCTTAAGCTGCACCCTCTTCCTCATATACATAAACGATCTGGCAGACTACCTTGAATTACCCAGCGCCCTGTTTGCTGTTGATCTAGTCTTTTGTGCAGAAGGGAAGTCCCATTTGCAACTACAGAAGAAACTAAACCGTGCACTGGCTGCTCTAACAACCTACTGCAGCTTCTGGAAAATGGTGATCAACACGAGTAAGACAGTCAACACTATATTCACACTCAGCAACAAAACAGTAAAGAAAGAACTGGATTTAAAACTTGATGATACAAAGCTAGCTAAAGAGAACAATCTGACTTATCTAGGGATACAGCTAGATACCAGACTCACATACAAAACACATGTTGAGTCCCTAACTGCAAAGGCCTCTAGAAGGCTAAACCTCATAAAGCGTTTGGCAAGCACTGATTGGGGAGCCAATCAGTGCACCCTATGACAACTGTACTTGGGATACGTGCGCTCAGTTATGGATTACTCTCTACCCCTGCAAGCCACTGCTAGCTCAACACTTAGACTGAAACTAGATCGCATACAAAACCAGGCACTCAGATTCATCTGTGGAGGCTAGCGAACTACTCCGACCAGCGCATGCAAGATTTCCGCCAATGTGGAACCCCTAGAACTAAGGAGAGAGAAATCAGTTATCATCATGGCAGAAAGGTTCTTGTGAGCTGACAAGGATGACCCCTGCAAAAATGTTATCAGTGACCACAACTCCAAGTACCGGTACCGAATTAAAAAGACCTCTTTCACTAGAAGGTACCAAGAGCTTTCAGGGAAGCACTACATACCAGAGACTAGACTGCCTACTCAAGCTGTACCTGACCTACCACCTCACGTAGAACTAAAAAGACAAACCTTCTGCAACCCGCAAATAAAAGCCTCATACCTACACTGCTGAAAACACTTGCCATGGAAACCATCTGTCAGTAAGATGAAGACATTATCAATGCTTACACAGACGGATCAGCTTTCAAAGCAGTCATAAATGCTGGATATGGGGCCATAATCATCCCACCCAGTACAGAAGAACCCATCAAAATTGCAGGCCCCTGTGGTACCTGGTGCACAAACTACGAAGCCGAAGTAGTCGCCATCCAGAAAACCCTAACTAGAATTTTTGAACTCTTTGAATCAGATGAAATGGAACCAAATGATGTTGTAGTATTTTCAGACTCGCAGGCTGCCCTCTTGGCAATAGGAAACTGGAAACTAACTCAATCAATACTATCTAGAAGGTCCAAGAAACATTCCACAAAATTATGAACTTGTATGGAACAGAAATATACATGCAATGGATACCTGGCCACATAAACATCACATTGAATGAAGTTGCTGATAGACTGGCAAAGAAGGGAGCAAAAATGCCACAGATTGACGAACCATTGAATATGTTAACAATTAAACAAATAGTCAAAAACAACTGTAAAGAAGTTTGGCTGAACACATGGGCACAGGCTAAAACAGGAAGAAGACTCTTCATACACCAAACAGCCCCAAATAAGAAAGATGCTATGAACCATATCGAACAAAGATACCAAACCAAAATTTCCAGATTGAGAACAGGTCACTCTACACTAAATGGCCACAGAAACAGAATGTGTTCACAAAATATAGCAAAATGTAGACACTGTCCACTATATGCAGTGATGGAAGATCAATTAAAGAAATCAAGACAAGACTTGAGATGGCCTCAGCTGCCATGACAAGGTTGAATGTGATCTGGAAAAGTAACATCAGTTTTCCTGTGAAGATCAAATTATACAAATCACTTGTATTATCTATTCTCTTGTATGGGTGTGAGAGCTGGACACTCACTGCAGATACGGAGCGAAGGATTCAGGCTTTCGAGCATAAATGTTATAGAAGAATTTTGCGCATTTGCTATAAAGAGCACAAAACAAATGTCTATGTTAGAGAGAAGATAAACACCTATGCAGGCCACCAAGAACCACTTTTGTCAACAGTGAAACGTCGAAAGCTTGCCTGGTTTGGGCATGTAACTCGTCATGACTCCCTTTCGAAAACGATCCTTCAGGGAACAGTCGAAGGTAAACGGAGAAGAGGAAGGCAGAGAAAATCCTGGGCTGATAACATCAAAGAATGGGCAGGACACGGTTTTTCCACACTTGTACGCATTGCTGAGGATAGAGAGCAGTGGAGGACCCTGTCTGCTCATGCTTCCACCATGGCACCCCTACGACCCATGACGGGTTACGGGCTGAGATGATGAGACACTGCCCAAACCCATTGGAGACAGTAGAACACAACCTACTACAGTGCCCTGCACTTCAGGGACTGAGAAAACAACTGCTACCACACAACCCATCCATAGACAATACACTGTATGGCAGCTCAGAACAGCTTATACGAACTGCGCAGTACCATATAATGGCATCAAGGTCACCAAGAGCTGATGCTCAGTGACAGTGGATCAAAGTCAAGTCCAACTGTATGAGTAATAAATACATGGAATTAAGGGTTGCCTTTAGGGGAAAAGTTCCTGAAAAAAAAAACAAAAAAAAAACAGGGTCTATGACACTGAACTTGGAAGGTCTGTGCTAGTTAGACCTGGCTCTTTATTCTGCCTGGGGAATCATCAATGGCAACTGCATCCTTCATTGTCTGCTATGCAGTGATTCTGCAGATTAATTTCCCAAAAACAGGATCTGGAGTAGGTCTGAATGCAAAGACTAGCTCATCCAGTGCCCGATTTCTTGTTTTTTCTCCCTAGAAAATCTTGCTCATTCCTTACTGGGTACTTCGTCAGGCTTCAACAGCAATCAACCAATACTGATCCATGGGTCCTGCTTAATTAACATGGATCCTTTCCAACGGCCACTCTGTCTCAGGTTATGGACAGTATCTACAATGAAGACTTACTTGACTCACTTCACATGCAGTTTCTTGATAATGTCGTGGTACTAACTGCTTCATTCATAAAACTCTAATGCAATATCCTTGACATTGCAGCTATTTAGCTTTCTTATGACAGGTCAAGGTAGTCCCATAGCAGATACTGCCATAGAGGAGTGAAGTGTTTAGAGACTTCACCATACTGTGTCCAGCATCGAGAGGTGGGGTTAGCAGTTCCTTTCCTCACTGCTTTTTCCTTCCCTAACTCAAACAGCAGAGTCAAGTACCCATTTACAGCTGAGTAGACTGGAGCATTTCGGTACCGTGATTTGAACCCTGAACCTTTGCTGCGAGAGACCAGCACTCTAACCACTCTGTCAATTGGACGTTTCTTATGAAAGACATGATAAAGTATGACACAGTTCCATTCCACTTGCCACAGTAGATTATTGTTGTGATTAGACAGATTCATGTGATAATCATAGTGTCATATTTCTGAGCAATAGAGTCTGGCCACATTTTCAGTACATTTCTGGACTATGCTAAGTAATCGAGCTGTAAATTTCCTTTTTCAGCTTCACCTAGCATATAGCCGACTGGAAGATTGGCAACAGCATAGTTTTCCATTGCAGCATTCAGGCATGAAGCTTTCAACATATCAGAACAGTGGGACCCTGGAAAGTGATTCAGCATTAGCATGTATCATAGCAGGCATCTCATCATCACTATCACTCTTCAGCTTGCCAAGAAGCATAAGCCTTCAACAAACTTATGCCAGGTCTTCCTGTCTCATGCCATCATCTGGGGTCTTTCTGGGTCTTCCTTATTGCTATCATGTCTCTCTCTCCAGTTCTCTTCTACAAGTGTTCTTAAAGTTAAATGACATAAGAAGAACCACCCATCTTTGCAATAGTTGCAAAGGAAATTTTTAACTGGGAAAAACATTGCAACTAATGGTTTGTGATCAGACCGGAGCTCAAAAAACAAGAGTATCCATACAAGTATTGATGGAACATTTTGACTTCATATATACCGTAATTTAAAGATCTTCTCTCTATATGAGTGTAATTTCTCTCAGCATCACTCCTCGTTTTTTGTGCAAATGCTTTTGGCTTCTCTGATCCATTTGGGAATGTCTGTGAAAGTACTCCTCTGATGCTTGTGATGGAGAAGTTTTGATCAAAGTACAAATTATTAGTGAATAATAGATAATTCCCTAGTGATAGAAAGCTATACTTCAGATGAAGTTGAAGTGACAATGCTCTCCATGATAAGGCAAGCACTAGTAATCCATGTAAGATAGTATCTCCTACAGGAAATATTCAATGCACGAGTTACAGTGCAAGTCCAGTGTACTGAAACATGCTACTTCCTTAAGCCTGGCTGTAGACTTGCCTTTAAGTTACAGTTTCTATGGCAAATTCTCTGCAAACAATGTTCACTAAATATACAAAAGCTCAGTATCACAACAGACTAGGTAACAAGTCCAGGTAAGCTGAAAGGAAAAGGTAAATACATAACACAGTGCAAGATAAATTAATGGATCATACCAAATGAAGGGTAAATGTCAAACAGA
Source organism: Oreohelix idahoensis (assembly GCA_024509875.1). Taxonomy (NCBI): domain Eukaryota; kingdom Metazoa; phylum Mollusca; class Gastropoda; order Stylommatophora; family Oreohelicidae; genus Oreohelix; species Oreohelix idahoensis. The sequence goes on from JAMPIV010005314.1 coordinate 245,548, forward strand.
AAGAGAAATAAAACCTGTACAAAATAAACAAATCAAAGGCATAAGTAGAACAGGAAAGGAACAGACATTGGCAGTGGAATAGAAACTCAATTATGACCTTGTTCCACAATTAGCTAACAAATGAAAAAAACAGAAGGCAAAAATTGTAAGCAAGAGTTGACAAGGTTTAGCACCAAAGAAGAAAAATGAAATTATTGTGATATTTCTAGTGAACAGTAGTTACCTGTGGCTATGAATCAAAGACAGATGTAGTAGCAAATGATCCCCATGATATGCAGGTTACAAACCTCCAGGAGACATAAAACATACTAGACTACAGAAAAGAAATAAAGATAGACACTTCAGTGACTCAAACACATTTCATTAACACTACATCATGTCCTTAGACAGACTAAGTTCATATCTCTGGAAGCCTAATGCTACTATTACATATTGTCTAGTATTTTGTGTATCTATCTTCACAGTGCTTATAATCTGCTTGCCCAGACAACTGCACTGAACGATACATAACATTGTTGTCTGCTCTCCTTTACATTACCTGTTGTCTTCAGTCTTGGTTCTAGTAACTTCTAAGTGTCTTGAAAGTGCTACCTCATGGTCTGACAAAACACCTATAGTGTTCTTCAAGCTGTAATTTTACAAAAACTGCATGACAACATGACATCTATTATTGCACTGATAATGTATAGTTATATAAATTATTCACTCTATTCTTTAAATCAGTGCTCGGCAAACTTTTTTCACTTCGCGGCAAACTTAAAGTGCCTTTCAAAATGTCATGGCACACTATGATATTTAAATAGGTGAGTATGTTAAATATTTTAAAATATTCAATACAGTCGTAAGACAATGCTCCCTGATTTTTTGTGATGGATTGGTGGATGATGATAACTGAACTATTATTTGTAAAATTGTACTGTGAGATTCTTTCATATTTTTCCATAACATATAATTTTTTAATACCATTATATTGTGTATTCTGCCTGGCGTCATGGCACACCAGGCAGACATCAGCAGCACACCAGTGTGACGCGGCCCACCGGTTGCGGAGCACTGCTTTAAATGAGCAATCTTATTTTATTTTTTGACTGAAAATATTTGCCTATTTTGCCTGTGTACAGCCTTGTGTCTGAACCAGTTCAGGAAGGATAGTGTAAGATAAATGCTTACTTTAAAGAGATATCAGTAAGCAGCAAGGAGGGGTGACAGCCAGCCAAATATTTGCTTCCATTTTTTAAAACAAATTTGATGTTTACAAACATACTAAACAAACAGGCTAAACATTTCACTTCTCAACAGAAAGGAAAATCTATTCTTCTTGAAGTACCATGCCTGGTGGCATACGTGGTCATATCTCGTCAAGGCATTCATACGTGGTAATATCTCGCCAAGGCATTCAAACGTGGTCATATATCATCAAGGCATTCATACATGGTCATATCTCATCAAGGCATTCATATGTGGTCATATCTCATCAAGGCATTCTATCTCCTGTGTTGTTATCTATTCTGCTTCTTTTTATGATGTGATGCCAAACTCTCAGTGTCTTCTCTGTTTGTTGTTCTCTATCTCTTTTTCCTTCAATCTTTCCTGTTGTCACAATATATTCTAGCTTTCTTCTTTTCCTTACATGCTCAAAGGAAGTGGATTGTTTTCTTCTAATGTGAGTAATAAGTTTCTCTTGGCACACTGGCTTCTTTCAGGACAACCTCTTTAGCTGTCCGTAGTATTCTTAATCTTCTTGTGTAAAACACATATCTGTGGCCTACATGGATTTTCCTGCTTGTTGACTAATGTATCCATGACTCACTTTTTGGACTGGCTCCATATAACAATTACAAAAAAACAGTGAAGGATCCCGTTACATGCTCAATGAGGCATATTGGGAATATGGTGTTGGGCCATACTTTCTTGACCATCTGCACACTAGGGGTGACGTGGTCAGCATCACGCCGGCCTCCCTAGCCTTCCCAGAGTTGCTCTGGTACCTAATTCATGAGGCTGGGTCGACTCCAGAGCTGTGTGTGGTCTAAAAAAATCTCACCTCAACTGGGGATCGAACCATGGACCACCGAGCTAGGAAGCCAGTGCACTAACCACTGTACTTCCGTGGCTCCAACAATGAAGAGGTCCATTTCTTAGTTCCATCAACAAAGATTTGTTGCATTAAATATTTGTTGTTGTTGTGTTACACTGCTTTTGTGTGGGCTGTTCTACTCATCACCTCTGATGCATCTTCTATCTGATGTTTTTGAATATATTAATCTGCTTTAGAACAGTTTAAATTACTCTGATGGTGCATTCTGGAGAAGCCATTTTCTTCTAGATGACCATTACTTCTGTCTTTTTTTGCTGTTCAGGTTAAGGCCTAAGGTTTTCACAAACATTTTCTGTTTCTCTTTTTTTTTTTCCCCCCATTTTTTTGGTATTAAAGCTGTATTGTAGGCATTTATCAACGGGGTGATCACCCGTTTGCCAGTCACTTCGATTACGGAAACAACAGCAAATGGATTGATTTGCCGTTGCCCTAAAGACGCCAATAGGCGTGATGGGAAACAATGGCAAAGAAAACCTATCTGCTGTTGCCCTAAGACGCCACTAGGCGTAATGGCCACTGACTGCTTTGACGGTCGGTGGCTAAGGACGGAAGAAGAAGAAGTAGGCATTTATCATGAAACAAAATCTTGAGATGTTAATTTAACACTATGACATAACTGAAGGATGACGGATACATTAGATGACAAAAAAGAAAAATATGATGACTGAAAGGCTATGGCCAATGGATAATGATGCACCATGGAAGTCTAGGGTATCAATTTACTGGTTCTTTGTTAATTAATTAATTTTTTTTTTGCATGCAGATACTGCTGAGGACAGAGAGACATTAGGGAAGGCAATTTAAAAAATATAAATTTCTACTTAAACAACTAAACTAATTAAATGAGATATGTTAAAAACACTTTCTTTACTAATATCCTTTAAAATTAGCTAAATACTATATTAAAGCTATATAAAACTGAGGTGGCAAATTTTAAAAGCAGTGTAGATATGTAAAACAAAACTAGTAAAATTGAAAAAAAAATATGTAAAGTTACACTAAGCTTCCAAAACACTATATGTACTTATCATGAGCAATGAACACTTTAATTCATAATAAACATAAGTAATAATACATACTCCACAATATGCTTTTAAGCATTGCTAAATGCATCTAATTTTATTCTTAGTAATCAGGTCAGAGAATGTACTAACTTCTCAATGTTATCTCTGTTGTTCGTGTACAGCCTGTGAAGTCGCTTTGTGTCTTCATCAAATCGTGACATTTCTTCCTCTAGCCTTCTTGTTTGTTCCATCTTTTCTTGAATCTGGGATTCCAGTGCTTTAGTCAGCACCAAAAAAAAAACAAAAAAAAAACAACATAACATATGACATGATCACATAACCACATATCATAATGCGATATTTTGAAGGGGTATTTGGCAGACAGACATAGTGTGTCAGAATCTGATATGGGTATCTTACATGCATTTTCAACACTATTATATTTACTGTTGCACATATAGCTATAGAAGTGACACTATTATTTATATAACTGTGATAAAACCAAAGATTTTTTTAAATGTAGTTCCAAAACTTACAGCTAATCAGTTGGTTTTCTTTCTCAATCATCTTTACATATTGTTGATTTTCAAACTCTGTGAAAAATGAATAAAATAAAATTATTGTAAAAATACTGCTGATTTTAAAAATGACAAACTGCAACCTAACTGTACTCATAAGTTAAATTTTTCATATGATAAAATGCAACAAATTCATGATAAGTCATTAGGATCTTCACAACCCTTAAAATGCTTACAAAATTTATCAGCCAATACATTTACTTGTACTTTAGCATCCATTTTTTCCCCTTCCCCTAGAAGTATTTTGTTGTTTAATTTTGGAGCACATTATTAAAGAGATATGACATATTTTTGTATCACAGTGGCAGTAACTGAAGGATTAATTAACATGTTTGTGATTTCTTATAGTTTAATAGATTCTTTCCCCTGGTTCATAAGAAATATTATCTTCTTCCTTGTTCGCCTTCAGACTTCTACATGAATGACTCTAATAAAGGTAGTAGTCAGCTCAAGGTTTATGACATCTCTAAACAGTTTTTCGTTGACAGAAGTGGGTTGTGGCAATATGCTACTCCGTTTATTGCTGTAGGGTGGGCAGCATTGCAGCAGGTGCTCGGCTGTCATCGGGCTGGTGCCACAGGTGCAGAGATCTGTTGCACCAATTTTGTACTTGTGGTATAGATGGTATCTCAGTCTGTTGTGTCCAATGCATAGCTGAAAAATGGTGACCTGTTCTCTCCTAGATAGCTGATGATATGCATCATTTTTTAAATGGCCTGGGTGCTCTCTTTCCCATTTGGACTTGAATGTAGTCATTATAGTAGTTTTTGCTATTTCGTATGTTGTCCCTATATCATTTTATTGTCTGCCTCCTCATTTCCTGCGTATGTTGCAATGGGCTGGTATCCACTGGATTGTGCACTTGTTGAAGCATTAGCCAGTCTTTCAAGAGAGTTTTATCAGATCTTGCAATCCTTTAGCATAGTGGCTCTTCAGAGCTGTTATTACTGAGAGGGCATCTGTAAAGATTACTATTTGTTTTTCTGCATGTTCTTTGCATTCAATAAGAGTTTCCGCTCCCTGTTTCAGGGCATCTGCTTCAGCATTGAAATTATTGCAGTATTTGCCAGTGGTGATTGCCACAGAGTGGATTCTATTCTTTAATTTGATGAGGATGCCAGCACCCCCATTTTCAACTGCGTTTTTTGCTGAACCATCAGAACATGCATGTGTCCAAAGCTTTGCTGGGAATTTTTGGTCAATATACTTGGTTGATATATACTTTCTTTGTGTTTCTGTCTGTGCCCTTACTTTCAATGCCTGGAATATCAGGAAAGCATCATATTTTCCACAGTGGGATAGTTGTGCTTGTTTGGTATTTTCTTTGTGACTGAGCTTGCTAGCATTGTATTTTTGCTAATTTTTTTCTTTTACTTGGGCCACAAAGATAGCTCGTTTGAGCCTGCCTCTTCCTAGCCTATTCATTCTCTGGAACATGGGGTGTCCTTTGAGTCTCTTAAATTTTTCAGCTTGTTGTAAGACTCTGCTGTCACGTATGTCCTCTATTGACTGTTGCCCTGTAATGTTTTCCATTTGGTTGATTTTTGTGGATTTTAGGGCCCCTGTTATAATACGTGCTGCTTGGTTTGGAATCTGTTTACTCTGTCAAAATTTGACTTTGCTGCCGTCAACCAGGCTGTGATGCCATATTCCATAACAGGCCTGACTCTGCCTGTGTACAGCTATTTGAGGATATTCTCATCAGCTAACTTTTTCATGATGGCCATGTGAAGTTTTGCCCTTAACTGTGTTTTTGTTATCTGTGATTTCCATGTCATGCAGCGGTCTAGTGTGATTCCTAAGTATGTTGGTGTTTCTTCTTCTCGTACTGCCTGCTCATTTAGTTGTAGTTTTGCTTGCTGTGGTTTGTTTGACAAGGTAAAGATAGTGTGTTGTTTTTTGTTCATTGATTTTGAGCAACCACTTTCTGGACCAACTTTCAAGGGCTAGCAGTGAATCCTGCATGCGCACTCTTGCTGTGGTGATGTATTCTTCTGAAGTCCACATGGCCAGGTCATCAGCATAGAGGGAATTGTGGACATTCTTGTGGATGTTTTCTGTGATGTCATTTATATATATATAAGGAGAGTGTAGGGGAAAGGACCCCACACTGTGGGACTCCCTGCTCCATTGTAGTCTTTTTGCTAAACTGTCCATGCACCTGCACTCCATTATGTTAGATAGTGACTGATCCAGTTATACATTCTTCCACAGACTCCATTTTTAAGCATTTTAACTCTAAGCTCATCTTTCCAAACTTTAACAAATTCTTTCTCCATATCTACCCAAATTGCGAATGTGTGCTTCCCTTCTAGGAAAGCATCTTCGATTTCCTGCACTGATTTTTTGCAGGGTTTACTCCCTGACTTTAGTTTTACCAAGGTGAGTTCCCTGGGCATGCCCTTGGTGGGAATTTGGGACATGTCCACACGCCGGTTGGCCCAATGTTTCTGCACTTAACAGGGGGGCATGCTCCTCTGAAGGGTTTCTGTAGTGTCCCCACCCATAGTCAATTGTTTTACCCTGTAGACTCGGGGAACCGGTTATTTGGCACCAGTTATTTGCCATTTGTCAGAGCCGTGTATGCAAAAGAAGGGGGCATTACGAGCAGGTACGGTTGGGTTGGTTGACAGAGGCTATGTATTTGCGCAGGCGTTACCTTCTATTTAGGAAGGTCCTGTCTTGTGAAATATTATGAAGGCAAGGTTGTAGCTGTAAATCAGAAATTAACAGCAACAACTGCTAGCTCATTTGCCAGCAATCGAAATGGCTATGAATATAAAGAGAGATGGCTTCTCAAGAAATTCGAAATGTTTCCAAGGTCAGCAGCACCTATGTGAACATATGTAAAATATTACGAAGTGATGAAACTGTTTTATTAGGTTGATAATGACCAAATCGAGAAGAAATTAATGCACACAGAAATATATGTACAAGGAAGGCATATGATATAGATTATTATGTGGATCATAAAAGAACAATGTAATGGGTCGAGAATGACCATAACCAGAAGAGAGTAGTGGACACAGAAAATTATGTATAAGAAATACACAGGAAACATGTTATTACAAGTATCGTCAAAGTTATCGAAATAAGAAATTTGTGTAGAAAGGATATATATAAATATAAGTCGATTCGTACTACTGAGTACCTAATAGTAAGTTCATTGGAGTATGTTGTGATTCATGACAGTTATATGTGTGGAATAAAAGAAAGTCGTTATAAACAATATCGTTGAAGAATCTATACAAGATTTCAGATTCATCATTTGTGTTCGTTACATCAAGTTGAGAGTTCTTCACAGTAATAGACACGAATACATATCAAAATACAAACGATTATATTGGAATGGCTAAGCCAGATTTAACTAGAAAGTCCAGATTTAAACAAGACAGTTGGAAAGAAACACGAATAGCAATTCAAAGGTAATATTTATTCATTGAGCTAATATTTAATCAGAACGAGAAATTGAGAATAATCCTAGACATTAAAAGAGAACTATAAATCTGGTTGTTAACATATGAACCCGGCGGAAATTCTGGGGGCTTTGTCAGTCGGGGGCTAAGGATCCAAGAAGAAGACGATATAGCTATCTGGCTTTTTTCTCCGCAATAAGAGATGCTACTGACTGAAGTCACATCTCTTGGATACCCTTAAAATTATTCATCATCATCATCATCATTACCTTTCAACTTCTCAATAAGCACAGGCCTTCAACAAATTATGTCAAGTCCTCCTGTCCTGTGCCATCTGCTCAAGGTTCCTCTATGTCCTCCCTAGTTCTTTAATTTCTGTCTCTAGTTCTCCTCATCAGTAGTTTTTTGGCCACCCCTTTATGTCCTTTGGCACAAGGATTCCAGAGCAAGTAGTGTCTTGTAATGCTTTCAACAAGCTTCTTCAATGTGTCTTATCCATTGCCCCATCTTCTTATAATTACTATTTCCTCTTAATTTATTGTGTTATTTGTCAGTCACTGAAGTGTAACTGTCTAAGCCATTGTTATTGCTATTAACCTATCCTATTAATTTATTGCTTTGTTGTTTGTCTTCTATATTATTTGTTAATTCTTGGCCTCCAGACAGTCAGTCCTTTTCATTCTATACAGAAAATAGGGATACACTTGTTGTTTGTCATCAATGTCTATTTTGGGCCATCTTTTGTTAGTTCTGCTCATCACATCCAAGTTGCCTTGTTTTATGTTCCACCATTCTTCACTAGGTTCTCTTTGGTGTCCTTATTCTTCCTCTGAGTATTCCATGTGTGGTCCCACTATTGGCTGCCTCCTCAGGATGAGCCCTACCGTAACACCTTTCTCTCTATAATCTCAGCTGTACTGATTGCTGTCCGGTTCTATTTTACAAGTCTGTGTTTGTTATTAAATTTGACCATTTGGAAGTTGTGAGAGTTTTTTTTTTCTTTGTTTGTTTTTTATGGAAAGGGGAGGGCACAAACATATACATTCACACAATTTTATATTTTTGATTTACTCTATTTTAATTTAATGGAGTGGGCATTTGATGCCTTATTTTGATTTCAGAAATCAGAACAATTACATTGAATTAACCACACTATATATCCTAATTATAACCCACCAAGGTTTGAACGAAATATTTCTTGTTACAAACAAAAATACACAGGATACCACATAGACATCTGTTTATGAATATCTAGAGTATGGAAGCGTTTTTCTTATTGAAATGCCACATTTCTGAGCCACAGCGTTTGAAAAAATTTTACATTTTTGTTGAACAGCGCTGTTTTTATTTCCCAGGAAAGATCCTTTTTTTTTTTTTTAAATAAAACTTTGCCTTGTTTTAGCTAGGTTCAACCTAGTCGGTTATATTAGGGTGCATGTCCAAATATAAAAATGACTATTAGGAAAGATCTGCAGATTTTCATACCAATCTAGTGTTACTGATCCTTGCATTTACATCCTGGACTGCATTTCATTCTAAGTAAATGTTACTAAGGAGTATATAAAAATGTGCACATCTTAACTCATCTGGCCTCCATGCTCTCATTAAATACATCCTTTTTAAGTGGTGAAATACATTTACTTGGTAAAATGTATAAATGATGAAAGTTCATCAGAAGTAAGGAGTAAGACCAAATGGGTGACTTTGAAAACAAGAAGATAAATGATTCCACATAAAAGACTGTAGGAGATAAATTAGTGAGAGATAATCAAAACATGAAACCACAAATGCCAGTTATTATAGCGAATTTATACAAAGGCTTCAAAAGCTGAAGAAGAATAATTATATCTTACTTTAAACAAATGTGCTGAATTTATCAGAGATATAGGTAGTCCCATAGCAGATACTACCATAGGGGAGGAAAGTGTTAGAGACTTCACTATACTAGGTGCAGCATTGAGAGGCGGGATGACCAGTTCCCTTCCTTGCTGCCTTTTCTTTCCCTAACACAAAAGCAGAGTCAAGTACTTATTTACAGCTGGGTAGACTGGAGCGACACCCGTGTGTTGCCGGGGCCCGAAAGGGGAGCAAAGAATAGTAACACTGCACCCTACCACGCATGTCGTAAAAGGCGACTAAGGAGGGTTGGGCATGGGGCTGTTTACCCCATCCCGTAAAAACTTTGCACAGTGGGCTGATCACCTGCTTGCCAACCAATCTGATTACGGAAACAACGATAGATTGTTTGGTCTGTTTCTGTTCCACAAAGACGCCACTAGGCGTGGTGGAAACAGCGACAGATTGATCAATTTGTTGTTGCCCTAAGACGCCACTAGGCGTACTGGCCACATACTGCTTTGCCGGTTGGTGGCTAAGGATGGAAGAAGAAGAAGAAGACTGGAGCGTGGCGATACCGTGAATCGAACCCGGCATCTTTGCCACAAGAGTCCAGTGCTCTAATCACTGTGTCAATCGGATGCATCAGAGATATAGGTCTTTAAAACAAATGTAAACAAAAGTGTAAAATTTATACAATATGATAAATTTTACATTACTTATTATTTACAATAAGCTTTTTATTTATAATATTCGAATTTTATGTGTAATTTTTCTGGAACATACATATTATTAGCACATAATGTCATTATTTTATTTATATATTTAGAAGGCATCAAACATACCAAAGCTATGGATCAACTTGTCCAGTTCCCTGATACCACTGTCTGTATTTGTACATGCCATTTTCAGACTAGTTTCCTGAAGGAAAAAAAATATTAAAAAAAGTAAATGAAAATACATTTTTATAGTAAATATACTACTGTTTCAGATGTTTTTATATATATATATATATATATATATATATAAAATACACTCCATCAGGCATACAACCTCATCATGTACAACAAAGTGCAACTGATGATGACAATGATGATGATAAAAGTATTACAAGGTAGTCTTTGTTCTAGAACCCTTCCTGGGTAAGAAACAGAGAGAAACCTAAAATCACACGGAAAAGGGAATTGGAGACAGATTTAAATGGAATAAAGGAATCACTGAAAGACCATGAACTGATGGCTCAGGACAGGAAATATTGATGTGAACTGTTTTACAGCCTTTGATTTACATGAGCTGAAGGGCAATGATGGCAAAGTTGTTGGTCTTCCTGACAAGAAGCAAATAGAAACCATGTAGTAACACTCATTTAAGTTTCTCATGCAGTCTGTTGGTCCAAATGAGGGACTTCTCAACCTGTGGTCCACAGACGCAGTTGGGGTCTGTTAAAGGAATCTATGGGATCCATTTATAAACCTAAAATGTAAAATTATACGTTTATGTACATTTTTTATAATAAAGGGTCCGTAGCCTTCACCAGACAACCAAAGAAGTCCATGTCACAAGAAAGGTTAACATGCCCTTGTCTAAATAAACAAACATCTTTTACTAAAAGGCAACTTTAATTACAAATGTGGCTTCTAAGTATCCAGCAAACGTTCTGCACTCTCCTGAATAAGGTTATGAGTTTCCACTCTGATGAGAGAGAGTTCGATTGACAGAGTGGTTAGAGCACTGGTCTCTCATTGCAAAGGTGCCAGGTTCGAATCACAGTACTGACATGCTCCAGTCTACCCAGCTGTAAATGGGTAACTAACTCTGCTCTTTGAGTTAGGGAAGGAAAAGGCAGCGATGAAAGTAACTGGTCACCCCACCTCTTGATGTTGGACCTAGTATGGTGAAGTCTCTAACACTTCACTCCCCTAGTCAGTATCTGCTATGGGACTACATTAACCTTTTTTTTTTTTAACTCTGATGTGAAATATAAAGACAGAAATTACTTTGATAAAACATTATAATATTATAAGTAAATACAAAATTACTTTGATAAAACGTTATAATGATATAAGTAAATACAAAATTACTTTGATAAAACATTATAATGTTATAAGTAAATACAGTGTAGAAGTATTGCTACACCACCTCTTTCAATCCTGACAAAATTATGAGAGGGTGATTCAAATTCCTGTGACCACTAGACTAGTTTACTGGGTTGCCACAGACAGCATTATGGGTAGCACACACTCACTTAGATTGTTTACATTGCAATTTCTAGTGTTGATTCCCTGAGTGTTATTATTAGCTTATTTTGCTTAATTTTGGCTTGTATCAAGCATATATCTGCCCATATCAATAAATGATAAGGTAGCATTGCTGAAAAAAAAACTGGATCAAGGTGCCTATGTGTTAAAGATATGTGAATATTATTGTATTAGTTCATAAATTGTTTAAGATATAAAGAAACAAAGGACAAAATATTGAAATTATATACAAGAAGTAATTCCAACAAGCAAATGAGCATTAAAAGGAACATGCAAGATGGTAAGAGTACTCAACAATATCGAGGGATGATGGAACCATTTCAACAATGTCAAAGTGATGGAGTTGTTGGATAGCATGTTAATGGAACAGCCCAGCTGTTCCATAAAGAACTGAAATTAAAACATGACTACAACTATAATGAATGATATCTTCAAAAGTTCAAGATGCATCTTGGAGTTTCTATGCTTAAATTGTGGGAAGAAAAATATTTGATCATTAAAATTACATTTAATATTTGTTTAAGTTAAGTATTTAGCAGTCATGATGTTATAGAGACACAAGAGGTGTAAGATTAGTGGGACAGATGTGCACTGTTAAATTATTATTACTTCGCCTCTGCTTGGCCAGCAAAATGGATAATCCGGCAAGGCTTATGAATCAAGGATGCTGGAAAATTGAGGCTGTAATTGCATAAACAAAATATTGTTAACCTTGTATGGAAACTAAACGTTCCATTTCGAATATAGCTTCAGATTTATTAATGTTGTAATTAACATTCATCATCACTATCACCATATCTCTTTCGCTCCCTTAGGTGCATGGAACCACCATTACAGCTGGTTCTCGTGCAGGAAACCTGTTGAAATTTAGATGGGGGAGAAACCACACAGGCTCAGTGAGGTATCACGTTATTGTTAGTCTTAAAGCTGAAAACAGAGTTGGGATTAGCGTTAGGAAATATCTATCTACATCCTTAGCCTAAGCTGGTGAAATCGCAAACTACAGTGACATGGGGCGTGCGTGCCCCCATCATTTTCTCATTTCAGTCCAGGAAGACTACACCAAAGCATTCATGTACTCTTGCAGCACTGGTTACCGCAATTAATATTAGATAAAAGAAACACCAAACTTCAACATTTTTACCACTACTAACCGAGAATCTTTTATCAAAATGTAGAATCACATTTACTTGCATGAACTGTATCGATTGTATCGATAGTACTGCACTTTAAAACGTTGTGGTTCACAGTGCCCGTTTGTCTTAATTTCCTGAATTTGGCGTCTGCTACAGTATCAAGTGGTCACTTTGTATACTTCTCGTATTAAAGATTGAATAGGGAAGACCAAGGTTGCCACTCAAGCTCTAGAGATAAACCCAGATTTTCTTCTAAAAAAAAAAAAAAAAACAGAAATACCCAGATTATTTTATGCCTCAAATACACGGGATAGACGATGCTTACACAATCTTTTAATGCAACTTTAGCACAAATAAGCTGTGTGCTACCAATTTTTATTTATTTCTTCATTTTTATTTTATTTTGTATTACCAAAAATTCACAATTAAATAAAAATGATTTTATTAACACTCCAATATATGAACTCTTTAAAAATGAGATATTTTAACAGTAGGCCCTAACATACTTACAGCAGTTACATTAACAAAATGTTCCTCAAATTAAATATAAAATGTTAGTTGTAACTTGTTACTGTTGAAAATTGTCACTTGTCAGAGACTCGGCATCCATGTCGACAACTTCTCCTTCATCAAGATCATATGCATGAATTGACAACGTGGAATCTTGATTGTGAAGTTCCAAAATCTGTGCATATCTCTGCCGACAACGTCCTTCACGCACATCTTCAACCACACTTTTACTAGGATTAAACTTATGACAAACTCCATCTTTGACAACTGCTTGCTTGGCTAGTATTCGATTGGAAACTGTTTCACACAAAAGATTGTTTGTTTGTTTAGTTTTAACTAAGTTAACCTTCGAAAACACTATTTCGTCGCATGCCGAGGAGTGAGGTAGTGCCATAAGCGTGCACATGAGGTCAGCCAAAACATCAAATTTCTTCTGGTTATTAGCATCTGTTACTTGTTGCAGTCCCAGCCAGAATGCGGGCGGATCCTCATCCACCAGATGTGCAAGATCTTTTTGGTACGATGCCAGTTCTCACCATTGATCAGACAGACGATCAAGGCTCTCTTCTGAAACAACTGTTGGGAACTGCGCTGCTAATGGAATGACAGAAGGTTTGTTGATCTCGAGAGCTTGCTTTGGATCCAACAGCTTCATTTGCGCCAGAACACTGTTTTGTTCAAGTGGGAACCTGCGTCGTATTTGAGTACAAAGTTTAATCAGGTATGCCAATACATCCTTGCGAAACTGGACTTCTTTATCTCGTAACGGTTGTCGGATTAACTGCGCTTCACATCGTCCACCCAGCTCAATGTAATTCAGTTTCTTGTGCACCTGTACATCCGAAGGATCAATGTCGGCAAGAGTGCGATGCTCATGCTGCAATACTTCCTGCCTAATAAACATACTGAGAAGAAAACGATACTCTCTTGTTACACTCGTGTACACTTTGTGAAGACGGAAGTTCTCGGACTGAAATTTGATGTTCATGACGTTAACTTTACCCAGTATGTAGCCGACAAATAGAAGCATGTGCTTCGTGCCAACAGTGTTCATCGTCTGCAGGATTTGTCCCGCACCGTCGACGTTGTCCACTGAAGCTTCGGATTGGAAATACAAGTGCAGAGCATCCATTGCTCAAGGATCCTCTCAATGACTGCTTCACGGGACAGCCAGCGTGTTTCACACAGCTTCAACACTTTATGTTTCTGAGTCTGAACTACATCTTGTATTAACTGGAACTGGAGATTTATTTTACTACTACGCGAAAAATAGAAGCAGACATTAATTATGAAAATTTCAAGGTTGCTGGCAGCATTTGCACAAAGTGCAAATGAATGACAAACACAGCCGAGAACAAAGACATGAGGAATCTCTTTCTTCAGCTGTGCCTGTAAACCACTTGCAGTCCCCATTATAGTGGCACAGTTGTCTGCAGCAAAATCAATGACGTTACTAAGCGGGATTGCATGCGTGCTCAACAATTTCTTAACAGCTGTAAACATGCCAAGACCAGTCCCATCCTCCACCTCAATGAGGTCTAACAGTGAATCAACTACTTTTCTTGTTTTTGTGTCACAGAATCACACAACGACTGCCAACATCTGGTTCGTAGAAATATCAGTACTTTCATCAACGATTATATACAATTTCTGATTTCTGCAAATGTTTATAACTTCAGCTCAAAATGAGCAATGCCGTACTGCATCACATAGGCAGCCTTGGTGCGCTTCAGTGACATTTATTTTAGCAATTGTGCTGTCTGGAAACATCTGCTTGCAACATTCAATCAAATGATCAGCTTGCGAAAACGGAGTATTATGTTCTGCCATGAAAGCCGACAACAGTATCTCCGCTTTAGCAATTTTGTCTTGGAGACAGGGCTCTTTTGGTTTGATGAAAAACTTTATAATGTTCAGAGTTTTGCTTTTGGCTTCGAAGTTTTTCATGTGCTTCTGTGTACTTTTATGTGTCAATGTAGCTGTTTTGTTGGCATTTGTTAATGTACAGGAACAGACCGTACAAATCGCAGCATAGCGATTGCCAGAGTCCGGCTTTATCCAATCCTTCAGTTCTCTGTCTGTTAGCCATTCCGCTCAAAAAGCCTGCTGATACCATGGCTTCACTTTTTTACGCGGTTGCGTGTGTGTCGTCATGCTGCCACAACTACATTGCATACCTTCATCATCGCTCATTTTATAATCTTATAATAACAAAACAAAAAAAACAATATGCTGTTTATCTGCTTAAGTCCAAAATGTAAAAAAGAATACTTTAAAACACATCACACAAATGACTGAATATTGTAGATGACAGCCATTAACAGAATAACAGGAAATAGATAGCTGATGTAAACGAGTTAAAAAAAAAAACAACGTCATCGATGTGGTTAAAAACAAGAATTAAATTTAAGTGGAATAAAAAATTTATAGCACATAATATTTTACATTTAATTATAATATATAGATATAGTGTATAATGCTCAGTGCACAGAATATACATACATTGCAAATGCCAATTGTAAAATATACCCAGATTAAGGCAGATTTTGGAAAAATACTATTACGGTAAAGTAATATATATCTTGGGATAGAGTTGTGATGACAAGAGTGCCCATGAGTTAATTATTTTAAGATGGAAAATGGGTGGGTAGTCCCATAAATCTGTCTTTGGTAAAAATGGGATTTCGCTGGTCTCAGTATTTAGTCTCAGAATTAACAGTTGTCTAGCACGGCATCCAAAAACTTTGGTCACGAAAGAACTCAACTCGAATGATAAGCAGCCTGTGCTTAGGCGTAAGTCTTCCTTTTGACAAAGCTTCGCTTTTTTGCAAAAGTACAACCGAGTGGGTGAGTGATATATATATTTATATTGATTACATTCTATTACATGTATATAATATCATTATAGATTGTTATTTTTCATGAGTATAACTAACCGGTAAGACTGAACATTACTTTCTTCCCTTGATGTCGGTTTTGACTATAATCTTATGGATGGGTTATCTCCCCTGTGTTTGCCATTAAATGGAATTTAAAGCATATTTCAGAGAGAGCGTATTTGCTAACATTTGGGTGTGCTGAGTTAATATTTTAATACTCTAATTTGGTAAAAGGAGTAACTCAATTCCAAAGTGTATTGGGTTAGAGAATCAAATCCAGCTTGTGCAATTTAATGATAATGATAAGAGTAATAATAATAATAATCATATTAATACAGAAGTGTGAATGACTTTGTAAGATTGTACATTTCACTTCTTGATAATGAGTAGAACCAGAAATATTGAATACTGATTGTAACAAGAGATTTGATTTATTGCAATACTTTGAGGAACATGGTAGAGATTAAGCAGACACCATGTGTTATGAAGGACTATTAGTGATGGTGGCTAACTGTACATGTTGAAGATGTCTTTTATGATATATCTGTTTTATTGACCAAACAGGTAAATACCCTTATGATGTGTAGAATGCTTACATGGTATTTGTCTCACATGCATAAACTGTAGGGCAGCAGTACAAAAGACAAATATGGGTCTGTACTGTGAAGTCTGAGGGATGGGCGACCCAAAGACTTGATAATTAATCTCTCCCAAATGGAGGATCACCGAAGTCGTGTTGTATCTTCCCCAGTTCTTTTAGGGTAGACTACACCAGGAGCTTCCGTCTTCATCGATGACGTCGAAACCTGGATCAGAGAAAGAGAACTTCCAACCCCTGAGATAGATCTACACCTAACATACACAACCCTTTTCTTTCACCTGGAGAAATCACGGAGTGACAAGGATTGCTGTCAGGAATCCATATAAGTGGCACTATCAAGAACCAACAACTTCATTCAATCAAACTTAAGAAATGTCCTATAATGAATTATCAACAGTTTTGTAAACCACTATAAACACAACTTCATCAATGTCCTAATGCTGAAAGATAAATAATCATTGTTTTCAAACTCAAGTGAAATTCTATAAGTCCTGAGACAAACTGTCAGTAACTTTATAGACACTATTGCATCATTTTGAACCTGATACAAAAAGACAGTCAATGGAGTGGCATCATCCGCAATCACCACGAAGAGAGAAATTCAAGACAATTCCTTCAGCTGGAAATGTCATGATCACTGTCTTTTGGGACATTGAAGGTGTGATTCTTGTGGACGTTATGCCAAGAGGAGAGTCAATCAATTTGCAAGCTTACATTAAGACATTGAAAAAACTCAATCAACGTTTTCGCAGAGTTCGGCCACACAAGAATCCAGCAGACCTGCTTCTCCTTCACGACAATGCGCGACCTCACACAAGTCTGGCAACACGGGAAGCAATCACCAAATTGGGTTGGGCTGTACTACCCCATCCACCCTATAGTCCCGATTTGGCACCCTCTGATTTTCATCTATTTGGTCCACTTAAAGATGCACTCCGTGGGACAAGGTTTGAAGATGATGAAGGAGTGATTCATGCAGCGAAAAAATGACTACATGATCAAGACAAAATCTGGTACGGGCTAGGAATACATGCGCTTGTTTCGCGCTGACATAAAGCCGTACAAATTAATGGGGATTATGTTGAATAATACCGATGTTTACATGACATATCCATGTATTTTGTATATAAATTTCATGCTTTTTGAATAAACAGCTCCTGAGAAAAACGATGTGGTGCATTACTTTCTGAACGCCCCTCGTACATGACAGATTTTTTATTTTCATCAGTAAAGTTTCATTGTAATTTTCTAAATCCAAGATTATGTCGTGGTTGAGTTAGAGTGTAGAGTATTTGTCGAGTTGGACAACTGTAGTGAAATCGACAAGGGATAGTGGACTGACAGAGTTATAGATTACACTCACAGAAAGGTGTAAATAGGAGATGGACTTGAGACAATCTGGAAGAAGATTTACCAAAATGATCTCTCTCTCCAAGCCTCAACTCACTTATGTCTGTCTAAGCACCTCCTGCTCTCTCTCTTTTCTCTTATCATACATAGAGATTATAGTAAAGAGCTAAAAATACAAATATGGATGGAAAGGTCGTGAACAGCGCATTAATAAATGTGTAAAATCTATTAAAGAAGAAAAGCATGAAAATAATGCATATCATCACAACAACATAAAATTACATCAATAATCAAATATTCATCAATAATCATATACACCAACAACCACACACACAGATCACCATTCATAGAAC
The DNA here is from genome assembly GCA_024509875.1 of Oreohelix idahoensis. NCBI lineage: Eukaryota > Metazoa > Mollusca > Gastropoda > Stylommatophora > Oreohelicidae > Oreohelix > Oreohelix idahoensis. Next base: position 263,567 of record JAMPIV010005314.1, read on the forward strand.
CTGTAGAACACAAAGAGATAAATAATCGAGTGACAGTCCTTCGGTTTTCGGGGACCAGCTGAAGTAACTCCAGTAAGTGGTGTTTTCGTATATATCCTCCATCGGTGATGGAATTAACCTGAATAACATCACTGTATAGGCGCTATCGTTGGTGACCCCCCCTACTGGCGCGAGTTGGGCTGGGGGACGCTGTTTATCTCCTGCTGACGTGCGAGGTTTTAAGTATCCAGGAAATACACCAGAAGAAGTCACTTGAGGACAAAGAGACCCAGGCGCGCTTATCCGGCGCAAGGCTCCGCTTGGCTGTAAATCCTGTTTAAACTGGTTTGGCTGTGGTTTGCTGAGTGCCCCGTTTAGGCACGAAAAAGGCGGGTGAGATGGAATTCTGCTATAGGCATGCTGGGCGGGTTTGATATTCTGGAAGCCGCAATGCTCTGGCTGGTAATCCAATAGGCGAGTAGAGAACTACTACTGCGTTTGGCGATTCCAGATTTAGCGTTGGCTCCGTTGCACTGCGTGAGCTTAACTTGGCGTTGACAAAAAGGGGTTTAGATTCAGGAACGGGGTTGACGATTCGTTGCTATATGTATACAGAAACCCTCTAGATCGAAGAGTATATGACTTTCTTCGCCTGACTGAAGTCTGCTCTAGCGATTCGGTCTTCCTGAAACCCGAAAAATGCCAAGAAATAGGCGAAAAACATTTAGTTCTGTGTTAATGTTTGCCTTATTTCCATAATGGTCTATCTCGGGCCAGGAAAATTTACGAATGTCTTTGTCTATTAAAACCAGTCTACTCTTATAGATCACAAGGGACGCTCCCCCCCGAACACCTGGCGTGCGTATTTCTACAGAAGTTCGGCGAAAGACGTAATCTAGAGTAAGACAAAAGAAATCGTGCGAAAGTTCCCCAGGTAGAGAAATGCATAACATTATGCTCTATCTTGTCTAAGGGCAAAAATCCAAAGACTGACCGCGGGTTTGTCTCCCCCTGTTTCCATGATGCATAATATTATGATCCGAAGCAGCGTTCTGGAAGCCAAACACAGGGACCCTTTCGCTCGTGATCAAAGGCTTTAAACGTAAGAGATATTCCCCTGGTCAGACCAGGTGCGGCTAGATAACATTACGTTACCTCTACGCTGGCCGTTGAGGAATTTAGTACTAAGGCCAAACGTAAACAAACCTCGGGGAGGGTTTGCGAAGGTGAAAAATGAAAGAAAGAAGAATACAAAATGACGAGGAAAACCAGGACATTTAAAAAGTAATCAAATTATGGACAAGATGGTAAAATAGATTATCGGTCACGTGACAAGTGCCCCCCCTTTTAAAGTTCGAGGAATACGGACAAAAATGACAGTAATTTATCTTTTCCATCGATGTCCGTTACATGTCGTAAGAACCTTCTATAATCATAACCAAAATCGTATCCAATTTCTGTCAGTACTGTATGACTAGCTCCGAGTTCATTTCTTTTCTTCCCTCTGTCTAATAGACGTTCAGCGAATGGGATTTCGCGAGGCCAGTCGGCGCTGACGCCCTTCGTTTCCATGTGAACCTGATCTTGGTTCCACCATTCGCTGTGCCTGTTTATGGTTCGGAAAATTATCCGCACCTGTTGTGGTTTACCACCCTGCCTGAACTCACTGGCCACTGCGTAGATAATCCGCCTGTTATGTGCAGTGTAATCATTGATGGGCTCAGGCTGCTTATGTATATATTTACCTGTCACGGGCGTGGACTTGAATAACCCTCTATAGCTGCAGTCTATCGGAATTTTCCGCGCGCGTGTAACCCTAGTTGGCAAATAAAGCCGTTCGTCGGCCGAAGAAATGTTAGCATTTTTCTTCTGCCTCTCCACACCTACTCCCCTGTTTCGGTGGGAGCATTGATCAATCTTCAGACCTGTGTCCTCTAAAGGTGGATCTGGAGCTTTCCTTGCCTTGCCAGTCACAACTCTGGCTTGGTCAACGGAAATGATCAAGTTGCTCGGTAATGGCCTGGCGGAGGCGACTACTTTGCTGTCCATCAGTGGGGTTGAGACCACTGGAAAAATGCGATTTGAATGAGAGAACTCAGCTGCCTGAAGCAGAGAGTAATCGATCGCATTCTGGGGTTCTACTAAATCATAACAGATCTCCGTAGCTTCTATCCGTAGAGAAAGATAGGTAATGTCTGCGAGTTGCAGAGTTTGTTGAGTCGCTTTACCGGTACTAGCATGACGTGAGCCAAGGCTCTCAACAATGGCTCCTTGTACAGTAGTAAGGCAGCTTTTCTCACTGTCTTCTGCCCTGAGAAGTGTGAGAGACTCAAATGGAATACCAGGGATCCCTTCGCATGGAACCCTGTGTCCACTATAAACGTCAACTTTGCCCTCCCCTGAGGAAGTTACTGGCGTCAGTTGAACTTTGTCCTGCAATGCGAGATCCACTTCCTGGTTGACAGGCTCCGCAGTCTGCATGCAACGGACCGGACGGTTTGAGATCCCGTTAGATCGCGAAGTGCCCGAAAAAAAACTCTCGGTGTGTTTTTCCAAAGTTCCTTGGAACGGTTTGGAAAGTTTAACCCTTTTAGCAGGCGACTTATTCTTGCACCTTTTAAGCTCAGGGTGATAAGAGGAGCGGCGCCTCCATTCTACGATCGTTGAGTTGGAGGGATACGCCTCTGCATATGGTTTTTCGCTGTCCGGCCGGGAATCTTGCGAAATATAACGTGATAGGGTGTGGCTCCCTTTTCTCGACGTCACGTGTCGGTTAGGTGCTGCTCGGTCTGGAGCGTGAGAGGCTCGGGGTTCGCCGCTCGCCAGACGGGAACAGTCCGTATTACAATGCTTGTTAGCACCTGTCTCACCTTTGTGCAGTTTCCATGCCTGGGAACGTTGCGTAATTTTTCCCGTGGCTTTAGGTCTGCTGTCCCGACGTAAATTCTTTCCTTGTTTGGGCTTCGGATCCAAGTCCAAAGGAAAGTCAATTTTCTGGAGTTAGGGTTCGGTTTTAGCAGGCAAGTTTTCTTTCATGGGCGCAAGGTTTGCAGGGGCGGTGACCGTTAAGGGCACAGAAGAAGGGGAAGTAGAGTGACTACATTTAGTATCTGTTTCCATCCTCCGAATTTGGCTATCCAGTTCATTCATTCTGATTTGGTGTAGCCTGTCCCTTTCTTGTCGCTCTATTTCCAATTGCTTGTCCCGTTCTTGTTGCTCCATTTCCAATTGCTTGTCCCGTTCTTGTTGCTCCATTTCCAATCTCTTGTCCCGTTCTTGTCTTTGCTTTTCCCTTTGCTTCTCATCTTCTATCACTTCTTCTACATACTGTCGGGTGAATGCTTCACTCTCCCCAGTTTGTTTACAGGACCATGCTAAGATTAAACGGCTGTCAAACCAATTGTCTACCTCGTATTGATCCTGCAGGCTTACTGCAAATTCTAGAAAGGGCTGGATTTCGCTATCCTTGTACTCCATGTACTTAGCTACCTCGAGGGCAATCCTATGCACTTTATCTAGATCGGCCATTATATCAGGGTGAGCAAACACTATAGAAGGATAGAACCTAGAGATCTTAGTTACCTAGTCCACTACGTGCTGATTAACTTAATAATCAATAAAATCTAGGCTAGCCTGGGAACTTTAAAAAACAAGAAAATTTGTAGCTACTCTGATCGACAAGCAAACCCCCCCAAAAAACTCCAAAAAATGTAAGTGATGTAAAACTTACTATCACTTCACCCCAGTTCTGTCAGTACTAAGCTATTGAGAGGATTGGTTACTATCGTCCGAATGAACACCCTCCCTTGGTACAAATGCAAGCTAGTAACTGACTATCTGTAGCTTCTTATCTCAGATTAAAGAGCTACTCCTGAAAAAATATTAACCCTTAAAAAATTTTTTTTCTGACTTTTACAACAATAGTCGTCAGATTTGTCAACCAAAAACTCAGCAGTGATACCATCAACCTTTACCAGCTGTCTCATGTGTAGCATGAACAATAAATGTAACTTAATATTTATGATTGCTGTGGAAAAAAAACGCTGTTCCGACTTCCACCCAAAAGAAATAGTTCGATATGTCTAGGGGAAAGAAATTCCTATAATCTGCCGAACACTAAACTCTAAGAATCAGAATAGAATCTTGTGAGAGATTCCTACCAGACTGCAACCTCATCTGTTGCGATTGCTGCAGATGTAGTTCAAATTCCGCGGCGAGACCCCATTTGTCGTGGTTGATGGGCTCTAGAATCTCGGACGAGCCAAACCATTTGTCGTGGTTGAGTTAGAGTGTAGAGTATTTGTCGAGTTGGACAACTGTAGTGAAATCGACAAGGGATAGTGGACTGACAGAGTTATAGATTACACTCACAGAAAGGTGTAAATAGGAGATGGACTTGAGACAACCTGGAAGAAGATTTACCAAAATGATCTCTCTCTCCAAGCCTCAACTCACTTATGTCTGTCTAAGCACCTCCTGCTCTCTCTCTTTTCTCTTATCATACATAGAGATTATAGTAAAGAGCTAAAAATACAAATATGGATGGAAAGGTCGTGAACAGCGCATTAATAAATGTGTAAAATTTATTAAAGAAGAAAAGCATGAAAATAATGCATATCATCACAACAACATAAAATTACATCAATAATCAAATATTCATCAATAATCATATACACCAACAACCACACACACAGATCACCATTCATAGAACCTGTAGAACACAAAGAGATAAATAATCGAGTGACAGTCCTTCGGTTTTCGGGGACCAGCTGAAGTAACTCCAGTAAGTGGTGTTTTCGTATATATCCTCCATCGGTGATGGAATTAACCTGAATAACATCACTGTATAGGCGCTATCGTTGGTGACCCCCCCTACTGGCGCGAGTTGGGCTGGGGGACGTTGTTTATCTCCTGCTGACGTGCGAGGTTTTAAGTATCCAGGAAATACACCAGAAAAAGTCACTTGAGGACAAAGAGACCCAGGCGCGCTTATCCGGCGCAAGGCTCCGCTTGGCTGTAAATCCTGTTTAAACTGGTTTGGCTGTGGTTTGCTGAGTGCCCCGTTTAGGCACGAAAAAGGCGGGTGAGATGGAATTCTGCTATAGGCATGCTGGGCGGGTTTGATATTCTGGAAGCCGCAATGCTCTGGCTGGTAATCCAATAGGCGAGTAGAGAACTACTACTGCGTTTGGCGATTCCAGATTTAGCGTTGGCTCCGTTGCACTGCGTGAGCTTAACTTGGCGTTGACAAAAAGGGGTTTAGATTCAGGAACGGGGTTGACGATTCGTTGCTATATGTATACAGAAACCCTCTAGATCGAAGAGTATATGACTTTCTTCGCCTGACTGAAGTCTGCTCTAGCGATTCGGTCTTCCTGAAACCCGAAAAATGCCAAGAAATAGGCGAAAAACATTTAGTTCTGTGTTAATGTTTGCCTTATTTCCATAATGGTCTATCTCGGGCCAGGAAAATTTACGAATGTCTTTGTCTATTAAAACCAGTCTACTCTTATAGATCACAAGGGACGCTCCCCCCCGAACACCTGGCGTGCGTATTTCTACAGAAGTTCGGCGAAAGACGTAATCTAGAGTAAGACAAAAGAAATCGTGCGAAAGTTCCCCAGGTAGAGAAATGCATAACATTATGCTCTATCTTGTCTAAGGGCAAAAACCCAAAGACTGACCGCGGCTTTGTCTCCCCCTGTTTCCATGATGCATAATATTATGATCCGAAGCAGCGTTCTGGAAGCCAAACACAGGGACCCTTTCGCTCGTGATCAAAGGCTTTAAACGTAAGAGATATTCCCCTGGTCAGACCAGGTGCGGCTAGATAACATTACGTTACCTCTACGCTGGCCGTTGAGGAATTTAGTACTAAGGCCAAACGTAAACAAACCTCGGGGAGGGTTTGCGAAGGTGAAAAATGAAAGAAAGAAGAATACAAAATGACGAGGAAAACCAGGACATTTAAAAAGTAATCAAATTATGGACAAGATGGTAAAATAGATTATCGGTCACGTGACAGATTAGTTATTGACTCTTTGGTGTTACAGTGATGTCTAATACTGTTAGATTATGTCATATTTGTATTTAGTTAATGGGGGCTCTTTCTAATAATTCAGTACCTTAGGCAAAAGGGTGGCCTGGATAACTACTAACTCTTAGTCTACTCCAAGGATTCTAAACTTGCTAAGAAACAGGTACTTTCCAGTATCCCTATTAATAGATCTGCCAGTGATTCTCACTCTGTTTTCTTCCTGCGGAACTTATACTTACATTTTATGCAGATTTTCTTCGAGCCAAATTTCAGTGAGATTATCTTGGACAGTCTTGGTACTTATTCATACATTCATTTTCTTCCATCTATCCATCACTATAATCAGCCAGCCATACACTTAGCATTCAAGAAGCTATATCGAATATTTCTAGTGATGTTATTTTGTGACCTCTGCAAATGCGCATAGAGCTTGAGGTTGTATTCTGCACAGTTTTTTTTTTCTAGTTGCTCGGAGCCGATGAGCTGTAAGTATAATTACGCAGTTCATTCCCCGCCTGATACAACAAGAATAGCATTGTTGCTTGTTTCCAGTCCATTACCTTCAAGTATCTCAAGATGTTTGTGAGTCTTCTATAGCTCTGCGCCAGTTTATCTAAGTGGTAATGCTCAGTTAACTTGTTTGTATAGTGTCATGTTTAGGTATTTAGTGGTTATGACAGTTTTTATTTGATTTTCTTGCATCCTTATGCCAACTGGTTTTTTTCTTCTTCTTCTTCTTCTTCTTGCGATCGCATCTTTGATGATTACACCGTCAGACGAGTTCTCATGATGAATTCGACTGTTGTTTGAAGTTCCTCTTTAGCTCCATATACCTTTGAGTTTAGTGTTGAGTCGTTGGGCCAGTATATCTTTCTTAACTGGTCATACAGAGGACAATCCTGTAGACCATGCTCAGCAGTTTGTTCGTTTAATCCACATGTGCACAGTGGTGAAGCAGACAATCGTTGCTTGTGCATGTGTTTATTAAGTTTGTTATGCCCTGTCCTGATGCGAAAAATGGTTATCTGTCCCTGCCGGTCAAGAGTGTGGTAGTCGTCGTTGGGTTGATTCTGTTCTCTTCTGATGTCTGGATAGCTCTCTTTTTCTCAGTGTATGTGATTTCATTATCTTCTTGTTCACATTCTCCTCCCTTTTTTGCAAGTTTATCTGCCTTTTCATTTCCGGGTACACCACAATGAGATGGTACCCACTGAAGTATGGTTCTCTTTTTGGCAGCTACCTTGTTTAGTTCATTTCTCAGATGCGGGAGTTTACCACCTTGAGAGCTTGCAGGACAGACAGTGCATCTGTGAGGATGACTACCTGGTGGCAGTCAGAGTTGGTGTTATAAATCATATTTGCAGCTTGCTCTATTGCTTGAACCTCAGCTGTATAGTTGGAACAGAATTTACCAGTGGTAATGTGCCTAGTCTCATAGTGGTTGTCAGGATATGAGATAAAGATACCGGCACCTCCATTCCTAACAGCATTAGTTGCTGATCCATCTGTATAGGCATGTATCCATGATTGATCGGGATAGCTTTCTTGGATCATACTCAATGTAGCAGTTCGTTTTGCAGATCATTATACTCACATCCACTTGTGAGACCACTGACTGATGTATTAATTTGGAGGGCACTGCTGGCCTGCTCCCATGGTACAGGGTATAGGGTGGGCTTCCGTGGTGTTGTCTTCATGGATAGGTCTTCTTGATGCTGTCTTATAAGTCTTTTCCCCCGATGCACAAAGCTGCTACGCTTTAGACGTCCCAATGCCAGATCATCTAGTCTTGCCTTCATTGGTTGCATTGGCATACTGTTGTACTTTTCCATCTGGATCATGCTTTTTGTGTCTCTTCTATAGGACAATGTCTGTAATCCAGCAGCTTTCTGCATCTCTGATATTGGTGTATTTTTCATGGCTCCTGTAATGAGACCGAGAGCTTGATTTTGCACCTTGTCCAAAGACATGCTGCTGAGCCAAACTCTAAGTGTGGTCTTATTACTCCATTATAAATCTTCTTAAGAGTTCGCTCATTTGCTCCCCAGTTGGTACCTGCTAATTTTCTGAGTATGCCTAGTCATCTTCGGGCCTTTCCCTCTGCATTTTCAATATGCTTATTCCATGTAAGCTTTTGGTCAAATGTCACCCCAAGATAGGTGGGGTAGATTTCTTCCTTGATCATGGTTGTCCCTAGGTGTATGTTAGCTGCTTTGTCCTTGGGGGCGAGGGAGAACAGTGTTGTGGAGGTTTTGTCTGTGTTTATTGTGATACGCCATTTCTCTGCCCATGACACTGGCGTGTCTGCTGCCCGCTACATTCTATAATTTGCTGTGGTGATGTTTTCATCAGCGCACCAGAGTACTAGGTCATCTGTATATAAGGCAGCTTTCACTCCAGCGGGGAGATCTTTCACCAGGTCATTGATGTAAACAAGGAAGAGTGTTGGGGAAATTACTCCTCCTTGAGGTACCCCCTGATAGAGCAACACTTTTCTGCTCTGCAGACCATCAAGAGTGACTCTAGTTCTCCTGTTGTGCAAGTATGACTGGATCCATTTTATCACGTTGCCTTGGATTCCACTTCTCCTAAGTTTTGCAATAAGGCCATCTTTCCACTCCTTGTCAAAGGCATGCTTGAAGTCGACCCAGATCGTTAGGACCTTTTTCTTCTCCTGGAAGGCATTGTCGTAGATTTTTGATAGGAGAATTAAGACTTGGGTTGGTCCCTTCTGAATAGGTTAGAATAGGTGATAGACACAGTGAGAGTTAGTAAAAAGAAATAGATTCCACGAGTGAGATGATAGAATGTGATATAGAGGCTGTCTCTGAAAGCGAAAAAAATTCTTCTCTCTTTCACCTATCTTCTACGACAGCTTTACAGCGTCAGACAGTCTAAACACATATATATATTTTACCTATATTTCTATCTACTCACGGGCACGCACATACACGTGACGACAGTTAAACACACAGACGTGGGAAACCTATAACAATACTTATATAAATATTCTAGAACGAGCTGACCAACAGGCTGATTAATTCCAAGGGAAATTTTAATTATCATTTAAAATTTCTTCACAACACATAGAATTTACATCAAAACATATACAAATAGTCATAAAATATCAAGAGAATGCTACAAGGATGATAGCCCCGTTATGATATTAACTCTAGGTTTAGCCCACAGCTCCGTTATGAGACAGATGATGGCCCAAAGAGTCATAAATACATATGATTAGGGTCTAATAATGTCCTTCAAAAGGAACAATTTAATTAAGCAGCCAATCTTCCGTAAGGAGATTATAAAGTGGGTGAATCAATAGTTATCAAAAAATACTCACTCAGTCCACTTTCACTCGGTTCTTTCATCAGGGTACCCTGGCACACGTGCTTACCTAAAAAAAACTTGATGATGTTCACCGTCTAGCGCAACCTTTGGACACTTCTCTACAGTGAATCTGTATTCTTTGGATAAAGCGAATCCCAGCTCTACAATTACAGGTTTCTTCCACTGTTTTCGGGGAGCGTTCACTTCACCAGTTAATTTTTTAGATTACTGTTCATGTCACTTAGATCGGTTAGGGTAAGCAAGTTTGAACGGGCACACAGAGTCAAAACACGAGGGTTTCCTTCATTTGGGAAAAACTGACCAGTGGACAACTTCTTTTAACAGATAGTCTTGGTTCACTATACACTCTTTCAATACTTGTCGGAAATATTAATGTTATTTCTTGTAATTATTCTCACCGCCAGGCAGCATGTATATTTGAGTTTATTGTGAAGAAATAAAGTCTGGCTCAAAGGCCCAGTATAAACATTTAGTCTTTAGAAAACCGTTAGTGGGATTGGTATTACTGTCTATCTCTGATGGCACATGCACTGTCAGACCAGTGTTACTTGAAACAACCCACGTGGTTAAAGATAGGAAATGTCTATTCTTCTCACAAGTATGTCTCTTTACTACTAAACGCCGGCAAGTTTGAATCACTCCAGTATTCACTGCATAAAATGGAAAAAGCACATATAAAATAATTATACGTACTATGTATAAGGATATAACTTATATTTTAAACTGCAAGCGTAGAGCTTATCATTTAACACTTCCCGTGAAATAAGTTATATTATAAAATCAATCATCATGAATTTGAAATACATATAAATATATTTCGTCAACACTCATGAGACATCTAGCAGTTATAAGTTTGTTTAGAAAAATATACTCGACTGAGTAGTTAGCAGTTAAATTAAATTCATTATGGCTACATGTTTGTTAAGCTAGAAATATAATTTATTCTGCTTTCCACTGTATGCGTCACTAGAAAATAATACATACTTATAAATTTAATCACTCTGCACAAAAGAACTAGTAAAATGAAATCGGCGATTTAACACTTAATCACTTCATAAATATTAGATATTATATAGTTACCTCAACCACAGCACTACAGACTAAACCATGAACTAGAATACAGTAATCTAATGGTGATCTAGAACTCGGCAAAATGTTGCCAGGAAACTCAGACTTCGCCAAAACACAGATATTTGATCTAGCACAGCGATCTGTCTGCTGCAGCTTTACGAGTGAGAATGAAATTAAAGTTTCAAATTTGGGTTAATATTTTAAACCAGACAAAGGATGAACTATTTCCCCCGCCCCGATCTCTCCCCGTTCTCATAACAGCTACGTTTAACTTAGAAGCATGTCGTAATTGCCACCAGTGCGATTTCGCACCTTCGTTAACGAACTGACCGAGAGCGTGAATGTCATGGAAAAACCCAGACTATATGTCTGCTATGGGCGAAAACGTGTTGGCCGTTTTAGCACCTACGTTTAGAATGACCAACAGTGAGTGCCGTGTCATGTGCAAGTCTCAGCCATCCAGTCTCTAATGCGGAGAGCGATTTTACACTTCGCCGAGAAATTCAGCCAGGGAAAGCGCTGTGACAGGTTAAATTTTCAGACGGTAAGTCTGCATCTATATCCCGCGAAACGAATTATCACGCCTTCTGTCGCCCTGCAGCCCTGACATCTACGTAATCAAGTTTCAGTCAGCATGAGAAAGAAAGACGGTAAAATTTCGAATGGGAAAACAAAATATTTTTCGCAAACTAACGAATGCGAAAAAATTATATATATGAAAAAGGGTAAAGAGTGACAGAAAAAATTAGAGGACCCGAGTGGAAGAAAGAGGAAAATATAGACAATTTATAGAACATAACTCCCTATGTGACAGGACGTCCCCTCTTAAGATATGGAAGCACTCCATGTCTACGTTATGGAAATAAATTTCCTATATCCGTAGCTTCAGGGTGTCTGTCTTCTTCCCTCTCATCTTCCCCTCCATCTCTCTCCAATTCCTACTCAAATCTACTCCCAAAGTTTCCTTCCTCTGGAATGTCTCCCATGCGCGCTTGAAAGAGCGTCGCCGCTTCTGACATTTTTCAAAGATTTCCTGTGATTGCAGTGGAGTTTCCCTGCCACTATCGTCATCTTCGTCAGTTTTGGCGATCGTCAGGAGATGGTCGGAGGTCGGCACAGGTCTTTCCAAGTATCTCTTTAAGAGATTTAAATGGAAAAACCTTTTCCTTTCCCTGAATAGATATCTGGTGGTTAGCCTTAGAAATCTTTCTCAGGACGGTAAACGGCCCTTGCCATCCGATCCTCAGTTGGTTGTTTCCGGTAGGGAGTAACACCAAAACTTTATCTCCTGCTTCCAGTTCTCTTTCCTTCGCGACTTTCCTGTATCGGTTAGCGTGTTTTGTGCATGCTCGCTTAAAGTTAGTCGTTGCTAGGTCCCATCCTAGTTTCAACCTTTCCTTTAAATCCGATACGTATTTACTGGCTGAGACAACTGTCTCATCAGCTTTCTGGTCTGTCAGCGACCAAGATAAGGCTTCAAGCGGGCCCTTAATGGTCTGCCGAATAAAAGCGTAGCTGGCGGAAATCCTGTGGAAGTATGAGAAGATTCTCTGTAGCCAAATAAAGCTGCAGGAATACAAAAATCCCAATCTTCAGGTTTCACTTGTGCCAGTTTACTTAGCATCATGTTGAGGTTTCCATTAACACGTTCCACGAGCCCATTTCCGGCCGGAGTATAAGGCTTTGTGTAGATGTGTTTGGTCCTCAAGATCTTCACGATCTCATCCATCAACAGGTTTCGGTATGGGGATCCGTTATCCGTCAACAATTGTTGAGGGAATCCCAACCGAGTGAAAATCTGCACGAGGGCTTCTGCGACATGCTTGGCATCTGCGCATGTTAGCGGTATAGCTTCTGCCCATAAAGTGCATGTATCGACTAAGGTCAGGATAAACCTGTTCCTTCTTTTAGTCCTTTCGAAAGGCCCTAAAATGTCGATCACAACCCGTTCGAATGGTGTTCCCACTATTGGCATTTCACCCAAAGAGACTGGGGGTGTCCGTTGCTTGGGTGGCACACGTTGGCACTGGGCACAGGATTTGACATATCTGATAATATCAGTATTTACTCCTGGCCACCAATAATGAGTGGTTATCCGCTGGTTTGTGGCGTTCTGTCCCATATGTCCGCTGAAGGGAAGAGAGTGCTCCATTTCTAGGATTTGGCTTCTGTACTGTTTCGGTACTAGGAGCTGATTAGAACCTTGGTCAGGCTTGCCCGTTCTCCGATAAAGTACGCCATCCTTAGAAAAAATGTCCCCGTGCTGTCTGGGTTCCTTAACCATGGGCAGTTTCCTAAAGCAGGGTGCCAAAGTAGGGTCCTTGTATTGCGCTTCTTTAAGTTCCATGGGTAACAAATTCGGCACAGGCTCCCGTTCCTTTTTGGTTTGCCCTCTTGTAGTTACTGCTGCCACAATAGGCTCTTCCGGTTTCCCAATACACACGTATCTCCCGCCAAGTATGACTGGGTAGATGGGATCATCCATAACAGCCGCTTTGATCACACCTCTGACAAAGTCAGAGTCGATCTCCACCAATGCGATGGGAAGCGCTGTAGGTGCATCACTCTTACGAACTCCACAAAGTTGGACGGTCTCTCCTGTCTCTTGACCGGGTTTAACCAGGTTTCTGGCAACAATGCAATCATAAGAAAGCCCCGTGTCAAATAAACAAGAAGTTTGAGAACCGTTCAATGTAACAGTACCTCGCGTTGAGGGTGTATCCCCAACAGGTTTGGAATCACTGTCAATAATTCCACCTTGCGAGACTGTTACTAAGCATCCGATGCGTTTTGGCTCGGTGTGCTCACTCTGATCATTAGTCCCGTGCTCAGGGGTTTTCCCTTTGCCACCTTGTCCTTTCTGGCTGCGCTGCCATGTAGGGCGGTCGGGTTGATCAGACTGTTTGGGGTGGTTGGGGTACTTGTTCTTGTAGAACTTGGATTTTTCAGGAGGGGGGTTTTGAGGACCAGTTTCTCTGTGGTTATTCTGATTAGAAGCATGAGAAGGTTGATATAGATTATTTTTTCGAAAATGCTTCTCTGTCGGTTTCCGTTTTGTGGCCAGTAGTTCAGCCAGCGCATTTTGATAACGCTCAGACTTCTCTAAGATGTCTTCAAGTTTTTCTGCCCCCTGCTCAGCTAGAAATCTCCGGGTATCTGCAGACAATGTGTTCTTTATTTGTTCTGTTAAAACAAATTTCTCAAGACCTTCGTAGGTAGAGGGGAGCTGCGAGAGCTCTAGGCACTTTGTCAGATAACCCTTCAAACGAGACGAGAACTGCTGAAAAGTTTCAGAATTCTCTTTCCGGCTGTTGCGAAACAGTTGCAAAAATTTTCGAGCGTTCATTTCAAAGCGCTCCAGTAACGCTTTCTTCAACAGATCATAGTTGTCTTGTTGGCTGCTTTCCAGTTTGGCGTAAACATCATACGCAGAACTTTTCAAAGCCTGGGAAAGCTTCATGTTCCAACGCGACCTCTCTAAACCGTACAGAGTTGCAATTTTCTCAAATTTTTCTAACCATGTGTCAGTCTTCTCATTAGGACAAGGGAAAGACTCAAGAGTGAAGGACATAGCGTTGAGTTAAAGAGATTGAGTGTTAGAAGGATCAGTTAAGGAAGAATGAGGAGAAGATTCTCCATTGCTGGAGATAGAGGCAGCACCACGACTTTGGAATTCAAGAGTTTTAAGAGCCAACTCATGCTGTCGTTCCTCCCTCTCCTTCTCATGCTGTCTCTCCTTCTCTCTTTCCTCATGCTTTCTCTCCTTCTCTCTTTCGTTCGCCCTGCGAATTTCCATTTCTTCATCCATCTTCTTCTGCTCTCTAGCTTCAGCTGCTTTCCTCTCCGCGTCATATCTCTCAAGTTCGTCTCTGACAAACGCTTTCGCTTCCTCTCCTTCCAGTCCGTCCTCTCTCGCTTCGTCCCTGAGGAGTTGTCTAAGCTTTGCCCTCTCGGCCATATTAAGTCAGTGACTGAGACTAGTGGAGAAAGAAAATACGAAAAGGATACACTGGTTCCTACCACGTACGAGAAAATACCAAATAAAAGATGATATACTTAACCCTGGGATACCTCCTCCAAAATAAAAACTAACTATCGCTGCTATTAATCGGCAATAAAGCACCTAATGCAAACTCGACTACGCCAACTAAATGGTAGTTAAGATTACTTCTGAAAAATAAGTTGCTACAGTGGAAACAAAATAATTATTGCAAAAATTAAAGAGAAAAATAATCCCTTAATTTTAGAATCCACTATAAGTTCGCCCCTGAAGTCAGATCGGGTAAGGGAGGCAATTAATCTGGACGAAAGAGTCCGAAACGCACTCCTTAACTTAGTTCAAACACCGTTCTGCCTCAGTACCCAGTGAATGTTATACACTCACAAAACTTTACCAGCGTTTAGTATTACAAAGTCAACAATTAACATCATATTCCGACAAAATCCACCTGTAACTCAAATGTATATTATTCAAAATGCTGTAAAAAAAACTTATCAGTTTGTGTGGTCAGCACGCCCGTAAACAGATCGTTAGTCTAGGGGATAAATTACTTAAAGATATAACAACTCACAAGACATCAAACTCTTACTCTATTTCAGAATAAAGAAAAATTTCAGACGAGCTGATATTTGTCGTCTCGTCTTCCTATTCTAAGTTCAAAAACCGGAAACGAGCCCACATTTGTCGTAGATTTTTGATAGGAGAATTAAGACTTGGGTTGGTCCCTTCTGAATAGGTTAGAATAGGTGATAGACACAGTGAGAGTTAGTAAAAAGAAATAGATTCCACGAGTGAGATGATAGAATGTGATATAGAGGCTGTCTCTGAAAGCGAAAAAAGTTCTTCTCTCTCTCACTTATCTTCTACGACAGCTTTACAGCGTCAGACAGTCTAAACACATATATATATTTTACCTATATTTCTATCTACTCACGGGCACGCACATACACGTGACGACAGTTAAACACACAGACGTGGGAAACCTATAACAATACTTATATAAATATTCTAGAACGAGCTGACCAACACGCTGATTAATTCCAAGGGAAATTTTAATTATCATTTAAAATTTCTTCACAACACATAGAATTTACTTCAAAACATATACAAATAGTCATAAAATATCAAGAGAATGCTACAAGGATGATAGCCCCGTTATGATATTAACTCTAGGTTTAGCCCACAGCCCCGTTATGAGACAGATGATGGCCCAAAGAGTCATAAATACATATGATTAGGGTCTAATATTGTCCTTCAAAAGGAACAATTTAATTAAGCAGCCAATCTTCCGTAAGGAGATTATAAAGTGGGTGAATCAATAGTTATAAAAAAAAAAACAACTCACTCAGTCCACTTTCACTCGGTTCTTTCATCAGGGTACCCTGGCACACGTGCTTACCTAAAAAAACTTGATGTTGTTCACCTTCTAGCGCAACCTTTGGACACTTCTCTACAGTGAATCTGTATTCTTTGGATAAAGCGAATCCCAGCTCTACAATTACAGGTTTCTTCCACTGTTTTCGGGGAGCGTTCACTTCACCAGTTAATTTTTTAGATTACTGTTCATGTCACTTAGATCGGTTAGGGTAAGCAAGTTTGAACGGGCACACAGAGTCAAAACACGAGGGTTTCCTTCATTTGGGAAAAACTGACCAGTGGACAACTTCTTTTAACAGATAGTCTTGGTTCACTATACACTCTTTCAATACTTGTCGGAACTATTAATGTTATTTCTTGTAATTATTCTCGCCGCCAGGCAGCATGTATATTTGAGTTTATTGTGAAGAAATAAAGTCTGGCTCAAAGGCCCAGTATAAACATTTAGTCTTTAGAAAACCGTTAGTGGGATTGGTATTACTGTCTATCTCTGATGGCACATGCACTGTCAGACCAGTGTTACTTGAAACAACCCACGTGGTTAAAGATAGGAAATGTCTATTCTTCTCACAAGTATGTCTCTTTACTACTAAACGCCGGCAAGTTTGAATCACCCCAGTATTCACTGCATAAAATGGAAAAAGCACATATAAAATAATTATACGTACTATGTATAAGGATATAACTTATATTTTAAACTGCAAGCGTAGAGCTTATCATTTAACACTTCCCGTGAAATAAGTTATATTATAAAATCAATCATCATGAATTTGAAATACATATAAATATATTTCGTCAACACTCATGAGACATCTAGCAGTTATAAGTTTGTTTAGAAAAATATACTCGACTGAGTAGTTAGCAGTTAAATTAAATTCATTATGGCTACATGTTTGTTAAGCTAGAAATATAATTTATTCTGCTTTCCACTGTATGCGTCACTAGAAAATAATACATACTTATAAATTTAATCACTCTGCACAAAAGAACTAGTAAAATGAAATCGGCGATTTAACACTTAATCACTTCATAAATACTAGATATTATATAGTTACCTCAACCACAGCACTACAGACTAAACCATGAACTAGAATACTGTAATCTAATGGTGATCTAGAACTCGGCAAAATGTTGCCAGGAAACTCAGACTTCGCCAATACACAGATATTTGATCTAGCACAGCGATCTGTCTGCTGCAGCTTTACGAGTGAGAATGAAATTAAAGTTTCAAACTTGGGTTAATATTTTAAACCAGACAAAGGATGAACTATTTCCCCCGCCCCGATCTCTCCCCCTTCTCATAACAGCTACGTTTAACTTAGAAGCGTGTCGTAACTGCCACCAGTGCGATTTCGCACCTTCGTTAACGAACTGACCGAGAGCGTGAATGTCATGGAAAAACCCAGACTATATGTCTGCTATGGGCGAAAACGTGTTGGCCGTTTTAGCACCTACGTTTAGAATGACCAACAGTGAGTGCCGTGTCATGTGCAAGTCTCAGCCATCCCGTCTCTAATGCGGAGAGCGATTTTACACTTCGCCGAGAAATTCAGCCAGGGAAAGCGCTGTGACAGGTTAAATTTTCAGACGGTAAGTCTGCATCTATATCCCGCGAAACGAATTATCACGCCTTCTGTCGCCCTGCAGCACTGACATCTACGTAATCAAGTTTCAGTCAGCATGAGAAAGAAAGACGGTAAAATTTCGAATGGGAAAACAAAATATTTTTCGCAAACTAACGAATGCGAAAAAAATTATATATATGAAACAGGGTAAAGAGTGACAGAAAAAATTAGAGGACCCGAGTGGAAGAAAGAGGAAAATATAGACAATTTATAGAACATAACTCCCTATGTGACAGGCATCTTCTACTGCTTGAGACAAGTAAGTAACTTGGTCTTCTATACTGTAGCATTCTCTAAATCCAGCTTGTTCCGGCACCAGGATCTGCTCAGACTCTAAATACCATTTCAATCTGTGGTTGATTATTCGCTCCATAGTCTTCCCAACACAGCTTGTGAGACTGATTGGCCGGTAACTTGCAGCCTCGGTCTTACATTTCCCTTTCTTTAGTATGGGTATTGTGATGGCTTATCTCCATACTTGGGGTACCGTGCCTTTCACCCAGCTGTGGCTGAATATCTCAAGCAGTTTTGTCTTTGCTGCTGAGCTCAGATTTACTAGCATTTCGTTGCTGATTTTGTCCGGGCCGGGTGACTTTTGGAACTTAAGCTTGGAAATAGCGTTCTGTAGTTTTCCTAGTGTGATGGGTTCCCTCATTGGGACAGGAGTATCTGTCTGTCCCATGGTTGCCAGTATTTCTTTTCTTATCTCTCTCTGATGGTCTATGTTAATGGATACATTGCTTTCTGAACTGTATCTTCTAACAAACAGGTCTGCAGCTTGTTTTCCTCTGAGAAGTTTGCCACCTTCATCCAATGCGATAGTCTGCCTAGGCGAGGAACGCTCTTCATTTAGAGACTTGACTAATCTCCAAAGTTTCTTGCCGTCTTTCTCAAGGTTCAGCGATGTCGTTTTAGTTCTCCAGCTTTTCCGTTTTTCTTCTAGCTTTGTTCTCTGAAACTCTGCTACGGCCTTTTTCAATTTGTTGTGAGTTTCAAGTGAAGGCTGAGACTCTGCATCCTTTCTAGCCCTGTCCATAGCTTCCTGGCGTTCTTGGAGTGTGCTGGACCAGTATGGTGTGTAGTTACACCGGCATCCTTTGGGAATGGTTTCTTTTGCAGCTTGAAGTATGCATCTGTTGAAGTCTTTTACCACTTCATTAATGTCTCTGTTCTGTACCTTGAGGTCAGACAGCAGCGTGTTCACCTGATGCCTGAATAAACCCCAGTTGGCTTTTTTTGTAATTCATCTTGTAATGGCTTTAGCTGCAACAGCTGATATTCTGCTCCGTCCATGTAGGTTTTCCTTTCGTGTGCATGAATGTTATTCCTTACAAGAAAAGTATTCCTCCTTTTCGTCTATCTTCTCTGTCGGATCTGAAGCATTAATATCCCCTTATTTTAAAGTTTTGATCTGCTTTCAAGTGAGTCTCTTGGATACAGCAAACACTGACTTGCTTCTCATACATGTTTTCCAGCTCCGTCCTTTTGCTGTATCCAGCCTGCTTGCTGTTCACTCCCTCTGCATTCCAGTGCATTATGACAAGTGGCACTCTGGGTTTCTCTTTTTCTGTTTTGTTTCGGTCTGTAGTTCTCTTCCGCCGTCTGCTGATTCCACAAGACGGTCTAGAGGGTCCTCCAGTAGCTGAGGGTGGGCTCTGTCGAGGCTCAGAGCCCGGCACTGCACCTGCCTGGTGGAGCTCAACAGGGCGAGCACCAGTACGAGATTTATTTGACGATGTACTCATCCATAGAAAAAAGGGAGTTGCGTGATACTGTGGTTTCCGGTGCGCCTTCTGGCCCAGTATCTACGACTTCAGCACCTCTTCAACGGGAGAGTGGGCTCATCCCTAATCTTTTTATGTTTCCAATAGTTGACTATTCGCAAGCAGCCTGGGGTGTCACTGCTCTGCGCGGACTTTGTTTATCGAGGAGGCGTCCGAGCTCGTATGGTGAAAATATGGTTGCATTATCTTCAAAATAGACCTGTCTTTCCAGTGGCTTTTCTGCCATCCTGCAACTTTGAGTTGGGGAGTTCTGAGCTCCAGTCTCTTTCCCAGGCATGTTATCCTGGCCTGGCACGCATCCAGAGGACCCCACTTCTGGTTCTAAGTTAGCAGTTGGGGATAGGTGGGGTGGCATACTGTGCATTCCCCGTCATCCAGGGGGGCTCTCCAACTATGCAGAGCTTGCACAATGCTGTGCTCTGGTTCTGGGCTCTCCCAAGGAATCCTCACGTCCTGCACAGAGCCACTTCTAGATACCCACCACCTGCCATCTCTCCATTGTATAAATCTCCTGCATGCAGCCATCCAGTCAAGAGCCAGAATTAATTCTGGTGCCCATGTGATTCCCCCAAGCTTAGTGTGCACTGCTGGGTTCTCAACATGCTGCACCACAGGGGGGATTGAGGTGCTGAGCCAATTTGTGTTGTTGTTGTTTGCATTTCACTCAGCCATCTCTCTCAACTCTGCACCAATAAGCGACATCCGGGACTTAACTGTGCCTCAGTACTGGGAGGCTGTTATGAGTAAAATCATAAAAGGTTTTATCGCACTCGACATGGTTTGTATACATACTTCCTTGTTGATATGCGTTGCCCGGACTACTCCGGAAGGACGTCACATAGTCTGCTAATATTTGGCAGACGATTCTGTGCCGGCTTTGCGTGGCAGATTTGAGCTAGTATTCGGTCTCTTTCGATGTGTATTCACTGTGTGTGAAAGACGTGTTTTTGACGAGCTCCAGAAAGTGTACTCTTGTGATAGAGTCTTTGTGAGTTTATATCTGCTAGGTCGTCCTACAGTATGTAGTCTATGCTTGATTATATTCAAATGGACAAGCGAATGCTGAATAGAAAGAAGTGAGTGTGGAACTGTGTTATTGAATATTTCAGCAGTATGCATCAGACATCTTGTCCTTAGTCTACGTGACGATAGACTGGTTTCATGGACTGGCTAGTGAATGTTATTGATTATTATATTGTGGATGCCAATATATAAAGAGCTTCGTCCTGTATTAAAAGTGAATATATGTTTCTTCAACGTCAAACTGGCCTTATCAAGTTTCTGACTGTCGAAGACTGATTACACGTTTTAAGGCTGTTTAAAAAGTTGGATTTAGAGGCCTGTTACAAAATATACCCTAGACAAGCTGGAAGCCAAAAACCAGCTACTTGATGATTTGAAGAAGAACTCGGCGGGGAGAAGTTAGACTACTAATTCTACCATTACAATAATCGGGGCAGCAAGCCGATGATCGATTGATCGTAAGACTTTTTTTCATCATTTTTGCTAAAGACGTTCTCATGCAATCATGCTTCGTTCCAGTTATTCAAAATGGCGTACGTGTCATCTGCTAGAGTCTGAGAAGGCCTGAATACAAGTTCGCTTTACAGTCCTTAATCTGTTCGAGTATTGAACGAGCAGTTGTTCAAGAAGATTATACCTGCTGCATCCTGATGAATGAAAGCATCAAATTTTCTGCCGAAGATGGAGTATTTTTATGACAACGGTGAATCAAGTGGATCCTGAAACGTGTCAGCTGTTGCAGCGTTGCTAGAATTAGTGAGCGGTCTTTTGTGTCCAGTTCGCATCGGTGCTGGGAGGAACGGACATTGAAACTGGGAGGATTTTGAAGCCTGGCAATCAGATAAGTCACGTTTATGTTTCATACAGCGTGTGACTGAATTATCTTTGTTTGCCTGCGCTATTTTTTCAGATTTATGTTGCATGTTTTAATGTCGTGGTGTATTTAATCTGTGGAAGGTAGGAGGGACTTGTGAATCTGTCAATACCGTTTCGACTGGTCGATAGATTCATGAGCGTTTCTATAGGGTTTGGAGTGTGATTGTTTCAAATACTGGGGCCGGCTTTACAATGCTGTGTGAATCTGCTACTATTGAAATAATCATGACCTATGAGTGTAAGCTGTGAAGTACTGTTAAGTGTACAATTTGTGATTGTAGTCCAGTCCTATATTTTTTCTCTTTAGTTGGCTGCATTTTTGTTTGTGAATCTGTGCTTCTAACCTGGCTATCTTTCATTTAATAGATGTGATATATGTTGTAAAAAATTGATTGTGATGTATTGTCATAAGTGTGAATAGAGCTATAGTTTTTTTGATTGTTCAATTTAAATATTCATGCCTAAGTTTCCTATTTGCATTTGCTTCTTTTGGGCTCTAATCACTGTATTATGTCTTCTTGTTTGTACTTTTATGCTCCATATTGTGCTACTAATGCATCAAGTGGTTGAATTGAAGTGGTGATTTAATTATTGAAAATATTATTCAAAGTGATAATATTGTAAAATTTACTTTATTTGTTGCAATTGAAAGGCACAATAAGAGTAAAGCATGGAAACCTTGAAAGATTTAGTAAAGGTTGGAAAAGATTTTGGTTTGGAGGGGGAAGCCTTGCAAACCTATGTAGACAAGGAAATCAAAAGACAAGAAGAATTGTCAGAAAAAAATAAGACAAGAAGAATTGTCAGAAAAAAGAAGACAAGAAGAAAAAGAAATAAGACACGAAGAATTGTCAAGAAGAGCAGAAGAGTTAGCTCTTGAAAAGGAAAAAAATTAGCCTATGCTCAGGCTGAGTTAAAACATGCTCAAGAAATTAAATTAGCTGAGATTGAACTTGAGAAATTAAGATTGCAACAACCTCATGTGAATGTCAAGAATGTTGATACTGACAGAAGAGATCATAACAAATATGTCAAGGTAAATTTGCCTAAATTTAACTCTTCCATTGACGATATCTTATACTTCCTTAGTAGATATGAGACTTATTGTCATGAGTTTAATATCGATAAAACTACATTGTCTAGTAGGCTCATGAATTTAATGGTCGGAGAAGCATTTACGGCTGGGTGTACAATGGATGACCAATCTAGAAATGACTAGGATGCTGTTAAAGTATTGCTACTTAAGGGATCTCAATTGTATGAGGATGGCTATAGGCTGAAATTTAAATCACTAGCGCCAGATTCTGCAAAGGACTTTACAGAATTTATTGCCTCCATAAAAATGTACTTTTCAAGATGAATTGATCTGGCTAAAATTGAAAAGACATTTGAAGGTTTGCCTGACTTAATTTTAAGAGATAAAGTTTTGTCCTCCATTAGTGGAGATTTTTTTATCCTTTTTGCAGGAGAGAAAACCAGATAAGTTGTCTGTTTGTGAAACCTTGGGTAGACAATACCAGGTCGCACACCCAAACAAGAATTTAAGCAAAGATAACATTAGGGATTCTCTTCCAGCAGCTTCAGCCAGAGTGATGAATTATAACAATTCTAGGCAAAGATCCAATAGCATTGACAAGAATTATAGATTCAATCAAAACGTTCAATATGGCAACAATAGAGGCAGATATAACTTTAATAAGAAATCTCAACAGCCTCAGAGATATGATAACTATAATAATAATAATGATTATTATGGACCTCAATCATCAATCAGATATAATGATTACCAAAATAGAGGAGGTTATAATGCCAGATCAGGCAGAGGTAATAGGTCATTCAACAGGAATAATGACAATTACACAAACAATAGAGGTTCTTTTCAGAACAATAATTATCGACAGGCAAGAAACTCAGAACGTGTTAATGCTGTCGTGGATGTCAGTAACAATAATGCAAACCAAAACAATGTGCCTATCGCTCATGCAAATGCTTGCAGTGTTGACTTAGCTAATAGTACTAACTGTACTCAATGCAGTTCTTTGTTTCAGCCACAGAGAGTACCGAGACTTTTGTGTGGACACCCTTTGCCTGTTATGTCATCTGTTGAAAACACAGGTTCCTTGGTACTGGATAAGGGTTTTGTAAATAATAAATTAGTTTCACTGTTGCAAGATACAGGTGCAACAACGATTGGAATACAAAGATCGATGGTAGACCCATAAGATTACACAGGAAAGGAAGTTAAGTGCATTACTTTTGGTAGAACGGTGGAATACTATCCTACAGCGGAGGTATTTCTGGATACACCGTATTTTACTGGTAGAGTGCTGGCATGTTTATTAAATAAACCTGTCGCTGGGATTATCCTTGGAAATATCAGAGGTATCCATGAATGTTCCAGACAAGACATTGAGGAGTGGGAGAAAAAGCACTTAATAATGGCTAACGCTGTTACTACCAGAGCACAAGCTCGTGAGGAAAGGTTAAATCATAATGATGATGATATTATGTTAGAGGAAGTTATCAATGATGATGAGCACACAAATGATGTCATGAGTGATGATAATGATGACATTGATAATGATGAGGGTAATGAAAATGATAATACTACTCTTGTTGAAGAAGGTGATTATTTACAAATTGAATTGATTGAGAAGGAATCTTTTATTACAAGACAAAGAAAAGATGACTCTTTAAAAAAAAATTTTAAGTTGGTAACATCAAGGAAGGTGATTACTGATGATAAGGCAAAACATTGTGTTACGGTGGGATAAATTAGAGGATCATGCATGGATACACGAATGATAGCAGGTGTTCATTCAGGACATTATGGTCAGTACACATAACAAAGCCGGTAGGTGAACAGGTCCACGGGAAAAACATGGTTGACATTTAATAAACAAAGTCACTTCACAGTGCTCTCCACATGTAAGCCTACCTTGCCGTGGTTGGAGAGCTTGAGCGCCCCAATGATCCCGGGAGCTATGCCGGCGGGAGTTTTACTCCTGGCAGGGTCACCCAAGCCGGACAGGTCCTGGGTGAGGGGCCAGACTAAATGGGCTGAGGAGTGGGTGGAACCCTATAGGTGTAGATGCAGAACCCACCGGCGAGTGGTACATGCTCTGGTCTGCACCAATCCACCCCCACTTCATGGGTTAAATGCTTTCTTGCCTCATTCTTCACTGTTTGTCGTCTATCACGCCCACGGCGACCGTTGCCTCAATTGGCTGTGTGTGGTGTACCCGGAAACGGGGCCTCCCAGCACTGAGGCACAGTTAAGTCCCCGATGTCACTTATCGGTGCAGAATTGAGAGAGATGGCTGAGCATCACAATCCCCCCTGTGTTGCAGCATGATGAGAACCCAGCATTGCACACTGAGCTTGGGGGGATCACTTGGGCACCAGACTTAATACTGGCTCTTGACTGGATGGCCGCATGCAGGAGATTTCTACAATGGAGGGTTGGCAGGTGGTGGGTATCTGGAAGTGGCTCTGTGCAGGACGTGAGGATTCCTTGGGAGAGCCCAAAAACCAGAGCACAGCATTGTGCAAGCTCTGCATAGTTGGAGAGCCCCCTGGATGACGGGGAATGCACAGTGTGCTACCCCACCTATCCCCAACTGCTAACTTAGAACCAGAAGTGGGGTCCTCTGTATGCGTGCCAGGCCAGGATAAAACGCCTGGGAAAGAGACTGGAGCTCAGAACTCCCTAACTCAAAGTTGCAGGATGGCAGAAAAGCCACGGGAAAGACAGGGCTATTTTGAAGATAACGCAACCATATTTTCACCATACGAGCTCGGACGCCGCCTCGGTAAACAAGGTCCGCGCAGAGCAGTGACACCCCCAGGCTGCTTGCGAATAGTCTACTACTGGGAACATAAACAGATTAGGGATGAGCCCACTCTCCCGTTGAGCAGGTGCTAAAGTCGTAGATACTGGGCCAGAAGGCGCACCGGAAACCACAGTATCATGCAACTCGCTTTTTTTTTTTTCTATGGAGAGTACACCGTCAAATAAATCTCGTTCTGGTGCTCGCCCTGTGGAGCTCCACCAGGCAGGTGCAGTGCCGGGCTCTGAGCCTCGACAGAGCCCACCCTCAGCTACTGGAGGACCCTCTAGACCGTCTTGTGGAGTCAGCAGACGGCAGAGGAGAACTACTGACCAAAACAAAACAGAAAAAAGAGAAACCCAGAGTGCCACTTGTCATAATGCACTGGAATGCAGAGGGAGTGAACAGCAAGCAGGCTGGATACAGCAAAAAGACAGAGCTGGAAAACATCTTGTATGAGAAGCAAGTCAGTGTTTGCTGTATCCAAGAGACTCACTTGAAAGCAGATCAAACCTTTAAAATAAGGGGATATCAATGCTTCAGATCCGACAGAAAAGATAGACGAAAAGGAGGAGTACTTACTCTTGTAAGGAATAACATTCCTGCACACGAAAGGAAAACCTTCATGGATGGAGCAGAATATCAGCTGCTGCAGATAAAGGTAGACAAGATGGAAATAGAACTCCTGAACTATTACTGTCCGAACAACAAACCTCTGAGTCTCAGCTCTATACAGGTACCAGCCACCAACTTTATAGCAGTTGGAGACTTTAATAGCCACTCCCAGAGCTGGGGCTATAACCATCTGGATCACAGAGGTGAAGAGGTTGAAACTTGGCAAGATGATCACTCCCTAATCCTAGTCAATAATGCCACAGATACTCCTACCTTCTACTCCAGAGGATGGCACACAACTTCAACACCAGATCTTGCCTTCTCCACACCAGATATAGCTGGATCTATTAGTAGAGAAGTAGGAGATCAACTAGGGGGAAGCGACCATCGCCCAATCTTTCTTACTGTCCAGAGTGCAACTCTCAGTACAGGCCCAGCCATTACAAGATGGAACTACAAAAAAGCCAACTGGGGTTTATTCAGGCATCAGGTGAACACGCTGCTGTCTACCCTCAAGGTACAGAACAGAGATATTAATGAAGTGGTAAAAGACTTCAACAGATGCATACTACAAGCTGCAAAAGAAACCATTCCCAAAGGATGCCGGCGTAACTACATACCATACTGGTCCAGCACACTCCAAGAACGTCAGGAAGCTATGGACAAGGCTAGAAAGAACGCAGAGTCTCAGCCTTCACTTGAAACTCACAACAAATGGAAAAAGGCTGTAGCAGAGTTTCAGAGAACAAAGCTAGAAGAAAAACGGAAAAGCTGGAGAACTAAAACGGCATCGCTGAACCTTGAGAAAGACGGCAGGAAACTTTGGAGATTAGTCAAGTCTCTAAATGAAGAGCGTTCCTCACCAAGGCAGACTATCACATTGGATGAAGGTGGCAAACTTTTCAGAGGAAAACAAGCTGCAGACTTGTTTGCTAGAAGATACAGTTCAGAAAGCAACTTACCCATTAACATAGACCATCAGAGAGAGATAAGAAAAGAAATACTGGCAACCATGGGACAGACAGATACTCCTGCCCCAATGAGGGAACCCATCACACTAGGAGAACTACAGAAGGCTATTTCCAAGCTTAAGTTTCAAAAGTCACCCGGCCCAGACAAAATCAGCAACGAAATGCTAGTAAATCTGAGCTCAGCAGCAAAGACAAAACTGCTTGAGATATTCAACCACAGCTGGTTGAAAGGAACGGTACCCCAAGTATGGAGAGAAGCCATCACAATACCCATACTAAAGAAAGGGAAATGTAAGACCGAGGCTGCAAGTTACCGGCCAATCAGTCTCACAAGCTGTGTTGGGAAGACTATGGAGCGAATAGTCAACCACAGATTGAAATGGTATTTAGAGTCTGAGCAGATCCTGGTGCCGGAACAAGCTGGATTTAGAGAATGCTACAGTATAGAAGACCAAGTTACTTACTTGTCTCAAGCAATAGAAGATGCCTTTCAGGAGAAGAAAAAGGTCCTAACGATCTGGGTCGACTTCAAGCAGGCCTTTGACAGGGTGTGGAAAGATGGCCTCATTGCAAAACTTGGGAGAGGTGGAATCCAAGGCAACATGATGAAATGGATCCAGTCATACTTGCATAACAGGAGAACTAGAGTCACTCTTGACGGTCTGCAGAGCAGAAAAGTGTTGCTCCATCAGGGGGTACCTCAAGGAGGAGTAATTTCCCCTACACTCTTCCTTGTTTACATCAATGACCTGGTGAAAGATCTCCCTGCAGGAGTGAAAGCTGCCTTATATGCAGATGACCTAGTACTCTGGTGCGCTGATGAAAATGTCACCACAGCAAATTATAGAATGCAGCGGGCAGCAGACATGCTAGTGTCATGGGCAGAGAAATGGCTTATCACAATAAACACAGACAAAACCTCCACAACACTGTTCTCCCTCGCCCCCAAGGACAAATCAGCTAACATACACCTAGGGACAACCGTTATCAAGGAAGAAAGCTACCCCACCTATCTTGGGGTGACATTTGACCAAAGGCTTACATGGAATAAGCATATTGAAAATGCAGAAGGAAAGGCCCGAAGACGACTAGGCATACTCAGAAAATTGGCAGGTACCAACTGGGGAGCAAATGAACGAAATCTAAAGAAGATTTATAGTGGAGTAATAAGACCACACTTAGAGTTTAGCTCAGCAGCATGGTCATCAGCTGCTAACTCACATCTGCAGTCCTTGGACAAGGTGCAAAATCAAGCTCTCAGGCTCATTACAGGAGCCATGAAAACTACACCAATAACAGAGATGCAGAAGGTTGCTGGATTACAGACATTGTCCCATAGAAGAGACACAAAGACCATGATCCAGATGGAAAAGTACAACAGTATGCCAACGCACCCAATGAAGGCAAGACTAGATGATCTGGCATTGGGACGTCTAAAGCGTAGCAGCTTTGTGCATCGGGGAAAAAGACTTATAAGACAGCATCAAGAAGACCTATCTATGAAGACAACACCACTGAAGCCCACCCTATACCCTGTACCATGGGAGCAGGCCAGCAGTGCCCTCCAAATTAATACGTCGGTCAGTGGTCTCACAAGTGGATGTGAGTATAATGATCTGCAAAAACGAACTGCTACATTGAGTATGATCCAAGAAAGCTATCCCGATCAATCATGGATACATGCCTATACAGATGGATCAGCAACTAATGCTGTTAGGAATGGAGGTGCCGGTATCTTTATCTCATATCCTGACAACCACTATGAGACTAGGCACATTCCCACTGGTAAATTCTGTTCCAACTATACAGCTGAGGTTCAAGCTCTAGAGCAAGCTGCAAATATGATTTATAACACCAACTCTGACTGCCACCAGGTAGTCATCCTCACAGATGCACTGTCTGTCCTGCAAGCTCTCAAGGGTGGTAAACTCCCGCATCTGAGAAATGAACTAAACAAGGTAGCTGCCAAAAAGAGAACCATACTTCAGTGGGTACCATCTCATTGTGGTGTACCCGGAAATGAAAAGGCAGATAAACTTGCAAAAAAGGGAGGAGAATGTGAACAAGAAGATAATGAAGTCACATACTTTGAGAAAAAGAGAGCTATCCAGACTATAAGAAGAGAAAGTACATAGCAATGGATAAGCGTAGTAGATTATCCCTCGTCCGTCAATAAGTTTCAAACGTCAGGCATCTTTAAGTGGCAATAATATAAACATTAATTTACTCCTCTCATCTCCATTCAATTTTGGCCGTTGTACTAAAGGTTCGGTCAATCCACGAAAACCAAAGTAATGCGGCAGACGCAAATCAGGGCAAACCAAATATTAGTTGCCTCATATCTCAAAGTTACTTGTAGTAAATTATGGTATGAACTTCTAGATAAGTTTATGAACCATCTTGCACATAACGTGGCGGCCTCAAACAATAAATGCCACGATGTATATTTATATATCACACTCCATTATCCCGGAGCTCGAAAATTACATCTCTCTCGGACGCAAACACAAAGACGGAAGCCAATTAATTTACACACTGAACCCCACGACATGTGACAGAAACGTCACTAGTTGACCGTCGCTCATCACGGGTGAACGCTTCGTGCAAACCGTAGTTTGTCTACAGGCGAACACAGTTCCTCACATAAAAATGGAAATGTGCTAGCGTGTAGTAACATGCCACACTATTTTATCTGCATCCCAAATCTATCCTTAACATATCAACCCCTTCGCGGTGTAAAAAAACAAATTTATTTGTTTTTTTTCTTCAATTCAAATATTTCCTATGCGGAAAATATCGGCCAAAATTGATCATCTCACAAATATTGAGCCATATTGAAAATAATCTAGTCGCAGTCAGTCTGCATAATGTAACTTATTATTAAATAACCTGCTAGACGAATTTGTCATCAGTCATAAACTGTCATATGTCCATAAGTAAAAGTCATATACAGTCGATATTCCAATGATGTAACACAAAAATTACATAAATGTATGATCCCTGTGAGTTTACAATAACCATATCAAAGAAATAGCATGCATATATGAAAATTATATGAGATATATAAAATAAATAAAAAAACACAAAATCCAAATCAAAATTAAAAAATGCATGAATTATAAATTTAAAAAAATGATTTAGAAAGTTATATCTCTAACTAACAATGCTGTCAAAAATCCTAAAATTAAGCTTAAACGCAATTCACACATGACATGAATCAAAGAAGCAATGCGATATGACATTAATGTAACTAAAGTACATGAATATCTCATAAAAAGGGAAAGAAGAGAGAAAAAAAATAGAACTAAGTCAATATGAATCTTCAAGTTCGAGCTGTGGGCATCTCGATAAACTATAGGTGACTATATTTGATGAACTTGGGATGGCTTGAATATCATATTTTCTCGGCATCAGTCAACGTTCTTGAGATATGGAAGGTTGCATGCACCGTCCTCTCAAATTCTTGCACCAGCGAAGCAACGAAACTCTGGAACAAGCATATGTGCGGGGATAATAATTCAAATTTATAACTGGTTACCTCAAATAGGTGGCATAGAAAAAAAAATTTTGAAGTTTGAATATAATTTACCGTGTCCTGGCACTCTGGTTTCCAGTGCACGTGGTTCGGTAAGTCTTTTTTTTTTTTTTTGCAAGGCAGAGAGGTCTGCAGTGACGGAAGACAAGTTGGGTATAAATTTACTGTAATATTGAATTAAACCGAGATGACCACGAACTTGCTTCTGAGTAGTAGGCATGGACAATTTTAGAATTTTGGAAATGTTCTGTGGCACAAATGAAATTTAAGACATAATCAACATAAGATATACGTAAAATGAGAAAGATGCACCAGAGAAACCACATTAAAAACTGCGTGGTGCAGAATCATGAACTAATTGCAGATCTAGGCAACGGTGTCGAAAATAGGCTCCGTTGTCGAAGTTAATAACTTGGCGAGCATCGCCATGTGAATAAAAATAAATAAGTGCTACTTTACCATTAGAGCTGGGAATAGAAAAAAGACGCACATATCTGACGTCCGCAGTGTACTGAAAAAATTCCGCCAGTGCGCTCCATGTAGTGCTTGGTGGAAGATTTCGCACTAATACGGTGCGTGAGAGTATATTGATACCACCATATGTGGGGGTCGATCCCACGAAATTCGCGTTATCAGCACGAAATCGTGCGCTGGGAAGGTATGCCGTTGCAGTGGAATGAGAGACATGGTAATTAATTTTCCGTCTGCGCGTCATGGCTGGCTTAAAAGGTGCATCATACTGCATGTGCTGAGTATGATGTTTATTTTTTAAGATCAGGTTCATTCTGATCATGTCGCCATGACTTGTTCCCAGAATTGGCAGTATTGTCTCTGGCATAAGAGTGCTGGCGAGGGAAGTTGTACTTGCCTCGAAATGATTTTACTTTTTGAGGTTGTGATGACTTATTAGAGTCACAATTAGCACCGCCGGCATGTCGTACAATAGGTTTGTCATAACGATTGTGGGACAACAAATTTTTGTGCAACACCACATCTAGCAACCCATCAACCCTTTTTCTTAACTTAGAAATTTCTTCACTTTGCTTCTTATTTTCTTCTTCAATGTTCACATTTTTGCTCTTCTCCTCCGTGAGTGATTTCTCAATTTTAGACATCTTTTCTTTCTCCATAGTTAATTCTTCTACTCTCTTTTTCTCATCTAATTGTATATGACTTCTTGCTACATCTAACATATTAACCTTTGATCTTAAATCAGAAATCTCAGATTTCAATATTTGAATCTCTGCTACCTGTGCATCACAGTCTATCTTTAAAGCAGTATTAAGCTTAGTTAGTTCACCATAGACACTCTTATCAAATTCCAGGACGGACACTTTTTCCTCGTACTCTAATTTCATCTGCTGTAGCTCACTCGCAAGAGATTTTTCCTTACATTTATGATCCTCTATCGTTTGTTCCTCCTGAACAACGTCGTCGCGTATAGCGCGGTGTATGTTATTTAATACCTGACCATGTGGCACATGAAGGTATTTTGACAGAAAAAACCGAAGATGCATATGCAGTAATTGTGCCACGTCCGTGGCAATATTTATATGAGGAATAGAATGAAAATTCCAACTCACAAAGTCCTCCAAATCTGATGCCGCCTGACATAAAAAAACGATCCATCACATATTCCTCAAGTGCTGGGCCTTGAAGTCTATTATCCCTACCATCCTGGAGCAGCACATCCAGCACAGAGATCATGTCATCCGTAGACATTTTAAATTCTTACTGAGACTCACTAAGTCTATTAATTATCAGCAAATTGCTTTACAATTTATTTTTTTCAACAACAAAAATATTTTTTTGGGTTAATATTATATACTGCTGTGCCCTAAAGAACTTACTTAGTTAAGGTAGTCAATGTACCAAATTACTGATGCTTTGCAACAGCATCAATGCAAATGATTTATCAATATTATTGACCAATAATATCAAAATGTATCATGAAGAAAACAAAACACTGGTGAGAGAAAAAAAATAATGCACAAGAATATAATTGATGGAACTAAACAAGAAGACAAGTACAAGTGATCAAGACAATGTAATAATAGCAGCAAGTAAACGAAGAAGAATGCACATGGGAAACTAAGAAGAAAACAACAAATAGAACAGACTTACTGCTTAAAAAAAAACTACAGGACCTGTAACAAGATATATATATAAATGTAAACGAGTGATAGAAGGTTAGACTAGCATTACGAACAGAATGATTGCCAACTAAGGAGAAGAAAACAAAACCAACACACTACAAAAACTGACAACTAAAAATACGGGGCAGCACACCTAACAAATTAGGTCACACTAAACGGCAGTGAACCACGTCGGTGAATAAACTCAGGCCGGCAATTTCACTGCTTGAGAAATGTAAGCAAAACCTATAGAAATATCTGCTGAGCGGTCATTTTACAATGACATGTGTCGCTAACAACAGATTTGTACAAAGACATAGAACAAGAAAACAAATAACACAGATGTAACAAAAAGGCTTACACCACGGTAAAGATACAAGAGTGTATTAACAGGCACTTATCTTATCGTAATCCGATCAGATGCAAGTCCGGAAAAAGGTGTCAACACTGGAAAACGCTGTCCCTCAATACAAGTGAAGCACGGATAAAATGTAAATAGTACACGGTTTCAATCAGATGGGCATCATGAACTGTGTAGATCTTGAAACGTTGTGTTGACTTGGTACAAAATAACTTGACATCGCCGTGGCAGGACTTGAAACTTGAAAGAATCTTATAAACGTTATGATGTAGACTGGAACACGAAATAAACTTGGAAACTGGTTGGCTTGAAATTGTAATCATGAACGTTACAGCGAACAATAGGACATTGAAACTGGAACATTGGATATGCGCAGTGGCAAAGTTCGTTATCCAACTGGACACGCTGGCAATGACTGAGTTCATGAGGTGGTGTGTTTACAATAACACGCTGAACAGAGGTGACGATCGAATATACAGATTCAATGGCAGCTGTAGATTTGCAAAGTACGAAGGTATACTTGCTTACGTGAATTTGAAAATCATGTCCTGATGAAAGTATCGATCCAAAACCATACTGGCTCACCAAATTATATGGTGTTACGGTGGGATAAATTAGAGGATCATGCATGGATACACGAATGATAGCAGGTGTTCATTCAGGACATTATGGTCAGTACACATAACAAAGCCGGTAGGTGAACAGGTCCACGGGAAAAACATGGTTGACATTTAATAAACAAAGTCACTTCACAATGGTCCATCAAACATCAAAAGTACATAGCAATGGATAAGCGTAGTAGATTATCCCTCGTCCGTCAATAAGTTTCAAACGTCAGGCATCTTTAAGTGGCAATAATATAAACATTAATTTACTCCTCTCATCTCCACTCAATCTTGGCCGTTGTACTAAAGGTTCGGTCAATCCACGAAAACCAAAGTAATGCGGCAGACGCAAATCAGGGCAAACCAAATATTAGTTGCCTCATATCTCAAAGTTACTTGTAGTAAATTATGATATGAACTTCTAGATAGGTTTATGAACCATCTTGCACATAACGTGGCGGCCTCAAACAATAAATGCCACGATGTATATTTATATATCACACTCCATTATCCCGGAGCTCGAAAATTACATCTCTCTCGGACGCAAACACAAAGACGGAAGCCAATTAATTTACACACTGAACCCCACGACATGTGACAGAAACGTCACTAGTTGACCGTCGCTCATCACGGGTGAATGCTTCGTGCAAACCGTAGTTTGTCTACAGGCGAACACAGTTCCTCACATAAAAATGGAAATGTGCTAGCGTGTAGTAACATGCCACACTATTTTATCTGCATCCCAAATCTATCCTTAACACATTGGTATACCTTAAATAATGACATTTTGGTGAGGAATTTTCAAGATGTTGATTCTGTTAAGAAACAAATAATGGTACCGGTTTGTTATAGACCAGTGGTGCTACGACATGCACATGATATAAATGCTGCGGGTCATTTGGGTATCGCAAGGACTAAACAGAGAGTTTTGTCTCTTTTTTTTTGCCAGGTGTGACCAAAGATTTAAAGGTTTTTTGTCGCACTTGTTTAGTTTGCCAGAGTGTTGCAACTAAAAGGCCTGGTCTTTAACGCACCCATTCAAGCAGCAGACATATCCTTGCGTCCATTCGCAAAGATGTCTATTGACCTTATTTATCCTATCAAAGTCACTTCAGCTAGGGGGCATAGATTTGTATTAACGTGTATCGATATGTGTACTCGTTGGCCTGAGGTTATCCCATTGAAAAAAATTTCCAGTGACGACATGGCGGATGCTCTATTTTTAATATTCAGCAGACTGGGTTTTCCCGAAAACATACAGTCTGATAATGGATCGCAATTTGTATCAGATGCCATGAAAAAAGTAATGAGCATGTTTGGAATTGAAAGATCACTCAGTTCCTTATATCACGCTCAAGCGTGTGGGAAAGTAGAAAGATTTAATAGGACCTTAAAGCAAATGCTTGATAGAGTCACAGCGAAATATCCGCAAGAGTGGGATCGAATCTTACCAGCTGTTCTCTTTGCCTACCGAGAAATTCCCAATTCTAGTACCGGATTTTCCCGTTTTGAGTTGGTGTTAGACCATATATGGACCATGCTCTTATCAATATCTACGTCCTATCTTTGAAGCAAAATCAAAACAGGAATCTATTAGATGCGTCGTCCTTACAAAATCATAAAAAAATTATCAGATGTCGACTATGTTGTAGATGTGAAAGGAAAAGGTTTCATACTAGACCACCAAATCTACGTCCTATCTTTGAAGCTATTGACGAATCTATTGATCGTCGTTCTTCCTTGGCAGTAATTCAGGAGGAAACTTCGGACTTTGCTGATGATGGTGAACCTGTTCTATCGTTACCTGATATTCATCTGTTGGCAACTGAATCTTGGAAAGATGTTTCCATTAATCCTACTTTGAATTCTAATCAGAAGGATCAGATTTCTAACTTACTACAATCTTTTTCAGATGTGCTCACGGATATTCCTGGGCATACCGATGTGATTCAACATGATATCATATTAACGATTTCAGGCCTATTAAACTGAAACCGTATCCTATCCCAATTCATTTGCAATCTCAGATACAAGATGAGATAAAACACATGATTAAATTAAACATAATAGAACCGTCCAATTCACCATATAGTTTTCCTATGGTGTTAATCAGGAAAAAGGACAAATCTATAAGAATTTGTATTGATTTTAGGCGGTTAAACGCAGTGTCCATCCGAGACGCGGAACCTCTTCCCGTTCTTGAATCACTTCTTGACAGACTATCTACTGCCACTTTCTTCACTAAGTTTGACTTATCAAAGGGATATTGGCAGGTCCCTTTATCTGACAAATCTAAACCGTACACAGCTTTCGCTACACCTTTAGGTTTGTTTCAATTTAACTATATGTCTTTTGGTCTTGTTAACGCTCCTGCTACGTTTGTACGCATGATGCGGAGACTATTTTCTGATCGTGAGGATTTCATTACCTACATAGATGATATTTGTTTGTTCCATCATTCTTTGAATGATCATATCAACGGTATTCATTCTCTATTAGATACCTTACGATGTCATAATATTACTGCTCGACCTTCTAAGACTAAAATAGGTTTTTTCTGAAATTACCTTTCTCGGTCACAAGGTTGGAGGTGGAGTCTTAAAACCTGAAGATTCCACGGTTTTCAAAATTCTTAATCTAGATATTCCTCGAACAAAAAAACAAGTTCGAAGTCTTTTGGGTTTTATCAATTTTTACAGGCGATTTCTACCAAATTTTTCTGATTTAACCTCAGTTCTGTCTGCGTTGCTGAAGAAAGACACAGCAAAGAAAGTAACTTGGACACATGCGTGTCATGATGCATTAAACGTGATAAAGTATGCCTTCTCAAAATCGCCAATATTACGATTGCATTATATTCGATTTCCTTTTATTCTCAGAGTTGATGTCAGCAATGTCGCAATAGGGGTAACACTAATGCAAGAGTTTGAAGGCCACATGCACCCTACTATGTATGTGAGCAGGAAGTTAACCCCCACAGAACAAAAGTACCCAATCGTGGAAAGAGAGCTGCTAGCTATCGTTTTTGCCTTCAATAAACTTCAAAGATACCTCTTGGGAGCTCACTTCACTCTTGAGACTGATCAACGTGCTTTGGGTTATTTACAGACAGCTCGTTTTACTAATCCAAAGGCAGCAAGGGCCAGCCTGGCTTTACAGCCGTACGATTACAGCATTAGATCAATAAAGGGAAACCTCAATGTCGTCGCCGACGTGTTGTCTAGATGCATCAAGGACGCTCCATCATCCATTGCGTCCACAAGTTCAGATGATCAACATAATGCAATGTAGTCTGAATATCTACTTTCCCAGATTCGGTGCTCAAAACATTTCGCATCAAGAACCACGTAATTTCATTAAATCACCAGATTGTACTTTCGTCATGGTGATGTTACAGCGATGACACCCGCACAGACACATGATGATGCTTAACTATAGATCACTTCATAGCGTGTGACATATAGTTTTACTTCGGACATTGCATAGACACAACATACAGTCATCTTCAGATGCGCATTTCAACTACCAGTTGTCAAGAAAAGAAATTTGTACAAATGTTTCGATTGCTTCAGTTCGGAACAGTTTTGGAAATACACACATTAACAGTCATGAGACTTTATGCTGGACTGTCAAGGGAGACAACTTTTAAATGAAGCTCATACCAGGATTTCAAGGGAGTTAGCAATGTGATTGATACGCAACTTTTCTTCGTGATTTCGCTTCATAGTTCGCGCACTTATGGATTTTTTGTCTTATACTATTAAAGAGACAACAATTATGGACACATTCAAGATGGAATTTCTACATGAAACTTCAAGCACTATATGATTGTGTGCACAGAATTGACTTGACTTTATTGGAAATAATAGCTTTTTCCCATACAGGAGTGGAAAAGACATATTGACTTACTACTCTCAGACCTAAAGGTCTTTTATATTTGGACATGCGCCCTAATATAACCGACTAGGTTGAACGGGACGCGCCTCGCCAAAACGAGGCAAAAGTTTAAAAAAAAAATAACTTTTCAACACAAAAGAATATTACTTTGACACTTATGAGTTAGATATTAAGGCGCTGTGTACGCTAATACAAAATTAATTCATGATTCGTTTTTCATATTATGTATATGATACAATTTGACATACAATTCACTACCACACAAAACTTTATGTATTTGACAATGTGTAACAGTCAAACATTTTGTGTGTGTCAAGTGTCTGTCTTACGTCTTCTATGATTGAATAATATTATTATATACACTAAGCATTAATGTTAATTTCAAGTGACATTTATTGATTAGGTGACATGACAATAAACAGTAGGTGTTTTCTGACAGACGGAAGTGTGAGAATGCATGGTATATTTGTTGCTGTCATTTTCGACGGAGTCATCTGTCAAGTTATTTGCTTATGTTTTATCATAAGAATAATTGTGTCTTTACCTTGCGATGTCAGGTTGATTAGGGGTTGTCTTCCCTTGTTTGTTCATTCATTGTGTTTGACCTTTAGGGTCAAAGGTAGACAGTTCGGGCGTGGGCCCATGCGCAGGTTTTTTAAGCGCCAAGTTGAGTTACTTCCGTCAGGGCGGGATGTAAGCTGGCTTCGGAGGGACGAACGTCCATTGTGTTTTCGGGGAATTCTTCGAAGTGACTGCGTTGGCAGTTCTCTCCAGTGATTCTCTGTACGTCGGGATGGCGACAGAGTTCGTTATTATGTTCTGAGGATTCTGTGCAAGGTAACACCGACCTTTTCTACATTATTATGCTTCGGTGGCAGAACATGTTTAAAGTTACCAAGACTGTGAACTACAGCTCACCGATCCTACATTACAGAACTTATACATTATGCTCAAGATAGCTATGTAAGACTATTTGTCTTTAAACGAACCGAAGTCCAGCGACAAAGCTATATTGTGGGAACCGCAGATTGGCGGTATATTTATATCTACATAAGCATTACTGCAGGGTTGATGTTATCCTGCTTAAAAGAAGTACACAGATGACGTCATAACGAGGCCTGTGTTAAGGCTAATATATT
Organism: Oreohelix idahoensis; assembly: GCA_024509875.1. Taxonomy (NCBI): domain Eukaryota; kingdom Metazoa; phylum Mollusca; class Gastropoda; order Stylommatophora; family Oreohelicidae; genus Oreohelix; species Oreohelix idahoensis. The sequence continues at coordinate 301,778 of JAMPIV010005314.1, forward strand.
ACAGCCTGATATGTGCAATTGGCGGGGAATGCCAAGTTGTACCTGTATGTCAAAGTGATTAAGGTATCTGACGCGTTTATTCAGAGATCCCAGGGCGGCGCTACGAACTGTCATTATTGAAGAACATTGCTATTTGACCATGCACGAATATTCAAATGTTTACCAGCCTTTTGAATGCCTGATGTATACCTAACGATTTCCGGTCAGCATGACCTTGTGTACACTGACTGTTCCTGTTGATGTTATGTGTGTTGTCGTCAATAAATGTTTTGAAATGTGCCAGCAGTGTCCAAGCATCTTTGACTACTGCATGTGAGTGTATGGGTTGCATGATACAACAGATACGAGTCTAAACACATTCGCGCCTTCATTCGCACCCACACTCAGCTCATCATACGCCAGCACTACACATCTTAACAACATGTATACTGTCTTGTGCCAGTGATCACCTCAACAAGAGAAAAAGACAGTTACATTTCTGGTGGACCAGTTCCGTGGGCTTTGTACTACGTTGAAATAATCAAGGTGGACAGCTGAAACACACATTTGTACATTTCTGGTGGACCAGATCTGTGGGTTTAAGCTGGACAGAGCAAGCAATTAACATTATTGGTGACATTAATGTGATCCAGAAATTTACATCTCTGGTAGGCCAGCTGATGGGGCTATTTTCATGAGAAGAACAAGTGCACATTACATTTATGATGTCTCCAGTGTGGTCCAGAAATTTACACATACTCGACACTTCCAAGGTTTGGCTACACAGGACAGAATAGACAAGACAAGTACTGAAGTTAGCATCGAGGCGTTTGCTACGTGGACCATAGCTGTATGCAAGTCCAGTCCCTTTTTGGTGAACGGTACCGCTGGTCGTTCACTCGTCTCAGTCAACAACAGACTTTTCTACGTCCGAGCATTCAAATTATATGTTTTGAGGTCAATTTCCTGTTTGTAAACGGTACATGAAATTGTAAACATTCGATGTGCAAGACTCAAGATACAAGAAGGTCATAGTAACTTTATGTTCGTGAAAACCACTTCATGCTACAGTGGACCTGTCAATCAGTGCGCGCTTGACATTTTGTTACTGTGTTCGCAAGGAGCAAGTTAGTTACTGTAATATCATGTGTGACTAAGCTTTATTTTGCAACACATTGAATTGATTGCTATTTATGTTAATTGTACTATTGTTGTGTATTTTTCTTGTGTTCTTCTGCGGGCTGGTTGGGTAAAGGTGACACCTTTAGATAAATACCACGTAATAGAGGTTATCTATTGAGAGCGTGTCGTTAGCGACTGCAAATTTCCTTAATTTGAATTTGTTAGCGACAATCGTTGCTATTTACGTTTAGCTGTGCCGAAACTGTACTTATCGTTGTTTTTGTAATATTTTTTCTGTTTTTCAGTTTTGATTTCATTTGTTTGTATTTGTAGGTCTCTCCTTTCTTTTGTTTATTTCTTTACACCTTTTTGTTTATAACAGTGTTGCCATTTGTCTTGTTTACTTTTCGCGGTCATCAGTACACATTTGTGTAACATTTTCGTTACTTTTTGCTGTATTGTTTATTTGACTTCCGCGAACGTTTTCGGTCATTGTTCTGTATCTTTGTCTTTGTATTTATGAATGTACTACATTATTGTCATACACAGTCTACATACATATACTTGGTCATGTATTATTATTATTATTGATAAGGTACACTCTTCATATAGAGATTGTTAATAAAATATTATTATATAAGATATTTATACAAGTTCTTTGCTAAAAGACTTGTTATCCACAAAGATTGAGACAAGGTGGAATACATATTCAAGTTCTTTATAAAAAAGACTTGTGCCCATAGTGAGTGGGATATAAAGGAATTATTTTCCACAGGTACTCAAGTGATTTTTTGTTACATTATAAACAAGATAACCATACAAGGGTTTTGACTAAGACTAAGAGAGTGAAATAAAGTGAAGTGGGTATACAAGTCTAGCATTTCAGACTTGTCTCCCATTGAAGTGGGATAAGGTAATTTGTTTAATTTTTCAGGTTTCTGATCTCATTAGACAGAATGTCTAATTTGGATTTCTTCATCCAGCAAGGGTTAACCCTTGGTAAGTCTGGTAAAGAATTGGAAGAATATTCATCTGCTCAATTCGCCATTGCATTAAAGTCAGAAGAAAAGAAACAAAAAGAGGAAATTAAATTGAAAACAGAAGCTGAACTAAAGAAGCTAGAAGCTGAGAATAGAAGATTAGAACTTGAAGAAAAAAGGTATCAAAGAGAGGCTGAGGAGAGAAAAGCTCAAGCTGCTGCTGAGGAGAGAAAAGCTCAAGCTGCTGCTGAGGAGAGAAAAGCTGCTGCTGATGAAAGAAAATTCCAGATGGAAATGGAAGACAAAAAAATTCAAGCTCAAGCTGCTGCTGAGGAGAAAAAACTTCAAGCTGCTGCTGAGGCTGAAATTAGAAAAATGGAACATAAGGAAAGAAAACAGAAAATGGAACTTGATGAAAGACTCGCAACTTTGGAGTTAGAGAAATTGAAATTGGCGAGTACGGGTGCTCAGCAAACAAATTCGAGTACGACAAAGGAGTTTGTTAGTAGGATTAAATTGCCTCATTTCAATCCTTTAAAGGATGATGTAGCGGATTATCTAGATATATTCCAATTTTTATGCGATGCGCATAAGGTAAAAAAGGAAAAATAGGTTGAACAGCTGATGGAACTTTTTACAGGTGACACAGTGACTACTCTTATGACAATAGACGAACATGAAAGGACTAATTATGATGTTGTCAGAGCAGCATTGCTAAAAAATTTCAATTAAAAGAAGAAGACTATCGTCTTCGTTTTAGGACAATGTTGCCAGAAAATGGAGTAGATTTCTCGGAGTTTGTTACAAAAATACGTCGTACATTTACACGATGGGTTGAGTTGTCTCAGACTGAGAAAACATATGAAGGCCTAATGGACTTATTACTTCGAGATAAGGTTTTGTCATCTGTTAATGATTCTTTCCATGCATTTCTTCATGAGCGTAAACCCAAAAACTTAAAAGACATGGAGGAATACTGTTGCCAGTACGCCACCGCGCACCCCCATGCTACAGTTAGCAATTCTAAAGTGAAAGAAGGGTTGCCAGTTGCTTCGGCAGCACCATATGGCCCTAATTTCAATAAAAAATTTCAGGGTGCCCAACAAAACTGGAATAGGAGAAGTAATAAGAATTACACTCATAAGCAGAGTAATCCAACATATGAAGGTTCTTCTTCGAAGAACTGGGGACGAAATGGTAGTTCTCGTAATTTTGGTGGTAATAATTATAGACACTTTCGCAAAGGTTATCACAATAAAAACTATCCAAGCTTTTCTGCTCGGGATAACCATTCTCGACGTCAAGAATATGACGATGGTGAATTTAGAAACCGGGATTCAAACCGGAATGATAACTACAATAGACAATATGATAACAATTACAGGGGAAATGATAATCGTGGTAGACCTAGATATAACAAAAGAAAAGCTTTCCAACAGGCAAACTCTGCACAACAAGAGTTTGATGGAGCCGGTAATCAAGTAAATGATAGTGGTAACTCTAAGGCTATCACTGGTTGTGCTTTCGATTTTGGGAGAGCAACTGAATGCCCCGAATGCTTAACATTGTTCGACTCATCGACTGTATCTACCCTAAGTTGTGGTCACCCTCTTCCTGCTCTACCTGCTACAGTTGCGCATGATGGGAGAGGATCTCTCATCTTGAATAACGGTTTAGTGAATGATAGGCGGGTCTCAGTACTTTTCGATTCGGGATGTACTACCGTCGGGGTTAGGGAGTCTCTGATAGATCCTTGCTGTGCCACTGGAAAAGCGATCAAATGTGTTACATTTGGTGGTACTATGGAAAGTTATCCTACTGCTATTATTAGGATTGAGACTCCCTTCTTTAAAGGAGATGTCCATGCATGTCTTCTTCCTAATCCTATTGCGGATCTTATAATCGGTCGTATTCATGGGGTTAAGGAATGCACCCCGCAACAAATTTCTATTTGGGAAGAACAAAACATTCAAACGGTCAATGCAGTGGTGACAAGAGCTCAAGCTCTTAATCCCCCAACTTCATCTGATGATAGTAATGAAGTTGATAGCCAAGACGAGCACTTGGTGATTTCCCATGACTCGTTTGTTAAATGTCAAGAAAAGGATCCTTCTTTGAAGAAATTCTTCCTTCTTGCAAAGAAAGGGGATCCCAATCAAAATACGAATCACAAATCGTATATCACTATGAAGAATGGTATATTGGTACGAATGGTACAACACTCGGACAAGTCTATGCACTCGCAAATTCTTGTGCCTAAGTGTATGAGAGCCTTAATTCTTCAGCATGCACAGATTCTCAGTGTGCTGGATACACACATGGGTAGCCCCCCCATTTCTAAACTCTCTGATGCATTTGCAACAGACTGAGAAAAAAAACCAAGCCATTTGGACTTATTACATTTTATTCAGGGGGGGTTTTGTACTTTTTTTTTTGTATTGTGGGTGGGGTTGTTCTATTTTTTGGGGGTTGTGTAAGTTTGGGTAAAGTCATGGTGTTCGTTGGTTTTGGGAAAGTGTATACTTATGAATTGGGGAATTCCTTTGGGGAACTGGGGAAACAACTTGGGGTGGGATTTCCCCAAACAAATTTTTTTTCCCTTTTATTTATGGGGCAGCTTTTTGGGTATGTGTCCAAGTTATGGGATTTGGGTAATTAGCCATTGGGGTTGGTTATTTTTTGGCCAATTAAAATCTGTTAATCAGATTTTAGGTGTATTTTTTACTTTCATTTTTAACTTGCTGCATTTTTTTTCCCTATTGAATGTTGGAGACTAAAAACAATATGTTTTCTAATTTTGGGAGGGGGGGGTATATTTTTTTTTTTTTTTTTAAAATTCTTTCACAGAGGTGTCATTTCCTGTTTTTGGTCCATTATTGATTTTTTTTTTTTTTTTTTTTTTAATTGTGTATTCATTTAAAACACTAAAGGTCCCAAAAAAAACAGGGGAAATGTGGTAGACTCAATTAACAACTTCTTTTTGTTCGTTTGAACGGTGGTTCACAGGAAATATTTCAATTTTCCACCATAAACAATGGTGAACAATCCCTTTTTTATCGGGGGGGTCATACAGACTTTGCGGGGGTCAGATTTTACAACGTAAAAATTTGATCCTTGAATATCTTTTCACAGTGGTCCCCAAAGATATCGCTCCCACCCCTTTTTTTTTTTACCGTTGCAAATGTGTTCAGTCTATGAATGTAGGGGGGTTTCTTTCCAAAGGGGGATCACATAAGAACAGTTAAACTTTCGGCTGGGCAATGTTTTTTGGCTTGTGGTTTAAATTCATAAGGACTTACATAATTGGTCGAATTCATCGTTTATTTGCACCGAATGCAAACAATTCTATCTTAGGGTTTGTTTCAAGCGAATTCAAATGGAAGGGGGTGGAGAAACCAAAGGGGTCCCATTGGGGCTTTCTAACTTCATCTGCTTTTTATTAGACCAAGACGGCCCACTCAGTGAAGTGAAATAGCATTTTGAAACGTGCAATTTGGACTAAAACTAGAGTCCTTGCGTCTTTCTTTTGGCCAATTGTTAATAAAGACATACGAATTTATTGCCGGTCTTGTAAAATTTGTCAAGAGGTCAAGTCTAGAGGTCCAAGATATGCTGCACCTATTCAGGCTGCAGATATACCTATTCGGCCATTTCAGAAAATGGCTATAGACATTATTGGCCCGTTTAAAATTAAGTCAGCCAGAGGACACCAATTTATCCTCACTTGCGTTGACATGTGCACGCGCTGGCCGGATGCTATTCCTCTGAAGAGCATATCAACTGTCGATATCGCTGACGCTCTTTGGCTCATATTTTCTCGTCTGGGATTCCCCGGAGAAATATTGTCAGACCACGGCAGTCAATTAATTTCGGACATGATGTCTCAGGTTATGGCTACGCTAGACATTAAAAGGTCTCTCAGTAGTATTTATCATCCAATGTCCAATGGATTGGTTGAACGTCTTAATAGGACACTAAAGAACTTACTGGGCAAGATAACGGAGGATCATCCTGATGATTGGGACAGGGTCCTACCTGCAGCTCTCTTTGCCTATAGAGAGGTTCCCAACGAGCATACAGGGTTTTCTCCTTTCGAACTTGTCTTTGGCGCGCAACCGCGCGGTCCGATGTCCTGGTTTCACGATTTGATAACTTCCGATAATATTGACGATGATACACAGTCGTCATATGAATATGTCATTGCTCTTAGGGAGAAAATTATCGAATCGTGCAGATTAGCAACTTCATCTTCCGAATTTGCGAAGGAAAAGGCTAGGTGATTTGCTAACAAGAAAAGACGCCTACGTCAACTTTGTCCTGGAGACAAAGCGTTTGTCTTACTTCCCTCAAGAGAGAACAGACTTCTCATTGCATGGAAAGGTCCATACACTATAGTCTCGAAAATTTCAGATGTCGACTATATTGTCGATGTAAATGGAAAGCATAAAACCTTTCATATAAATATGCTTACAGAGTTTATTGAACGTCCAGACTATTTGCAGCCTATTTTCCAGGCGACGGACGACTCTCCAGTCCAACATGGTCACATCTCATCCCTGTCCGTTATACAGGATGAGGAAACTACTTTTTCTGACGTTAACTTACCTCTTCCTGCGATTCCACTTAATTCTACGGAATCATGGAAAAACGTTACCGTTTCTTCGAATTTGTCTTTTGAGGAGCAACGTCAAGTATCCTCTACGCTACAATCGTATCAGGATGTCCTTACCGACATTCCTGGACACACAGATGTCATAGAACATGACATCATACTTACTGATCGTAATCCGATCAGAGTAAGACCATACCCAATACCTATTCATTTTCAAGCACAAGTAGAGAAAGAATTGGATGAAATGATTCAACTGCAAATAATTGAACCATCCACTTCAGCTTATTCTTCGTCGATAGTTATTGTTCGAAAGAAAGACAATAACATACGTCTTTGCGTTGACTATCGCAAATTAAATCAAGTTACGAAGTTCGATGCTGAACCTATGCCTTTATTAGATGATCTACTTATTAGACTTTCTAAAGCTAAATTCTTTACTAAACTAGACTTGTCGAAAGGTTATTGGCAAGTCCCACTGACGGAACACGCCAAACCTCTCACTGCTTTTTCGACACCTAGGGGTCTGTTTCAATGGAATTTTATGCCTTTCGGGCTTATGAACGCCCCAGCGACTTTCGTGCGCATGATGCGACGAATTCTATCAGATCGTGCAGATGTCATCGCATATTTAGACGACATCTGTCTTTTCAGCGATACTTGGGAAGAACACTATTTGGGTCTAAAGGAATTGCTATCAACTTTACGTGAGCATAGTTTGACTGCAAAACCCTCTAAAGCTTTTGTTGGGTTTAGTGAAATTTCTTTCCTAGGTCATCGGGTTGGTCATGGTCTGTTGAAGACAGAGGACCAAATTATTTCGAAGATATTAAATATCTCGGTTCCGAAGACAAAAAAGCAAGTGCGTAGTCTCTTGGGATTAATACAATTCAATGGAAGATTCATTGAGAATCTGTCCTCCGTTATGGCACCACTTTCAACGTTATTGAAAAAAGATTCTCCTAATATGGTGCGTTGGTCCCAAGAATGCCAATCTTCATTGGATCAGGTTAAGAATTTGTTCTCATCTCATCCTATCTTAAGACTACCAACGATTGATAAGACTTTTGTTCTTCGTAGTGATGCCTCTTCTACGAGGATTGGAGCGGCACTAATGCAGGAGTATTCAGGAACTCTGCATCCTGTAATGTATATTTCTAGGAAGCTGAATGCGGCAGAAAGGAATTACTCGGTTTTAGACCGTGAATTATTGGCTATGGTTTGGTCCATTCTTAAGCTACAAAGGTTCCTTCTGGGCGCGCATTTCTTTATGGAAACCGACCAAAAAGCTCTTACGGCTGTGCGAAGTAAGGATTTGAAGAGCTCGAGATCTACTCGTTATGCTATTGCTCTTCAGCTGTTCCATTTCACGGTGCGAGCTATCCGTGGTTCGGATAATGTGATGGCGGACATATTGTCTAGATGCCCACATGATTGTAATTAAATCATGTGTCCTAGTTTTCCTGATACACTTTCAGACTTAGGTCTGTCCTTAATATCCTAAGATATTGTAATACAAATGTATTTGGATAATGTATAAAGAATTTAATAAATTTGATTCTGTCCATCCATCAATGATATGTTGCTAATGTAGCATTGTAATTCATGATATTTGTATATTGCTATAATTATAGTACTTGATAATGTTTGACATATGATTGGTATTGCCAGCAACTTAGGTTTCTTTAAGGGTACCCCCTGAGTATGTTTGGCTTAGAGGAAATATTTTCTCTTATGATGGGGGATGATTTTTACTCTCTCCAGACGCTTTATTTATGCGTCTATTGTACCTGATATTAGGTTCATTCTTTCATGAGCACATAATTGATGCTTGTGCTATCTTGCTCATGGACATATTTAAAAAAAAAATGTATCATTTTTTTTACAGGGGGGTTGTAGTAATATGTTGCTGTCATTTTCGACGGAGTCATCTGTCAAGTTATTTGCTTATGTTTTATCATAAGAATAATTGTGTCTTTACCTTGCGATGTCAGGTTGATTAGGGGTTGTCTTCCCTTGTTTGTTCATTCATTGTGTTTGACCTTTAGGGTCAAAGGTAGACAGTTCGGGCGTGGGCCCATGCGCAGGTTTTTTAAGCGCCAAGTTGAGTTACTTCCGTCAGGGCGGGATGTAAGCTGGCTTCGGAGGGACGAACGTCCATTGTGTTTTCGGGGAATTCTTCGAAGTGACTGCGTTGGCAGTTCTCTCCAGTGATTCTCTGTACGTCGGGATGGCGACAGAGTTCGTTATTATGTTCTGAGGATTCTGTGCAAGGTAACACCGACCTTTTCTACATTATTATGCTTCGGTGGCAGAACATGTTTAAAGTTACCAAGACTGTGAACTACAGCTCACCGATCCTACATTACAGAACTTATACATTATGCTCAAGATAGCTATGTAAGACTATTTGTCTTTAAACGAACCGAAGTCCAGCGACAAAGCTATATTGTGGGAACCGCAGATTGGCGGTATATTTATATCTACATAAGCATTACTGCAGGGTTGATGTTAACCTGCTTAAAAGAAGTACACAGATGACGTCATAACGAGACCTGTGTTAAGGCTAATATATTACAGCATGATATGTGCAATTGGCGGGGAATGCCAAGTTGTACCTGTATGTCAAAGTGATTAAGGTATCTGACGCGTTTAGTCAGAGATCCCAGGGCGGCGCTACGAACTGTCATTATTGAAGAACATTGCTATTTGACCATGCACGAATATTCAAATGTTTACCAGCCTTTTGAATGCCTGATGTATACCTAACGATTTCTGGTCAGCATGACCTTGTGCACACTGACTGTTCCTGATGATGCTATGTGTGTTGTCGTCAATAAATGTTTTGAAATGTGCCAGCAGTGTCCAAGCATCTTTGACTACTGCATGTGAGTGTATGGGTTGCATGATACAACAGATACGAGTCTAAACACATTCGCGCCTTCATTCGCACCCACACTCAGCTCATCATACGCCAGCACTACACATCTTAACAACATGTATACTGTCTTGTGCCAGTGATCACCTCAACAAGAGAAAAAGACAGTTACAATATTATCATTATTAATGTTATATGTTGACTGACGTTTGCTATAGTACCTCATTATGATGTGAAATTGCTTTGAGCGTTTCGTAGACAGTGGTATTAGCATTTCATGCTGGATTTCAACACCTCGTTTGTTAAATTGCCTACATTACGGCACAAACATAGGTCTATGCATGGCCATAGCAACAGTGACATGTAATGTTACCTTTTGCTCACCTTAGTTATGGTTTTTCACAATAGCAATAATGACAACTTCGTTGCCATTATTGGCCGGAAGGGGGGGGGGGGGGAAGAAGTTGTTATGAGTAAAATCATAACAGGTTTTATCGCACTCGACATGGTTTGTTAGACTACTAATTCTACCCTTACAGAGGCCCCGTTTCCGGGTACACCACACACAGCCAATTGAGGCAACGGTGTTGCCTCCTTTATTAGTCCTTAACATTCTTAAGTAGTCATCAGGTTATATTTTGTTAAGTGAGTACTGTAGAGTATCTGCGTTGTAGAATATCTGTTTTTGTAGATGTCTTCGCCACTACTGAATGTCTGGATGCGGATGTTATTTTTGGGTCATGCACTGATCATCACTGAAGAAAGTCTTCTTCAGTTACCTCTGCATCATCGAATGAACCTGTCATATTGACATTGAGTGGGAGTGTCAAGTAACGCGAATGGTGTAGTAGTTCGGTGTAACAGACCACTTGATAATACCTCTCACATACTCTCATGTAATGCAATGACGACTTGAACTGCCGCTGACATTTCAATAGTTTAATGAAGGCACGCACACTGGACAGCACGGATACAGTCATGGGAACGTGTTGACATACATTCACTGGTAATGTGACTCGTGGATGATACATTCATGTAGTAGTGAAGTAACATTCAACCTAAGGTAGCATTCACTGTTCTGGTACCTAATCGCCGTATCCTCTACTGACTGAACGCGTCAATGATGATCGGTAAACATACAAAAGTCATTAGCCCAACCTTCATTTCATGGCTAAGTTCTTAAGCTGAAATATGTCCAATGTTTGTATAATACTCATAAGCCACGATAGTGGGTTTTCACCTCCTAACAAGATCTCGATACCACTGCCCGATAGTAGGATACATAATCTGCTCTCTTGACAGTGATCAAAAAATATGATGACAGAAATATAACATGGCCGCCTTCCTGAGTTGTCGCTCACTCACTCATAGGAAAGTAGATATAAGCCAAAGTTAATTTAGAATGTGCATGTAAATAATTTCATAAAGTTTTTCCATACAGCTCTACAGTAATCACGTTACTTCATGTAGACATAACTGCTGTAGGAAAGCCTGTCATCTTCGTCGATACAAAACACGATCCTAGCGATACGAAGCACAATGTTCCATCTAGGTCTAATCGACTCGAGATCATCAAAAATAGGGTCTGGCATAACTGGAGTCCGAATCACACATATGAGGAGGATCTCTGACAAATAGACTCTTGCAGAGACATAAACTTCTCCTAGAAAAACATCTATGAATCACTGTTAAACCTTAAACAGTGCCAGCCCTGGAAAAAGCACTCAGCCATCTTGGCGACATTATCGGAACTCTTCACAACCCAGAAGGACTACGAAAACCTGCGCTAGATTCTGGCAGAAAGAATATAGTCCGACCTGAACATACAAAGGTATACAATATACGACTGAATCTTCTTTCACTAGACAAGTAGTACACATGAATTCAGGCCATAAACATAACAAGCAAAATTAATCTATTTTCTGGCCCGAACAAATAAGAACGGACATGAATACAATATCCATGCGCCGAGTCAATATCAAGAAAGATCACTCATATAATCAAAAGTGTAAATCAATCATGAATTATCTAGCTTTACCAGAGGAAGCATTTTCATACACAAATGAATGCAAATATATATTTTCCATATTAAATAGCCATATCGTATTTTTGTAATATGTGCGTCAAAATATGCACGCAACAGATTACCACACCCCTCGGGAAAAAAAATGGTACTTTTTTTTTTTTGAAATACATCTAGGAGCAACATACAATAGGCTCACAACGCACCAATAACAATGCGCAGATGATAAGCATTGAGAATATATTTCATGAACTTAGAGAAAGTATTTCTCTAAGTATAAATATTTCCAGAGAGGTGTCACCAACGCATACTACAATACTGGCAATGCCACACTTTCTACATCAGTTTATACATAAATTTCATCTTAGATATCTTAACATCATGATCATCAAAGACGAAAAAAACATTGAAAGATCAGCGGTGAATAAACATCAATGAACCGCTAAGTAGTGTTACAATCAATATATGATATATTACATATGTGTACACATTTCAACATAGGAACAACTGTAGCAAAGTTAGGCATATAATTTAACAGTTATGAATCATGTGGGCATCTAGACAAAATATCTGCCATCACATTTTCTGACCCACGGATAGCTCGCACCGAAAAATGAAACGGCTGCAGAGCAATCGCGTATCGCGTTGATCTCGCGCTCTTCAGATTTTTACTCTGAATAGCCGTAAGAGCTTTCTGGTCAGTTTCCACAATGAAATGCGCGCCAAGAAGAAATCTTTGGAGTTTAAGGATTGACCAAACCATAGCCAATAATTCACGGTCTAGGACCGAGTAATTCTTCTCTGCGGCATTTAATTTTCGAGAAATATACATCACATGATGCAGAGTTCCAGAGTACTCTTGCATTAGTGCTGCTCCAATCCCTGTGGATGAAGCGTCACTACGAAGAATAAATGTCTTATCCTTAGAAGGCAATACTAGGATAGGTGAAGTAGAAAACATAGTTTTAACCTTATCCAAAGAGGATTGACATTCTTGAGTCCAATGGACTACATTAGGAGACCCTTTCTTTAGCAAGGAAGAAAGAGGTGACATAATGGAGGACAGATTCGGAATGAATCGTCCATAAAATTGTATTAGACCTAAGAGACTTCGCACTTGCTTTTTAGTCTTAGGAATAGAAATGTTAAGTATCTTACTTGTATTATGGTCCTCTGTTTTTAGGAAACCATGACCAACACGGTGACCTAAGAAAGATATTTCGCTAAAACCAATACAAGCTTTAGATGGTTTCGCTGTCAGGTTATGCTCGCGTAAGATAGACAATAGTTCATTTATCCCATTATAGTGATCGTTCCAAGTATCACTGAAAAGACAGATGTCATCAAGATATGCAATGACATCTGAGCGATGAGATAGGATTCGACGCATCATGCGTACGAATGTTGCAGGGGCGTTCATAAGGCCGAAAGGCATAAAATTCCATTGGAATAGACCCCTAGGCGTCGAAAAAGCAGTAAACGGTTTGGCGTGTTCGGATAATGGAACTTGCCAATATCCCTTAGACAAATCAAGTTTAGTAAAGAAATGGGAATTCGATAGTCTCGTAAGTAGCTCTTCTAGTAAAGGCATAGGTTCAGCATCAAATTTAGTCACTTGGTTCAATTTGCGATAATCAACGCAAAGACGTATGTTGTTGCCTTTTTTTCGCACGATAACCATCGGTGAAGAATATGCTGATGTGGATGGTTCAATAATTTTTAACTCTATTATCTCATCCAACTCTTTTTCTACCTGTGCTTGAAAATGTATCGGGATAGGATACGGTCTGACTCTTATAGGATTATGGTCAGTAAGAATAATGTCATGTTGAATGACATCAGTTTGACCAGGAATGTCAGTAAGGACATCCTGAAATTGTTCTAACATAGTAGAGACTTGTTTCTGCTCTCCTGGAGATAATTCGGGAGAAATCGCAACATCTTTCCATGATTCATTAGAGTGAAGCGGAATCATTGGAAAAGGTAGATTTACATCCGAGAAACTCGTTTCCTCATCCTGTATTACTGACAGTGATGAGTAATGTCCGTGTTGGACTGGAAAATCGTCCGTTGCCTGGAAAACAGGTTGTAAATAATCCGGACGTTCATGGAATTCCGTGAGCATGTTGATGTGGAAGGTTTTATGCTTCCCGTCAACATCGACGATATAGTCAACATCGGAAACTTTTGATATTATATCGTACGGACCTTTCCAAGAAATAAGAAGTCTGTTTTCTCTACAAGGTAGCAGGACCAATACTTTGTCACCTGGACAGAGTTGTCGCAAGCGTCTGGTCTTATTGGCAAATTGCCTTGCCTTCTGTTTCGCAAATTCAGAAGAAGCAGTTGCCAATTTTCATGCTTCAATAATCTTGTGTCTAAGTGCAATGACATATTCATAAGAGGATTTTGTGTCATCGACAATATTATCAGCAGTTATGAGATCATGAAGTAAGGACATAGGACCTCGCGGTTTCGCGCCGAAGACAAGTTCAAAAGGAGAAAATCCTGTATGTTCGTTGGCGACCTCTCTATATGCAAAGAGAGCCGCGGGTAAAACCCTGTCCCAATCATGAAGATGATCCACAGTTATCTTACCTAGTAGGTTTTTCAGAGTTCTATTCAGACGTTCCACCATCCCATTGGACATAGGATGATAAATACTACTCAGAGATCTCTCTATCTTTAGAGTCGACATCACTTGAGACATGGTATCCGATATAAGTTGGCTACCATGGTCCGATAATATTTCTGCTGGAAATCCCAGACGAGAAAATATTAACCAAAAAGCATCTGCAATATCAGCAGTAGTTATGCTCTTTAGAGGAACAGCCTCTGGCCAACGTGTGCACATATCCACACACGTCAAAATATATTGGTGTCCTCTAGCAGACTTTATCTTAAATGGACCAATGATGTCTATCGCCATTTTTTGAAATGGTCGAATGGGAATGTCTGCAGCCTGAATAGGTGCAGCATGGCGTGGACCTCTGGATTTAACCTCTTGACATACTTTACAAGATCGACAATAGATTCGTATGTCCTTATTCACAGCAGGCCAAAAGAAAGATGCAAGAACTCTAGATTTAGTACGGGAAAAACCCATATGTCCAGCACACTGAGAATCATGAGCGTGCTGTAAGATTTTAACTCTCATATTTTTGGGCACAAGAATTTGAGAATGAATGGATTTAGCGGAGTCTTGTACCATACGTACAAGTACGCCATTCCTCATCGTAATCCAAGATTTACGATTTGTATCCTTATTCGGATCACCTTTTGTTGCCAGAGTAAAGAATTTCTTTAGAGTAGGATCATCTTCCTGCTGTTTTATAAAGGAAACATGCGAAATCTCCAAGAGATCACCTTGGTTCTGGTCATTATTATCTCCAGAAGGCGAAGATTGCGGCATGTTTAGAGCTTGAGCTCTAGTGACTACAGCATTTGCAGTATGCATATTATCACTTTCCCACTCGGCAATTTGTTGCGGAGTGCATTCTTTCGCACCATGAATGCGACCGACGATAAGATCAGCGATCGGATTCGGCAGAAGACATGCGTGCACATCTCCTGTAAAGAAGGGAGTAGAGATGTTGATAATGGCAGTGGAGTACTTCTCCAATGTGCCACCAAATGTTATGCATTTGATTATCCTGCCAGTGGCTCGAGAAGGATCTATAAGTGACTGCCTCACTCCAATGGTTGTGCATCCGGAATCGAAAAGAATTGAGACCGGAGTACCATCTACTAGACCTCTATTCAATACAAGAGCACCTCTTCCATCATGCGCGACTGACGCAGGAAGAGCAGGAAGAGGATGACCACAGCTTAAAGTCGAAACAGTGGTTGGCTCGAATAATGTTTTGCATTGGGAACACTGAAATGCTCTGTCAAAATCGAAAGCAGAACATCCCACACTATTAGAGTCTTTCTTATCATTGGTTTGATTACCGGCTTCGTGAAACTCTTGTTGTGCAGAGTTAGCCTGGTAATGAGATTTACCATGTCTTTTGTGTTGTGATCTACCTCGGTTATTGTTGCCTCTGTAATTATTATTCCCTCTGTTATAACCCCTATTTGGATTTGAATCACAATATTCATGATCATAATCATCATGCTCATTATAATGAGTATCCCTGTAATGTTGGTTTTGTTGTTTCCATGAAGAACTTGGGTAGTTCCTATGGTTACTCCCTTTTCGGAAATTTCTATAATTATGGGCACCCCTCGCGTATCGAGGACTGTCAGCCCGATTCCAGTTCTTCGAAGAAGAACCCTGATTTGAGTGGTTACCTTGGTTTTGATACTTATTCCAATTAACCTTTTTATCAAATTTATTTTGACCTCCTTGGAATTTGTGTGTGAGTAATTATGATTATATTCTGTTGCTGAAGCAACTGGCATACCCTCTTTAATGTTAGTGTTACTAAGAATCATGTCAGGGTGTGCCGTGGCATACTGGTCACAATATTCTTCCATTTGCTTTAATGTACTAGGTTTACGCTCATGTAAAAACTCTAGGAATGGTTTATTTACCGAAGACATGACCTTGTCTCTTAGCAATAAATCCGTAAGACCATCAAATGTTTTCTCTATTTTGGATAATTCAATCCATCGTGATAGTGTAAGTCGTGCTTTTGAAATGAATTCTGAGAATTCTACACCTACCTCAGGTCTCATTGTTTTAAACAAAAGACGATAACCTTCCTCTGACAGCTGGTATCTCTTTATCAAAGCTGCCCTAATAGCATCATAATTATCCTTGTCGGCCTCTTCAACCAAACATAACTTAGTCAGAGACTCCCCTTTTAGATTTTCAGACAACTGATTCACATACTGTGATTTGTCAACATTATGAGCTCGACAAGCACGTTCAAATCTAGAAAGCCAAAATGTTATATCATCACTGGCAGAGTTGAACGCTGGCACCTTGACCTTATAATTAAAGGGTTTACCATTACCACCAGATGCCTGATTAACATTAGTCATACTTGTCAATCTTAATTTCTCTAACTCAAATTCATGTTCTCTTATCGCTTTTCTCTCTTCAGCTTCTAATTTTTTCTGTTCAGTTTCTCTGTCTAATCTTTTTTGTTCAGCAGCAGCTTCTAATTTTTTCTGTTCTGCAGCAGCATCAGCTTCTCTTTCTAATCTTTTCTCTTCAGCCAGAGCTTTTCTCTCTTCAGCAGCAGCAGCAACTTCTAATTTTTTTTCTTCTATTTGAAGTTTTCTCTCCTCATCAGCAGTTTTTTTTCTCCTCAGCAGCAGCTTTTTTCTCCTCAGCAGCAGCTTTTTTCTCCTCAGCTTGCATCTGCAATCTGAAATTCTCAGCATCTATCTTCTTTTGTTCAACTTCTGCTTTCCATTTATTCTCATCTTTTTGTTTTTTCTCTTCTGATTTTAATGCAATAGCAAATTGAGCAGTTGCCCATTCTTCTAACTCTTTACCAGTCTTATCAAGGGATTTCCCTTGTGCTATAAAGTAATCTAATGTAGACATCTTGTCTTATTAAATCAGAAACCTGAAAAAGTAAATAAATTACCTTATTTCACTTTCATGGGAGACAAGTCTATACTATAGACTTAGTCTTAGTGAAAACCTTGTATGGTTATTTTGTATATAATATAACCACTGATAACTTGAGTACCTGTGGAAAGCAATATCTGTATATCCCAAACACTGTGGGAGACAAGCCTTAGAAAGGTCTTGTATACTTCCTTAATGTAATCAATGATCACTTGAGTACCTGTGGAAAATAATATTTTCTATCCCAATCACTGTGGGAGACAAACCTTACAAAGGTCTTGTACTCTTTCTTAGTGTAATCAATGATCATAAGTACTGGTCTGTACTATAATATAAATATATTCAAATATACCTTATATATTATCTGTCAACCAAAGACATTAACAAGGACAAACAAGAAAAGACAATTTGAAAACAATTGCAGGAATCAAATTAAATCAAATAGAAAAAATCAAAAAATAATGATCACCGAATCTGTGATGATAACCGCAATGAAATCAACAGGACAAATAACGCCACAGTGTATAAACATAAGGGTGTAAAGAACTGAAATGAAAGGAAAGATGAGACCTACAATTATACAAACAAATCAAACAAAACTAAAGAACATAGAAATATTACAAAAAACAACAAGAAGGACAGTTTCGTCACAGCTAACAAATATTTGCAAACAATGTTGCATGCAAATTTCAATTAAGAAATTTGCTCCCTATAGAACGCTAGAGCAAGACCAATGTCACTTGGTATTTCTTGTTCTAGTCACCTCCCATCCAGGCCCGCAGAATCCAAACTAACTTAACACACAACAAATAACATATAAACATAAATACATGTAAATCTTAATAGCATAAATGCATACATAATATGATTAAATAATATGGCAATGAGATGGAAATAGAGTGTCGCAGAAAGGATGTGTTGCAGAGAAGGCTTATCTTTTATTCAAAATAATTTTTCACTTTTAATAAGTTATTAAATTATTGAATTAACTTATTACAATGTTCAATCCTTTTGAGCATATGAAGATCCAACGATGAAATATGCACTTTATGTTCAACAACACTATGATTCTTCTGTACAGGATCAACAATCACTTCTTTCTTCTGTACGATAAGAAATGTCAACAGTACTGTTCCCGATATTTTATACACTTGATACAACTGTCCTGTATAATACCGTCTGTACAGCGAAAAAACTGTCAACAAGCGCTGACCTAGATACAGCATCCGATCGGTAATACAGGTCAAGCTGACATCGACTGCCCCGTTGTAACTTGTACACTGGTGTTCATGCGTGTCGTATGCGGCGTCAGGGATGGTCTGGTTATCATAACCCCAGGAATCTGGTTCACCACTGTAGAGTAACAGTCAGTACTGTAGAGTAAACGTGTTGGTTGGAGGTATTCCTACTGTAACTGTAGAGTCTTGGTTCCTTGGTAAGGTGTACTGTGAAGTGCCTTGTCTGATGTAATGGGTGAGTGTAAACATCAATGATAATAGACGCGAATGGAGGATAGTTCGACAGTTTTGTTGCACACTCACTCCGATCACAGGTGTAAGTCAAGTATGAATTATCTAGCTTTATCAGAGGAAGCATTTTCATACACAAATGAATGCAAATATATATTTTCCATATTAAATAGCCATATCGTATTTTTGTAATATGTGCGTCAAAATATGCACGCAACAGTACGCACCAAATTAGGTGGGTGTTATCTTATGTATAGTTCATTTATCGCGCACGTAAATGCGCAATTTTGTGTATGGGTATCTGCGGGCGCGCTTGTTACCAAACAAGCCAGGTGACGTCAGAGGTTGAAAAAGGAAGCCAGCATCGCATGCCAGACATTGAGTCTGTTGCCTATTTATATATATACCCAGTGTGTTGGGGTAAGAATTCTTCTGGAACAATGACTCCTTGGTAGAAGCCATTGTCGGCTTACTCTACACGTAAGTCCGAACCAGTTTTGATAAGAAGTGAATTGATTTTTTTTGAACTTTCGTGTCGCCATCCTCTGTTGGTATCTAGCTAGCACCTTTCTGCAAACAGGGGTGCTATAATGGATCAACGGGGACTTTCACCGAAAGCATTTTAATATTGTATAGAATTCATGGCTTCATTGTTACGGCTTATCGATTTGTAATATTATGTGGATTGCCGTCGCACGAGTCACGGCGACGAAGAGAGGTTAACCAAGTATTAGGACATAACCTGCGTTGTTTATTTTATATGCAAGTATGCATGGATCTGCCATGTCAGAGGTACTAAGCCACTTAAGTACCCGACCAGAATTATAGGACAGAGTTTTTTCAATCTGTATTCCTACTGAATGTATATCTACTGTTTTTTCTAACAATTTAATTGAGAGTTATACCTTGTCATCCTTTTTGAGACCTTATTTGTTTGAACTTGTAGATCTAGATGTAGACTGGGAAAGTTTTTTTTCCAGTCCTCTAGGATTAGATTGCAGTAATTATTTATGTATTTTAACAGTTTGTTTCTTGTGTCTCTTAATTTCTATCCAAGGTCATTAATCATTAAATTAACTATTGTCGGTGACAGTACAGATCCTTGGGGAATTCCATTTGTAGTTTGTATGAAACTGATCATTCATTATTTAACTGTACTACAAGTTATCTATCTTGTAAGAAGTTTCCTATGTAGTTATACATTTATCCTGATTATCTTTTAATCTTATAGAATGCACTTTCTTTCCAGCATCCATCACACCCCGATGCTGAATCTAGTGTGGCCGTGGACATATTAGCTGGCTGGTGAAGATGATGGCTGACTACTATTTCCTAGTTATCTATCCTGTATAATTACTATGATCGTATAGGGTTCGTATCTCTACCCTAAACAGTAAAAAGGGGAGGTAAAGTATCCCTAAACAGTAGGCAGCTTATTATTTTGATGGTGGTAAGAAAACTTCATTCTCACAGACGACAAAACAGTTCACAATTGACATGTGATGAATGATCAACGGTCGATGATTGACTTCACTCTGACAGCAGTAGCAGATTAACGTTGAAACTTTATTTACAAGATCAAAAGGTTGAAGAAAAAACTATGCCCAATTTTCCTCGGAGGCTGGCAGACTTTGTACAGCAACTTTTAAAGGTAGTAATGCAATGTCCATTTTTAATCTCTCTCACTCTCGTTGTCTCAGTACTGCTAACTGTCTCTAGTGGTTATGGTTGTCACGACTTGAAAACCACTGTAGTCAATATTTTCTTTGTCATAATATTCTTCATATGTACTCGCTGTTTCTATTATTCTGGTTTCTTCCTATCTTCAGTTTTCTTGACTTGGCGTGTCTTAGTGAGACTGGCCTACCGCCATGGATGTTGGTTTACCAAGTTATTCTTCTGGTCACTAGTTCTGTCTCTTGTCTATTATACTGCACATCTAGTAATATACTCATAAATGTTCAACGTACGTGGTTGTTTCAAAAATACACACTCTTTCTTGTACTGGCAACACTGACAATCTTGTCCTCAGAATAATATAATGAACTGTCATCTCAACTTGTGGCGTACAAAGCGAGTGGGTGTCTGAATGACAGTTATTTCTTTTCTGTGACCACAGAATCAACCAAAATCACTTTGGCTTATCACTCCATAAAAACTCCCAATTGCGCTTGTCACTTCATAGTCATTTTAACACTTGGGAGAAAACCCAATACCAGCAACTTAACGCTATCGCGTTTCAAATCTGACTGATTAAATTTTGAACAACGATTTACCACGACAACTATTTCCGAATCGTCTAGAACAGATTTCGCCTCGCAAACAGTTCCCCCCAAATTTAAATTTCCCGTGCAAAGTCTCTTCGCTCGCGTAGCTGAGCTTACTTAGAAAAAACAAAACAAAACTTGACTTTATAATCACTCTCTCTCTTCATCACGGTCTTCATTATTTCCTCAGTTGGGATATCGATGCGATTGGTTTGTAAAAATGTATGTCACGTGCTTCCTGTTTGGTTTTAGTATTTGTTTAAGTACTGCAACTTTCCTTGCGCTATGGTACTGTTCCTGGGCTTTATGTAGTGTTATAAAGGGAAATTATTAATTCTTGAGTCTTTTTAAGTATTTATTTTAAGAAATTTCATGCTTAGAACATAATAATAATAATAATAATAATAGCCCTTTCAATCATAACTGATTATAGGAATGCGCCTGAGGTGACAGCCCTCAGCTGCTTATTTTCCTGATGTTCCTTTCGACGTTTTTTCCTCTCTTCTGCTTGTTGTATGAGCTGTTTTTCTCCCAATCTGAGGTGGCGCAGCAGATAGCATTGCCACTTGGTGCGATCGGCAGCTTCATCCTCCCAGGCTGCTGGATTTATGTCCAGTGCCCTCATGTCTCTCATGCACACATCTTTGAATCTCAGCTGCGGTCGCCCAACTGTTCTTTTACCATCTACCAGTTGTCCGTAGAAGATATCTTTCGGGATATGACCATCATCCATGCGACGGACATGGCCAAGCCAGTGTAGTCTGCGCTGTCTAAGCAGTGTATACATGCTTTGAAGGCCAGCACGTGACAACACCTCGACATTTGTCACTTTATCTTTCCACGAAATGCCGAGGATTTGACGTAGACAGTAGATGGAAGGTATTGAGCCTTTTTTCTTGCTTGTCATATTTACTGATTATTTTAACACAGCTTGGGCTTGGCTTCCATTTTGATGCACGGGTAAAACCTAAACACTACCCGGAACGGAAAGAGTTAATTAGACATTGATATTGTTTATTCTCGTCTATCACAGCTGTATTGTGCGTGGCTAAGAGTCTCTCAGCTCAGTATGTGGTCATGGCAGCTCAGAAGGGCCATGACACATGAGAATAGCCGGGAAAACAGAGACTGCATATTAGATGACAAATATAGCGATTGTTTGTTTATTCGGGCAGATAGCAATATTTAGGAAGACGTCCACAGTATACATTTAGATAACACGAAAGAAAATGAGAGAAACCTAGAAAGGAAATGACAAAATTCACCTTAAATATTAACAACTCTCAATTGCTGTGTTTGATTGTGTCGAGTCCTTTCCATTTTTCGAATACGTCTTCACATCTCTTGTCTAAGTGCGTTGTATGATCTGATTCTTTTCACAACGAATAAATCTTTCAACTGTGCATGCAATCAAAGTACTTTTTTCATCTTTCTCAGTTCTTGTCTAAAGTTTTGTGTAACTACGTCGTCATAGAATATTCGTCTGCTTCTATTCTTTTTTAATCTGTTCGTGTCTAAGTGTTGTGTGTATCGTGTCTAAGTGTTGTGTGTATCGTGTCTAAGTGTTGTGTGTATCGTGTCTAAGTGTTGTGTGTATCGTGTCTAAGTAATACTCAACTAGCTGTCTTATTTCTTGTTTTTATATCTCACTTAGTTCTTGTCCAAGTGTGTTGTATGCCATCCGAGTACTGATCATTTACTTATCTTGTTCACTTGTTTCTTAGGCCAGGTTCATAACTGTGCTGTGTACTGAGCACCTTGTTGTCTTGTTTAATGTTATTTTTATATCTCTCTCTGTTCTTCACTGTATATAATCTTAGTACCATCAAAGTATTAATCATCGAGTTCTCTTTTTCTGTTTTTTCTTTATGCAGATTTGTAGAGCCTGCCTTAGGAATATTTCAAGGTAGAACGAGGTCTGGTGCTGGAACACAGGGGTGCAATACTGCATGTACTCTTACGAGACTCAATTTTATGCTATTGAGTTGGATCACACTGTAATTTCCACTCGTGATGTTCACTGTAACCTTTATACTTACTTACTTCATCGTTCTTCTTCTGCCCTGGGATGTAGACATTTGACAGGGAGAGCGCCATACTGTTCTATCGGCGGTCTTCCTCCTGGCCTGGTTCCAATCTCCTCGGTCCTTCAGAGATTGTCTAATGCTGTCCTGCCAGCGAACTCTGGGTGGTCCTGGAGTTCTGGAACCACGGCTTTTGGTTTCCCATATTTGTCGTGGTAGCCGATCTTCTCCCATTCTGCAGCATTAAAAAAAAAAGAAAAGAAAGTAACACAGCTATATTTTTAAAAGATCATAGTTGGTAATGTTTCTTTATCATCAAGATTAAGACTTTGAATTTGGCATAAACGTCAGGCTTGCAGAGATGGACGTATGAGAGAATGCATCCGTCGTGTATACAACCAGCGAGTTACAGGAACAATTAGCATTCACACTCTTCGACATATACTGAGGGAGACTGAGCACCTATGGGTTTGCCCGGAGTGTAAATAATGTCGATTCTTTTCAACAATAACAATGTTTCTTTATTGACGTTCAGTTATAGAAATGGATTTCAATACATTATCATCACCTTTGCATTTCCCGTGGAGTTCATCATCATCATCATCATCAGTTGCCATCTCCACAACGAAGGTTGGCTGTAATGGATCTCCAACGTCTTCTGTCTCTTGTCTTGGTGGTGCACTCTGATAGACTCTTTCCTGTCCATCTCTTGATGTTATCTTCCCACTTTATAGCGCTGTCTTCCCCTTGCACGTTTGCCTTCAACTCTCCCTTCTGTTATGGTCTTCTGCAAGGTGTTATGCCTTTTTATGTGGCCAAAGTATTTTAGCTTCCGAACTTTGATCTCCCTCATTAGTTCTCTTTTCATACCTAGATTTTCTAGGACCTCCTTATTTGTTTTCATCTCTTTCCATGAGATACGCCCCATTCTTCTATATATCCACATTTCAAGAGCCTCAATTCTTTCTTCCAAATAAATGCTTATTCATCGTCCATGTTTCCACACCATACAGAAATGCAGAGTATATATAACACTTTATGATTCTCAATTTTAATTTGTGAGAAAACTGTTTAGATGTCAGTATATGTTTCATGTTGTTGAATGTAGCTTTGGCCATTCCTATTCTCTTCTTGATTTCTGTTTCACATCTGCCATCTTCTGTTATTATATGACCAAGATATACGTAGCTCTTGACTTGTTCCAGGATTTTCCCATTTACGCTTATCTTTAATGTGGGTTTATCATCTGTTTTGCTAATTACACTGACAAACAACATTTTTCTTTCTTATAAAAGAATAAGTGTTCTTAGGTCAGTTTCTTGCGCTGATTTCAAATTTGAAATCCGTTTATCTCTATCACATCGGGTTCTTAAGATATTTGTGAATAAATATATTTTTGGGAAACCGTTATTTGCTCCGTTTCATTTTTACTATATAACTTATTAAAAATTAATAAAATGCAAAATAATTCTACTTTTTATACTGCTAAAAGATGCATGACATATGTTACGCTATTTTTCAAATAGTTACTGTATTTTGAAATAATTCTGAGCGAAATATGGCTTCTAGAAGTTGTAGAAATTCGGCTGATCTGTTCTGTTACGTGTGCGGATATTTTACCGATCGTGTTCACCAGAAAAACTTTACACCATTACTAAAGAAAGCATGTGAACTTTATTTCGATTCGAAAGTTGATGATGCAAATAAATCTTGGAAGCCAAATGCAGTTTGTTCGACTTGTGCAAATACATTGGCAGGTTGGTTACGAAAATCGCCGAAGCATAAGTCGATGCCTTTTGGAGTGCCAGTAATATGGCGTGAACCGACAAATTACGCTACTGATTGTTACTTCTGCTTGACAAATATCCATGGTTTCATTTTTAAAACGAGAAAGTCTGTGGTTTATCCAAATATTGAATCGGTTTCGAAACCAGTGCCTCATGATTCAATCACGTGTCCGATCCCAGTTCCACCAGAACAATATCCGTTGGACGTGAATGAACCATCAGAAAGTGATAGTTTACCTGTTTTAGAAACTAATTCTGACTCGGATTATATACCGGTGAATGATGGTGTTCACTTAATTAACCATTCAGAACTTTCAGATCTAATATATGATCTCGCTCTTACCAAAGGACAAGCGGAATTATTCGGTTCGCGACTCAAAGAATGGAATGTTTTAGCGCCCAAAACTCCGATATCTAAATTTCATCATAGACACAGAGAACTTGTTCAATACTTTGAGATGGATGATGACATTTGCTATTGCAAAGATGTAAACGGTCTAATGGTGCACCTCGGTCATGAGCCAATAGTCAACGAATGGCGACTTTTCATCGACTCTTCTAAGACTAGTCTAAAAGCCTTGTTATTGCATAACGGAAATTTATTTTCATCAATTCCAATCGCCTACTCTGTTCATATGAAAGAAACTTATGACAATATGGCTATACTTTTGGCAAAAATAAAGTACAATGACTACCAATGGCGGATTTGTGGAGACCTAAAGGTCATTGCAATTCTCACGGGCATGCAGACTGGGTATACTAAATTTTGTTGCTTCCTATGTGAATGGGACAGCCGCAACAGACAGGAACATTATGCAAGAAAGGTGTGGCCTATCAGGGACATGGAGAACGATTCCATCAAGATATCGCCGTAATGGAGTCACGTTATCAAGGACGGTGGAGTATGACCATGCTTGCCGATTATTGTTGGATGCTTCGTCGCGATGTACCACATGCCATTCACCGACGAAAGTCGACTGCAAAGAAATTCAAGCCTACATAACTGTTATACTTCTTGTACGAATGATGTTGTAATACTGTATACGTTGTTAAAAAAATTCAATTGCGTATTTCTAGAGATCCCGACCTGATAGAGAAAAACGGTTTGCAGATTTAAAAACAGCGCATTAAAATTGACCAGAAAAACATAGAAATGTTAGAGAAAGAAAAAAAAAATTTTTTTTGTTAGCCAGTGTTATCATAGTTTTTGTTTTCTCAATATTAATGTCGAGTCCATATTCATGACTTATACTGTTCACTTGCTTCACTAGTTCTTGTAACTCCTGTTCGCTTTCAGCTAACAACACGGTATCATCTTCATATCTAAGGTTGTTTATTGACCTTCCACTGATGTTCAGTCCTGGTATTTCCTGTATTCTGTTTCCTGCTCTTTTCAGCTTTATATTTACTTTGATGACGACTGGATTGTGATCTGAATTTATGTCGGCGCCAGGATGTGTCTTTGCACTTGTGACACTGTTCTTAAATCTATGTTTTATCATGATATAGTCAATTTGATTTCTTGTTACTCGTACATCTCCTGGGCTTTTCCATGTGTATAATTTCCTTGGGTGGTGTTCAAAAAAGGTGTTACATATGACCAGCTGGTTTTCTTCACAGAACTGGATAAGTTTGTCTCCTCTATCATTTCTTGTCCCTAATCCATACTGTCCTACTATTTTCTTGTATTTTCCTTTTCCTACTTTTGCATTCATATCACCCATTACTATCAACACATCTGTAGATTTGACTGGTTTAAGTGTGTGTTGTAGCTCTTCATAGTATTCTTCTATTTCTTCCTCGCTGTGATCTTTAGTTGGTGCATAAGTTTGTAAGATTGATATGTCGAATGGCTTTGCTCTCATCTTTAGTAACATCATTTTGTCATTGTGTGTCCAGTATCCACATACGTATTTTTCTAACTCCTTCTTTATCAACATTCCTACCCCCTCTTTCATGTTTTTCTCCTCCTGAGTGTATAAGCGTGTACTGGTCTCTTTTTATGTAGCCTGTATCTAATAGTCTTGCCTCTGCAACTCCCAGTATATCGAGTTTCATGTCTGTTGCCTCTAATACAAGTATAAGATTGTCAAGCTTTCCTTCTCCGTTTAGAGTTCTAACGTTCCATGTTCCTATTTTTAGGCTCCTCCTACTAGTTTTTAGGTGGTCTTTCTCAGAATGCTCTCTTTCAACAGAATTTAAGGAACACTCGTCATTATGTACTTCCTTACTCATTAGAGGAGTTGCCTCTTCCCTGTTAATTTGTACAGTAGATTCTTCCCCAGGGGACAGAGAGTTCTCTACATATCGGTTCTTATCTTGTTGTTGTGATCTCATTACGTTCTGTAGGAAGTACGTGATAAGGCCCCAATCTCTTCCACGGTGGCTAGCCGTTGTCTTTTTCTATGTCCGACACGCCTCTAGTGCGCCACACACTTTGCTGTTCCGCTTTGCGAGCCGTTGATCTTCTCAGATTCCTCCGCCTCACTCACCGTCTCAGTCTTTGTGTACTAAGGATGAACATTCCCTTGAGTAAGATTACTCTTACTCTACTCATGTAGTTTAGCCAGTCAGCCAAGACTGTTGCCCGGGATGTGGCCACCGCCGTACACAAGCGGTATTTGTGGAGCCATACATGAACTAGATAAAGAGAGGAGAACCAAATAGGATCCTGACTATCCTAAAAAGGACTCGGCTGTCGCTCACCGTGAGGTACTATCCCTCTCTCTTTATCCTACATTCCGGGGAGTACAGGCGTTCAACAAAAAACAGTCCAAGCCTCCGTGTCCATTGTCGTCCGTTTTAGCTCTTTCTATGTTTTCTTTATCCCTATCATGTCTGTCTCGTATTGTTTTATGAGGTCATCGCCCCCCGCACGACCTCACATTAGTCACCTTTTATGACATATGAGCAGTAGCCATATTCTTTCTTTGCGCCCCTCAAAGACCCACAAGAACAACACTGGGCGTTGATGTGTACTATTTTAAAATAATACCCCCCTGCCCCCCGCCGCGCTCAAACACGTCGCTTCACTCCTCTACTTTTTTCTTCAGCAGTCTCAGCGGTTGTTTGTTACTTACATGCATCATTCAGAGATTTTGTGATGTAAGTCAAGCCGACGCTTCACATACAAATGTTTCTTCTCGCATACCCTGGGCAGACTTATCACTTTTCTGACAAACAAAAGACACAGTCCAACTTCTCACTTTAAGATAGAAAGTGTATTTATTTATGCAAACTCCCGTTCTCCGCACGGGGGAAAAACCCATACCGTCATCTATAAGGTATTTATTTCCCACGTCCGAATAAAACCGCTGATATTTTCGTCCCTTTGTTGGCAAGTTGTAAAAATATTCAAATAAATAAAACATAAAAATGAGTCATAAAAATGGATATATGACCGTCCGATTGGTAGAGTGGTTAGAGCGCTGGCTTCTCGTGGCAAAAGTGCCGGGTTCGAAACAGTGTCGCCACGCTCCAGTCTACCCAGTTGTAAATGGGTACCTGACTTTGCTCTTGAGTTAGGGAAAGCAAAAGCAGCGACGAAGGGACCTGGTCACCTCACATCGTGAAACTGGACCTAGTATAGTGACACCTCTAACATGTTGCTCCCCTACAGCAGTATCTGCTATGGACTACCTTTACCAAAGTATATATATATATATATATATATATCTATCCAGGTAATGTATTGAGAGAGGGAGAGAGAGAGAGAGAGAGAGAGAGAGAGAGAGAGAGAGAGAGAGAGAGAGAGAGAGAGAGAGAGAGAGGGCTCCCTTCGATGTCGAAAACCCGGGAAAACTCATCTGAGGATTATCACTTCAAGAGCGGAACATCCCCTGGCAGAGAGGATAGTAACGATTCGCTCCCGTGGCTAGGCGGTGGTGTCGTTCGGAAGATCCTGGGTTCTTCTTCCTCGTTCGTCCTGAAAAGGACGTTGATTGCGTTGTGTCCGTTTACAGCGAAGCTGCGATATTTGCGCCTTTCGGCCGACACATCCGACTTCAGCACTGCATTTTTTGGGACCGGGTTTGCCTTCCCTCCGATCCTGGGTTCGATTCCCGGTAAACCCATCACTTTTGTTGTTTTTCTGTTGTCTAGTCTTCTACTTCTTTATTTCTCACGAGTGCCTGAAACCAATCTTTGTGTGTTATTTATTTATTTACTGTTTACAGGCTTCGGGTTTCCCTTTCTTGTTTGTTTATACGACTGGAGAAGGCTACTATATTATTCTGAGGGACAAAATATTCTTTGGTCGTCATATAAAAAAATAAAACAAACAAACAAAACAAAACACAATAAACTGCTGGGTAATTTCCATATTTTTTGTATCTGTTTAATTACATTCACCTGATTCTGGAACATTACAATTTATATTGCTGTGTTTATAGTCACGCTGCTATCGAAAAACCCTGGGGACTGATGTTTGTTGACTAGAATTTCTGACGTGACCCATTGTCCACGCCATCTTTTGTCATGGTAATAACCATACATTACCATGCCTGACCTGCAACGAGCAGGGCCAACATCGCGTCTCTTTATAATCTGCGAGTCAACAGTAGCAAATTATTTGTGCAATATTCCCTGAGATTTCTACGCAATTTCTGATGACCTTAACTCATTTTGACATGCGCAGTGACAAGTTACACGCATGTTAAAAGCATCTGTAATCGTTGCGCATTGTTTTGTAACAGAAGGGTCATATAAGTAAAATGCCTGGTGCTCTGCAGGTGAAATAATGATGCAGTTTTTGTTTATCTCTGGTGATTAATGCAACGACCTATCGCTGTTTAGAGCGATTCTGCCGTTTTGTACCACTAGCTGTCATTACGCTTTTTATACCATGGCACCAGCATTAAAGATGAAACCTAGGGCCGGCGGAAGCTTCGAACCGGATGAGGAGTCAAAACAGACGATGAAATGAAAATTGCTAAAGAGAGTTTCCCTTCCCTTGCGCTGAATATAGAACACAATTAATCCATTTCATCGTGTTATTATACTTCCGGGACCGGTCGATACTCTTGTGTTGCTGTCATTGTGAAGCGATTTCCTGCCTTTATGAGGAAATGTCAGGACATAGAAGGAAAATAAACGCCGTAGTTTAGTCAGAGGTTAGTGCTGCTGCCAAAGGTGGATGGCTTGTGATCACGGTGACAGTCTGATCGTCTGCACAGGTTGACCTGTATACAGTTTCTTTGATCGCCATGGCGTGCCAAAAAGCAGACAATATTACTTTAACCAGTGCGGCGGAAATTCTGAACTGATAAATTATCGAATGCATGAAAAGTATTGCAAACTGAATGTTTGGAGAGAAAAAACAAAAAATGCCCCGGGGAGGCGGGGCTACTTAGTGTTTTTTGTTGCTTAATTGTGCGTGAACCGTTCCTTATGCTGGTGCTAATGCAGAAATTCAGTATTGCAAGCTTGGGACCAGTGGCGTACTAAGGGATGCGAAGGGGCGGTCTGCCCCGGGTGACAGTACTGTACTTGTGGCAGTTGGCATATACGTTAATGATGATGATGATTGCTTGTCTACTATACCCTACATTTATTTCTCTGTGCTGATCGTATGTGGGTTCGTATCACTGCCACAACAGTAGGCAGCTCTTTTAGTTGATGGTATTAGGATGACTTCTTTCTCAACAAAACGACAACAGTTCACAACAGTGTATAACTGACAATTGTTGGATTATCTCAAATATCGATGAGTGACTTCCTTCGGACAGTGATGGGAATTAACGTTAAAAACTTTATTTACAGGATCAAAACAAATGTTGATCATATGATATGCCCAAAATTCCTCTTGCGTTTGGCATACTTTATACAGCAAAACTCCTGTAGATAATTGATACTGTCATTTTTACTTTCTCGCTATGTTCACGGTCGCTGCTTCTGTATTCAATACTGTCTCTAGTATCAATGGTGGTCATGGCTTGAGAACCACTGCTGTCGATATTTTCCGCTGTCATCAAATTCTTCATTTATGTGAAATTGTTTGTCTCTTTCTAACTTTTGACATAATTCTTCTGACTCTGTCTCTTATTTCTTCTGTGTTCTGCTTGGCGTATCTTGGTAAGACTGGCCTAACCGCCTGGGTTGATAATTTTAGCCAAAGCCTATTATTTCTTACTTCTTATGGCTAGCTGCTGTCTATCGTTCTTGTCTTATACGAGGGAAGGTCAAAAAGTAATGCCTCCTATTTTTTATGTATGTAAATACTGCATCGGTGTGCAATTTGTAAATTTAGCAGGATTCCTCAAACACTCTTCTGCACTGTATAGTATTACCAACCTGTTTCAGTAACAGGTGGCCCCACTGTAACAGTTTAAAAATGGCTGCCAAAGACGTTTGGTTAAAACAACGTTATGTCATAGAATTCCTCAATGCTGAAGGCGAGACCCCAATTCAAGTCCACGAACGTTTGAAGAATGTTTATGGAGATTCAACTGTGGATGTTAGCACTGTCCGACGTTGGGTACATCGTTGTGACGAAGCTGAAGTAGGTCAATCCTCAATGGCTGATGCAAAGCGGACTGGCCATCCGTCTACCGCAGTGACTCAACACAACATTCATCGAGTTGATGGCATCATTCGTGGTGACCGTCGGGTAACACTGGATGAACTTTCTTCCATGTTGTCCATTAGTAAAGGCAGTGTCCAGAACATCATTAAAGACCTGGGTTATTCAAAAGTTTGTGCACGGTGGGTACCCAGAATGTTGACAGACATAAAGAAACAAGGAAAACCATAGCCATCAACCTCCTGTACCGTTACGAAATTGAAGGAGAGGAGTTTTTATCGAATATTGTGACAGGTGATGAGACTTGGGTTCATTTTTTTGAACCAGAATCCAAGAGGCAGTCAATAGAATGGCATCACACAACATCGCCGACAAGAAAGAAGTTCAAAAGTTCACCATCTGTAGGGAAAGTTATGGCCTCCGTGTTTTGGGATGAGAAGGTTGTGATTCTTCTCGACTTCTTGGAACAGGGAAACACGGTAAATGCAGACCGTTACAATGAAACTTTGAAGAAGCTTAGAGGTCGTCTTCGGCGACTTTACCCATTAAAAGATCAGAGAACTGCACAACTGTTGCACGATAATGCCACGCCATACACCGCTAAACGCACCATTGATGCGATTGCAGAATTTGGCTGGACATTATTACTACATCCCCCTTACAGTCCCGATCTTGCACCTTCTGACTTCCATCTGTTTGGACCACTGAAAGAAGATCTTCGCGGACATCACTTTGAGAACACCGAGACCCTTAAACGCTCCGTACGCCAGTGGTTTAGGAAAAAGGACACACATTTTTACCGTGCGGGGATACATGCCCTTGTGAGAAGATGGACAAAAACTGTAACAAATAACGGAGACTACATTGAGAAATAAATTTTTGAAGTTCAGACTTGGGGCTACATTTCAATGTGAATTTTATCTGTTTTCTTGCCTATTGAATGAAATTAAAAATTACGAGGCATTACTTTTTGACCGTCCCTCGTACTATACAGTTTATCAATGTTGATAACACTCAATATACCTGATGGTCTTGTACATTCACACATTCTTGCAATGGATACAATGTCACTCGTCCACAGAATAAATACAATGACTGTCATAGTGGCGTACAAAGCGATTGATCGGCTAGGCGATATTGTCACAATTCTGTCACCACAGAAGCAAACAAAACTTTTGGTATTATCGCACGATGATACCTATCAATTGCGCTTGCCACTTCAACTTTTAACACAAGAAAACTTGCTTCCTAACGCTAATGGCGTTTCAGATCTGACTGGATATATTTTGTGCAACGATTTCCAACGATAACTATTTCCCTAACATTCTAGAACAAATCAGTTCACTCGAAATATAAATATCCCGTCCAGCCTTAACTTTGCTCAGCCAGCCAACCCAGAAATTCCAAACTAAAAACACGACTTTTCTCAAATAGGCGTAAAAACACTACTGTTAATGCCTATTTTGGTTTATCGCCCTTTGCTTACCATTTTATAAGTCAATGAATTTCCGCCCTTTGATTTAAATATATAGTCCATTCGTTTTCCTTATGCAAATTGTAGAAACCGGATTTCTGACACACGAACTTCCTATTACAGACTTAAAAATTTACTTGCATAACTTGCGAGTATAATATTTTTTTCTGTGTGGTCATTTATTTATGGGGGTTGGGGAAATGGCGGGGGAGGGAAGGGGGGGGGGATATGCCAAAGGTAGAATCCCCCCCCCCCCCCGTGTAAAAAACGTTAAGTACGCCCTTACTTGGGACTATGATATTTGCGCACTCAATAAGATAAAATTCAGAATACATACTTACATGGCGTTATCCGGCAGTATTTAAAGAGACTCTGCCAAAATGCAGTAAGAAATAATAAGGCATGCGGATTGTATTAAGAACATACAATTAAACAACTGCATTTTGCCTTATATATATATATATATATATACATATATATATATATATATATATATATATATATATATATATATATATATATATATATATATATATATATATATATATATATATATATATATGTCATGTAAACATCGGTATTATTCAACATAATCCCCATCAACTTGTACGGCTTTATGCCAGCGCGAAACAAGTGCATGTATTCCTAGCCCGTACCAGATTTTGTCTTGATCATGTAGCCATTTCTTCGCTGCATGAATCACTCCTTCATCATCTTCAAACCTTGTCCCACGGAGTGCATCTTTAAGTGGACCAAATAGATGAACATCAGGGGGTGCCAAATCGGGACTATAGGGTGGATGGGGTAGTACAGTCCAACCCAATTTGGTGATTGCTTCCCGTGTTGCCAGACTTGTGTGAGGTCGCTCATTGTCGTGAAGGAGAAGCAGGTCTGCTGGATTCTTGTGCGGCCGAACTCTGCGAAAACGTTGATTGAGTTTTTTCAATGTCTTAATGTAAGCTTAGGTGGATTGGGGGAGGCCAAGAGTGGTAGCACCTTTGGGCAAGAGCGGTCGCACTGGAGAACTGAACCAGTGGCTCAAACTCACTGGTCCACCTTGACCTTCCAAGCTTGACATATGGCTCCCAGAAGCCACAAAGACAGTAGAAGAGCTATGTAACACTTCCAACCTTATAGTCCTCCAAATCGAAAGAGCCCCACCAACCCTCTACTATAAAGCTAGCGGAACCAGTAGCCGACCAGACCTAACACTTGTGTCTGCAGACATCACCAACCGGTATAAATGGAGGGTATTGGAGGACATAGGAAGCGACCATGTTACGTACATTTATTACCTAAGGGGGTAGTCTTCGGTCCTGCCAAATGTACGCATCAGTCTTTATATATTTTATTATTTGAGCGTTCGATTGATTCACGCACTGACGTGCACAATGCAGTGTGAGTTGCTTTGGACGCACGGGTAACCTAGTTTGAAAAATAGTGACGTCATGTGAGTTCGGGGCAGTACGGACTGTGTTTATGTCCGAGGTATATTTCTTGGAATATTTTATTGGCAAGTTTGGAAGAAGCCATTACTTTTGTATGATCTCTACTGGTTCATGATGCAGCCAAGAGTAGAAGTATCATGTAAGTGTCGCCCCATGTCATTGAATGTTTATTGAGTAAATTAATGTATAAGGCCGCTCATAGTTCTGATCTAGCGGGAAGTCATCACAGTATGTCCTTCCTAGAATGGACAGACGGAGTCGTTAGCCCTTTTGAATTACCGTAGAGGGGAGGATTCCTACGAAGAAACAAAGTTAATTGATTTGCATACTTCTTATGTTTATATGCCGTATTTTCGTAAATGCCAAAGTCGTGGCATGGATACAGAGAGGTTGGTCAATACAGAACTCTAACCTGGTCGTATTGTTGTGGATGACTTTGTTTGGATTGTTATATATCTATGCTACCTAAATATTGTATGAAGGAAGTCTGGAATTAGTGCGAGTATGACAAGAAATATTACTCAGTGAGAATTAATCCGTTGGTCATAGGATACGTCCTTGAGAGAAGGTCAACGGACGTTACTACAATACATATGCTATGGCAAAGGAAGTGATCGATCTTTAGTCACTTGAATGAGAGGACTTAATTGTAGAGGATCTTCATAAACTTGAAAAGTCAATGATCAACATTTTTGATGTAATGACCTTTTTGCAACTGTAAATATGACCGTCTT
Organism: Oreohelix idahoensis; assembly: GCA_024509875.1. Taxonomy (NCBI): domain Eukaryota; kingdom Metazoa; phylum Mollusca; class Gastropoda; order Stylommatophora; family Oreohelicidae; genus Oreohelix; species Oreohelix idahoensis. The sequence goes on from JAMPIV010005314.1 coordinate 336,619, forward strand.
GTTCAACGTCGTATATGTCACGTTCAATAAAATATATGTACAATCATCACAGCCTTGTGTGCTGCCAGTCAATAACCAGTTCATCACTACTTGTTGGTGTTCGTTTCAACTTAAGAACATTTTCTGAAATATTTTCATTGAGAAAACATTCGCGTAATGAAGGTCTTTACCTCTAGAAGAAACGACCCAACAGACCATCTACCCATCCTCACCATCATCTCGCAGGGTAAAACAAAAACGGAAACCAAAAGACAGCCGAAATGGAACTATGCTCGAGCAAACTGGGAACACTACAAACTCATATCCTCACTGAAATAGACATGAACCAAGACATTAATACCTTGAACGATCAGATCTCTACAGCCATACTGCAGGCAGCCAAACAGGCAATCCCCAAAGGCAGTCGTGTCAAATACAGCATCTTCTGGAATGAGGAATTAGAACACCTAGTACAACTAAGACGCAAGGCACATGAAAATCGCTCAGAAAAATCCTAGCCGTGAAAACAAAACCACATACAACAGACTCACTGCACAGGTTAAGCTAGCAAGCAGAAAAGCCAAAATGGAAACCTGGAAAGAAAAATGCGAAAACCTAGACCTAAATAAAGAAGGGAAGAAAGCATGGAAAATCATTGACAGCATGGCAGGGACATCCCAGAAGAGAAACCCAATCCCTATAAAACTTCCAAACAGTAACACAGCTACCTCCAACAGAGGGAAAGCACGAGTCCTAAATCGATTCTTTGCTGAAGTCAATAAAACATACAAAAGAGCCAATCTAGATAAAGCCATCAAGACACTTACAAAACGCATGCTAAAAGCACACAAGGCTGTGGACAGCATCTTTGATCAGGAATTTACGCTAGCTGAATCCAGTCTCCTAAAGACCAAACCCAAAAAAGCACTAGGGCCAGACCAGGTTACCAACGACTTTCATTCATTACCTTACTCTCTATGCTGGATCTAGTAGGGTGAAGTCTCTACCACTCCACTCCCATACGAAAGTATCTGCTATGGAACTATCTTTATCTATGACATTTTGCTTTGAGCCACTCCTCAGATGTATTTACGTTCCTCCAGGTAATTACATATATTGTAGCACTGTGCATAGCTGGTGGTCATATAAGGATGACTCCAGATATGCCTCCTTGCATGATAGGAGTTGGAAAAAAAAAACAATTTTAAAATAGGGAATTGTCGTGTATGATTTTTCAGATAGGTAATACATGTTTATATGCTCTGTCTGAGCAGAGGTGATAGTGATGACAATGTGAAAGTAAGGGGTAAGAAATAGTTTTATCACGAGGTGATCGTGTAAGAGAAAGGACAGTCTCTGGATATAATAATTTATCTAATCCAACCTATCTAGACGACGATATTTAAATCAGACGCACTTTCTCTTCTTGTACGAAAATACAAGTTACACTACACTCAAATGCACACAATTCTGTGACAAATGCGCATGAACGTGAAAACAAACTATGAATAACGTATAGTGGATAAGGGTTGACCGACACGATAACTAAAGGTTTAATAAAGTTTATTATAAATAGAAAATCACAACATAAATCATATGCATCAAGAGATCATGGTTTATAGACAAAAATGAAAATTAATCAAATAGGTTCTCCCCTCTGGTAAAGGAAAAGAAAGGACGATCCCAACAGAGGTTAATTAACCCAAAAGATCAAAGGTTAACAATAAGTTATGAAATATTCAGTATGGGAAAAGAGTAGGTTCCTAATGTAAACTATCCCGTGACTAATCAGATTATTGAGATAAAAAAAAAGAAAGAAGAAACCATGTAAGTATATGACGTTAACAAAAGACATAAGTTTCTTTCTCTGTTCATTCAATTCACATACACGCAGTGGGCACTTTCAGATACACTTACCCCAGTAGTTGTCGCAGGCATTCCAAGGAAATACACTAATAAGTAATATATATATATTTAGTGTCAAATTTAAGTTTGCCAAATCCAGCCCCAGACTCTCCGTAGTTGCTGACTGCAAATTTCACAGGAGTCGCTAGAGTCGGTGTTAAATTTGTACTGGATACAGTAAGTTATCTATGCCTTCAGTTGGTTGGAGTAAGCTTCATGCGTGGTGATCGCCGATGTAGAATAAATCGAACATATACAGTTCCTAGGTGGTTTAGCCTCAGGTGGAAGAAACGCTAGGTTTAAGTTACACAAATGTTGCTGACAATACATTGCCACCGCTGGCTGATGAGATTTGAGATAAGTAAATCTGGTAATAGTTAATATTATAAGTCAATGGTTCTATTCTGGTTTCTCTCAGGAAAATGAGGAAAATTGGACCGCATAGGTCACAGCAAGAAGCTCAACAATATTAAATATTCTTGGATGCTTATAATATTATAAGTTCGTATGATCATAAGTTCATATGGCCATAAGAAAACAAGCCGCTAGTACTCAGGTTTGATCAGCCTATATAAAAGAGAATATAAACATTTAACCAAATTATCATTATCATATCTAACACATGTTAAAAATAGGACCTCTACACCACTCTGTTATAAATTAGATTTAAAACACACGTGTCTAGCTTATCCTATCATCCTGTTGACGCGTGATATGAACACTAGTCATTTTAAAAAATTACATAAAATGGATAGAAGTAAATAATATATGCCGTCAGTAGACAGTTATTTAATGTATGTACTAGTCAATTTAAAACATCTCTTACTGGAAAAATAGCGAGTAATTAAATTTACTTTACGGCTGGAAAGTTAGCTATAAGTTATTTAATTAGCACAGAAAATCTAAGTGAAATATATATTGAAACTTTAAACACACTAAATCACTTCAAATCTAGTATATAAATTACCGCAATCAGAAAAATGAAACACTCCACGGAATCTATTAATTTTCACTTTGTACGAAAAATCTTAAGATAACGAGCTAGTGAATTCAGATAGATTTCTGGCAACTGATCATGGCTATCGGAGAGACATGGTATATACTGAAAAATTCCGTTCAATCGTTCTCTAATGCGAAAGTCACACCTCTGCCAGACCCGAGCCAATTTGCCTTTCTATTTCTTGAATCAAAGGTAATTTTACCACCTCTTGACTTTCATCATCTCCGCCTTGCCGAGATTTTCACCTGAAAGTTTTACAATCCAAGGTCCGTCTCACTGAATATCGTGTGTTCCCCTGATCAAAGAATCAATTACGCCATGCTCCGCGCTTCGCTCTCTGTTTCACATAGGGCTTGATTGCCAGATGGCCCCCGTGTTAATTAAACTGGTGAATCCTTCGTTCATGTAGCAAAAGTATACTCTAGATGGGGAGGGGCAAAAGTGGATGATTACTGCTGCACTATTTTCATCTGTGACAGGAATGGCTTTCCAATCACACTGTAAACAAATTGAAAATCGGGCGACATATTTGTGTCCATGTGGGGAGGACAAACAAGCAGTAGACCATGTCATCAAAGACTGTCAGCTCCATGAGAGAAGCAAGGTAGAAGAGTGGCCTTCTCCAACCACAGCTGAGGGAGAAACTGTATGGTGACGGGAGAAGCCTGGGACGTACTGCCAGCTTGATAAGAAAGATAAATATTTTTGTGGTGGAGATAGGTTTCTTCATTTTTAAATTTTGCCCGTTCAGCGACCGTACGGCCTCCTCTTTACGGTTTCCATCAGCCGAGGGATTTTTAACATACGCAACTTGCACACGAGACCTCCTATTTTTTCACCCTTATCCGAGAAGGCTAGGCATCCGATCTCACTACCCAGGAGATCAGGGGTATGACATCATTAGAAACCACTGGTTCTGAAGAAAACAAATGTCCATTAGTTATATTCCCTCTTCTAGGAGCGAATCCAGTACCTTTAGAATTAGAGGCGGATGCCATACCTCTGAGCCACTCCGATCTCCTAGTTATTTGAGAGCTAACGAGGAAGAAGAAGAAAAAGCGTGACGCTGTATGTCATCTTCGTCATAATCATAATAATCACCACAGACGTCACCAGTGATACCTGCCATCATAGCAACCATAATATAAATTTAAGAACACCACGTGATCAATAACAGCATTTTCCACAACAACAACGGTAGTGGTAAATCAATAGTTCAAACGATGGGCTTCTCACATTATTGCTCGCTCTGATCATTTTCACCGCGCAAGCGTTCGTTTTATCTGATAATTATATTTCACTAAATTTAAATTCCATTTTTAGAGAACATGCCACTATCTGGGATTGATATATTGAGCCATCAAGTTTAGGAGCGCGCCAATCTCCAACATCAAAATTATTATCTGCAGGAATCAGACTCTAATTTCCTTTCAAATCCTGTTCAACAATATTGCGCGAATGGTGCATCATAGCAGCGGTATCGTAAATTCATTTATTATACTCATCAGTATGTTCGACGACGCGGGCCGATTCGGTACACTGAACGTTTTATATTGATTCAAACAAGCAAACGATTTATAATATAAAGAGATGTCATTACCATGGTTGGGTGACTTTCACTTGAGTCATGGCGATTCTGATGAAACGTGACGATTTATGATACAAGCAGCATCGCAGAAATCACGAAGTGAATCAAGCCTACGATGGTTTCAACTGATTGCTGATTTCAGTTATGCACGCCAGTAAATGTTTGAACATTATATGCTGAAAGATTAATTACGAAAAGCTATCGTTTAATTTTAACTTCTAGTCCGACCTCCTTCTTCTCACTCGTGCTCTAACTCTTCTTTGCTTTCAGGAATCTGACAACTCGGCTGTTTCGAACACTTTATTTTGTGACGCTGTAATGGTCCAATATCAAAAGAACTGTGATTTAGCGGGAAGTGATGACGGCGCCATTGTGACAAAATCGTTTATGGCCGTCTAATGTTTTTATATCTCATTTTCAACTCGGCAATATCAATTTACCTCAAATGGAAATTGATTATGAAAAAAACAATTTGAACATGTCAAAGTGCGGCACCGTGACGAAAAGAAACAGCAGAGGTCGTTATTTGAAAAAATAAAAATTAAGCTGCAGAACAATAACAACTCATCACGTGACCTATCGGACGGTTAAGGTCGCATGTGTCTCGCGGGACGATATTTCAGTGTGGATTAGAATCAAAATGCCGAAAGGATTTAATAAAACGAAATAAACAGTGCAGAAAGTCATGAAAAAAAGAATTAAATGATACGAAACAACGTGATGGCTAGTGGAGTAAAAGGACGAGTAATTGTAAGCAAGCGGGGATGGGAAACTAGGGCGCAAACATGGTTTCATCACATCAACTAAAGGTAGTGGCATTTGTTTGTTCAAGAGAGCTGATGACTTGCCGAGTGTACTTCTTGCTTTATTAATTTGTATTGGATAGCTAGAAGGTATTGTAATGATGGTACGTGAGCAGTTGATAACCATAATGTATAGTAATGTTAACATGAGAGAATTTGTTAGCTGGAATGAACAACATTGTTAGAACACGAGATTTTTGTGGCGTGAGGTTTTTATTTGGCTCTAGGATCAGTATAGTACTGACAATTACAGAAATAGAATTTCTGCAGAAAATGATGAAGTCCCAGTGTCTGAGAGAACTACTGGTATCACAAATTAGTTACGGCTGTGAATGATCTATCTCGAAAAATTAGTAGAAAGGAGACCGACATAAATTGCCACCTCCGCTGTGTAACTAACTGTGATATTAAAAAAACAAGGGAACAGATTTTACTTAACAATTATAAAAAAATTGACAAGTCGTTCAAATACAATTTCCCTATTATTTATTTAGTATATACACTATCTACTCTTGTGCTGAAAGATGGATGTTGGAAGATGGAATGTAATGGATTTGTAAGTTTACAAATGATTTACAAATATTATATGTAATGTGTACTCATCTCTCAAAAGTTCTGTCCGTAATTTCTTGCACACAACACCCGCTGATGATCGTTTCGTTAGCCCACCCAAGACTGAGGGGACTAAAGATGTATCTCAGGTACAATCTCTGTGCTTCTGTGAAGTTCCAGGCAGCTGGATTGACTGGACATACGACCTCAGGTTTGATGACACGAATAAAACCTGTAACAAGTAAAAATAGGGGCTAATTTCTGTCATCAAGCCCACCTATTTCTAGTATGAAATGAGTGTGTGTCTCAGGTGTCTGCATGTAGGATGAATGACAACATGGCTCAGTATGAGTTAGCAATAGCGAGACAAGACAGGTGTCTACTTGCAAAATATTCTTTCTGATAAATTAATACATGGATACATCCAATAATATGACAGATGTGAAGAAATACATGACAGCTCGGAAAGCCGAAACAACAACAATTCATAAACACATGAAAATAATACACCAAGACATGAAAAGAATTCAGCAACAGGTAGAAAATTCAATACATAAATACATAACTACGAACGACCAATCAATCGAATCAAAAAGAAAGAAAACGCTAGAAGAGCCAATAATATAATATATATTCAATACATGAATACATCCAATAATATATATTCAATACATGAATACATCCAATAATAAATACACCTAGGTGTGATACAACCACTTCCTTTCCCCTATAATATACCAGGCCCTCTCTGACAAGTGCTAAACTTGCTGGTAACATATATCCTAACAATATTGTTATGTTCTTATGATAGGAGTATATGAGACGAGGACTGTTTGGTTATATTTCAGGTTGGAGTTATCTGAGATAATAGACTGAAGTTATGTGAGACAATAGATTGAGTCCTTACAAGGACTGTTTTGGTTATATTTCAGTTTGGAGTTATCTGAAACAATAGATTGAAGTTATAGGAGACAATAGATTGAGTCCTAGAAAGGACTGTTTTGGTTATATTTCAGTTTGGAGTTATCTGAAACAATAGATTGAAATTATAGGAGACAATAGATTGAAGCATGAGTCCTATTAGTCTTCGTCATATCAGAAAATACAATCATTATACCTAATTCCCCAAGATACAATCAGTAACCTGATACGCTCATATTGAAACAATTTATATTAAATATATACAGGTGTATCTGCTGTAGGCCTATTTTCCTACAAGTTTATAGTAAAATATATTTACCCTCCAAGATTTAAACAGACCAGGTTTTGACTCGACTAGCGAAGCAGGCTGCCAAGTCAATGCACTCAGGTAAGCAATAAATCAAGGTTGACAGCTTTTCTTCTTCAGTCGGTCTATCTGGCTTCGTGTTGGTGTGCGTGTTTTTGCATAAAATCTCGCCCGAATATATAGGGAGATGAGGTAACTTCTACTGCTTAAGGAAAGGTTTTGGTTGGTTCCTGGCGTGGCAAGCTGATTGGTTGTCTGCAGTTTGGTACCATGCTTCGTTTTGTCCTTGACCTAGACAAGTCCCGAAAAAAACAGGGCTTATGCCTAATTTTATTCTGTCTCAGAGACTGGTGAACGGTGCTCGTTGACTGGTTTGGCTCTCGACATAGGGATTTAACTAAGAAGTGGGTTTACACACACTCGTTTCACGACAATTTTGACAGCTAGAATGAACAACAATATTAACATAAGAGATTCTGGAATGAGCAGCAATGTTAGACATGAGATTTTGATAGCCAGAATGTACAGCAGTGTTAAGAGATTTTGATAGCTTGAGTGAGCAGAACTACTATTACAAGAGATGTTGATAGCTACAAGTAACATCAATGTTAATACGATACATTTGATACCTGATGAAAGGCAGTGCTATTATAACGAGAGATTTTGATAGCTAGAATGGACAGCAGTGTTAGCAAAAGAGATTTTGATAGCTAGAATGAACAGCAGTGTTAGCACAAGAGATTATGAAAGCTAGAATGAACAGCAGTGTTAGCACAAGAGATTATGAAAGTTAGAAGGAACAACAAAGTTAGAGCAAAAGAGATTTTGATAGCTAGAATGAACAGCATTATTAGCAAGATCCATATGATAGTTAAGATGAAAGGCAATGTTAGTGCAAGAGACGTTGAAAGCTAGAATGAACAGCAATGATAGCACGAGAGATTTTGATAGCTAGAATGAAGAACAATTCTAGCACAAGATATGTTTATAGCTAGAATGAACAATAATTCTAGCACAAGATATGTTGATAGCTAGAATGAACAGCAAAGCCAGCAAAAGAGATTTAAATAGCTGGAATGAACAGCAATATTAGCACGAGAAACCTAATAGCTAATTTGAACAGCGGCGATATCACGATAAATTTTGATAGCTGGAATGAACAAAAATGCTAGCACAAGAGATATTTGATAGCTAAAATGAATAGCAATATTTGCAGATGGCATCTAATAGCTAGAATGAACACTAATGCTAGGCAAAACAATTTTGAATGAATGAACAACAATGCAAGTACAAACGACTTTCATAGCTAGTATGTACAGGAATGCTAGCACGACACCTCTGATTGACAGCACGACATTTCTGATTGACAGCACGACACCTCTGATTGACAGAATGTATCGCAATGAAATTATTACAAGAGATATTGATGCTGGAATGAACTTTAAGAAAACACCAACGCACACAATAACAATAAGAAAGATACAGACTTTCGTAAATGGGTGCTTTTGCGTAAAATAGAAGGATTGAAGCAGTATGACGAGATCATCGATGTGGAAAACCCACACGAACCACAATTGTAAAGTGAAATCAGAAGAAGTCGTTGGCGTTGGATAGAAGATGCACCAGGAAATCAGCTGACAGCGCTAAAAGGCAGTCCAGATTTTGAAATCCCCAGGGTAAGAAAAATAGAGAAAAAGATAGAGCTAATAAATTAAAATAAAACACACATTTGGAGAAGAGAACAGGAGATGGAAATGTAAGAAATTAAAAAGGCATAGACAGCCTGTGACTGGATAGCACGGGACAGGAGGGTTTAGCATGTGTTTGTTGAAGAACCTATGGTCCATTGGGAGCTGAAAGGTATTACTGATGATGGTGATGATGGTGATGATGACGAGCAGGATAAACATTCCTTTACACGCATACAGGCCCACACACGCGCGTTCATACACATGCACATTCACACACACACAAGATCTCAACACCACACAAAAAAGTACACAATTTTCTTCCATTTACACAACGCCTACATTGATGTAACCTGACTTCACATTGCACTTGACACTAACGGGTTTCCGTTTTTTTATGTTTGTCCTTGAACAATGCTGTTGTTCTCCTTAAAAAAAAAAACAACTGCCGTCTCTTCCTCTAGTCCCCTCAGAGCTACCTACTCCCACAGTCAGTTTTATTCGTATTTTTGGGTGTTCTGTACCCCCCCCCCCCCCCCCCTATTCCTACGACATCTCTACATTACAAAAAAAATATTTCAACTGATCATCCCCATTAACCTCCCATGCCCCCACTACATACCTTACCGCCTTTTTTTTTAAACCTTTTGTGCTTTGGACGTTACAACGAATGCTGGGAGATAAGTGCTAAATTATGCGCATTTTATAATTAAGTGAGCACCTAGGGTAATGGTTCTCAGTCTATCGATCACAGACCCCTGTAGAGTGTGAAGGGCAGTTAGCAGTTATTTCCTGGGTGTAATTTGTTCATGTTATTTAATTTTGTTTAGTATATCATCATCATCATTATCATCATCACCATCATCATCATCATCATCACCACCATCATCATCATCACCGTCATCATCATCACTACCATCATCACCATCATCATCATCACCATCATCATCATCACCACCATCATCATCATCATCACTACCATCATCACCATCATCATCATCACCACCATCATCATCATCATCACCACCATCATCATCATCACCATCATCATCATCATCATCATCACTACCATCATCACCATCACCATCATCACCATCATCATCATCATCACCACCATCAACATCATCATCACCATCATCACCATCATCATCATCACCATCATCATCATCATCACCATCATCACCATCATCATCATCATCACTACCATCATCACCATCATCATCATCACCATCATCATCATCATCATCACCATCATCATCATCACCACCATCATCATCATTATCATCATCAATCATCATCATCAATCATCATCATCAATCATCATCATCACTACCATCATCACCATCATCATCATCACCATCATCATCATCACCACCATCATCATCATCATCATCATCATCATCACCATTACTGTTCAACTCTCCAAGAAGCATAGGGCCAATAAATGTATGTCAAGTCCTCCTGTCCCGTGCCTCGTCGCGTGTTTATCTCCCCTGCTCTGCAGTAGTGGTCAAACAATGGCCAGACTTAGAGTATAATGATGAAGGCATTCAAAGGTGTCAACCTTCGCTTAAGATGACTCTTGGCAGAGATATAAATAAAAGAATGATGCTTCTACTTCAGGGAGCCTCACAGGAATTTTAAGAAATCAAGCATAACAACTGAGATCATCTAAGCTGTCATGAACTTTTTATCTTCCCGCACCTTCTGTGAGGAAAAGAAATTTGCTCGTATTTTTGAGCCCCCCACTCAAATGAGTCAGTAAAATATTACGTTAATACCTCTGGATGGTTTTCTATTTAAATTAACTGAGTCATACGGGTGCAATTCACTCAATACATGTAATGATTAAATCAACTATCATTTTGTATTTACAGATGACAAATTTAATAATCAATTATAGTTAACAAAGTTAAAATAGCGTTTTATGAAACAATGAAGCCCTGATATTTTCAGCACAGGAAGTGACTGTAGAGTGGCTATCGTTAAAACAAAGTTGCTGGGCCTGACAGTTATACTTAACTAGCTAGGTGTTGATGATGATTTGTTGTTGATGTTGGGTTTCGTCACTGTTGGTTCCCAATGGTGTTGTTGACTGCTCCGCCAATCGTCAAATTCTGTGGCGGTAGCACGTCCCCGGCGGTAATGCTGGTAGTAACCACTCAAAGGCAAGCGTCTTCAATACCTATCTGATAAAGACGTCTAGAGTAGACTGTTGGCAACCTGAACCACAGACTTGTACCACAAACGTGCACCACAAATGTGCACCACAAACAAGTACCACAAACTGAGAGAAAACAAATGCCTCTTCTATGTATATGGTCTCATGACATGAGAGCCAGGCGCCCTCCGCGTCCATTTCACCACTTCATCTTCTTTAGAAACTTTACCCTCCCTGAGCATTAATGCTAAACCAAGTGAGTTGGATGAAAGTGCGCTTGCGCAGCGGAAAACGGCAGTTGCAGTATATATACCTATAAACATTAAAATGTCAATATAATAAATATGTACACCAGGATCACCATCTTCTCCCTGCTTCACATTGAGCCTAGGGCTACCTCTGCTTGTGGGTTCCTTGTGAGGAAACCCGCACGAAGAAGTCATCAGCTCTGGTTCCACTGGCACCTGCCTGATTCTTGTCACCACTTTTACATTGGTGATCGTGTCATACCATTTCAGTCCGTGTACTGAACGCAGACACCCATTTTTAAAATTCTTTTTGGTTGTCGTTTTTGTTAAACTCCATTTTTCGGAGCCATACAATAAGACTAACTTGACATTTGAATTGAAGATTCTGATTTTTTTTTTATGTTGGACTTGATTTCTTTTTGTTAAGGATCTGCCTTTCTATAAATATTTAGTGGTATGTTTATTAACCTACAGTCTAACTGGAATGTACCGGTAAAGAAATAGATTCCAGATACGTATAAAAATATAAGAATCATAATTTCCCATGCGCTCCTTATAAAGCATGGAACCCGTACTTAGCTGGTTCCCTTGAAGGAAACCTCCACAAAGCATTCACCTGCTTTTTTTGCAGCGGTTCTTCTTCTTCTTGTATCCTTAGCCCCGGACTGACAAAACAGTCAGTGGCCATCACACCTAGTGGTGTCTTATAGGGCAGCAACAAACTGTTCCCATTTTGCTCGGTCGGTGGAAATCCTTCGTGCCGTGCCCGAGCTCTAGTTCATGCTTTGCATCTCAGCCTCCACTGTTCTCCGCCAGGTTGTCTTTGGTCTGCTTCTCTTTCACCGTCCTTCTGGGGTCCATAGCAAAGCAGTTTTGGTGATGGTGTCAGGGTCCCTTCTGAGGACATGACCAAGCAAGTTCCAGCGTCTGCCTGCAATGATGGTGTGCATATCTTTTTGACTTCACCGTGTAAGCAGTTCCTGGTTGGAGATGTTGGTCGTACCCAAAAAAAAAAAAAAAATCATAACATAATGCAAGGAACAGTCGATGGCAAATGCGCAAGAGCACAACAATTGGTATAAGTAGGAAGATAACATCAAGATATAACCATCAAGTGTAACATCAAGAAGAAGAAAAACAGGACGCTGGATATTTATTAGAGCCGACTTTGATGCAAAGATAGCAGCTGATCTAAGTACAAAAAAACACAGATAACCCAATAAGAAAGCGCCCCCCCCCCCCTTTTACTTCGGAAAGATAAAGAACCATTGGCATTCTGTGCTTAAAGATGCCTCCTTTGGTATCTCATCGTATATGCATAGTGAAAGATGTATGAGTCTGTATGACAATGGAATCTGTGTGTTGGCGAAAATAACCGAATTTGCATATACGGTATCGAGTATTCCTTCCACTTGTAAATTACTATAGTATCTGTGGTAAGAGGGCCAGTTTTACATATACAGTTTTTCTATTGCATTTTTTTTTTTCAGTGACATGACCTTGACTAAAGTTTACAGGGAAAGAGATTAGTGGGGAGGCCAAGGAGAACATGAAAAGGTATGAATTGAAGCGTGGGATTAGCTTATGCCGTTAGAGCAATATCAGTATTTTACTACAGCTATGTGACTACCATGACTTTTATCTACATTATGATTTCTTCCCCCACCTCCTTTTTTCGGATCAGTAAAACAAGCAGAGCGCCCCCCGCTCCCGCTCCCCCCTGTTACTCCTAAAGAGAAACAGAAAGAATAAAACTACTGCCCCCCTAAGGCATGTCGTAACAGGCGAGTGATATGAGGTTGTGCATGGAGGTGGCAACATCATTATGTAAAACAAACTGTCACATAAACCACCACCGCTAGAAGAGCATGTTGTTATTGTTGTTGTTGTTGTTGTTGAACTAGGGCTGCAGAGCTTCTCGCTCTTTGGCAGCCAATACCAAGTTGAAGACTCCTTGGTATTATCTACACTGTAGTGTAGATCTAGGATTTTACTGTGGCTTTTCTGCCATTACGAAACGTGTTGAGTTGAAGTCTTGAGCTGCACTTTCTGCAGCTTGGCTTGCATTTACAGGATCATCACATCTGGTCCCAAGCTAGGAGTAAAAAGCGTGTGGAATACTGTGCATTCCCCGCCATCCAAGGGGGCTCTCCAATTATGCAGAGCTAAAATACTGTGCTCTGGTTCTGGGCTCTCCCAAGGAATTGTCACGTCCTGCACAGAGCCACTTCTCAGCTTCCCCTACCTATCACTGGGTCAACAGTTAGATCCTTCTTCATGCAGTCAACCAAGTCAAAGAATTACGCCTAGGGCTCAAGTGACTTCTCCAAGCTTAGTGTGCAATGCTGGGTTCTCAACAAGTTTTACCACAGGGGGGAATCCCCTGGAAGTGTGTGGATGATTTCAAGAGTCAAAGAGTATGTAATTAGCCTCACAGACATAGGTTCACTTCCACGTACGTATATTGTGACATTGTGCATAGCTGGTGGTCATGGAAGAGCATGTGACTGCTTTATTCAGGGTTCGCAAAAGGGGGAAAAAAAAAGGAAGGGGGCCGCTGTTGTAGAAGCCCAATGCTCCATAGAGGACGAAAAGGAAAATGATGGTGATGACAACAAGCAGCATTATATGCTTTAAAACTACTATTACTTAGTCATTCCTATTTGACTCTGGAGTATAGAGGTTTGCCAGACAGAGCGCCATACTATCCTCCTATCGGCTGTCTACCTCCTGGCCGGGTTCCAATCTAATTCTCGGTCCTTCATAGATTGTATAATCTTGTCCTCCCAGCGAACTCTGGGTCGTTCTGGAGGTCAGGATTCTTGGCTCTTGGTTTCCCTTACTTGTCGTGGTAGCCGATCTTCTCTTATTCTGCAGACGTGGCCAAACCATCGTAGTTGGGACTGTTCTACTTGGGTCTGTAGGGACTGGATTTTTAAAGATAATTTGTAAATATTCAACGGTAAATTATGTAGTTAGTGCCGGCACTAACATTGAAGATAATACTATCTTTCGAATTTTAATTGAATTTTTGGCACTGTTACCAAAATTATATTTGTTATGATCACTGTTGTCGCAGGTCAGGTTCCGGAGTTTTCTGAATAGTAAAAACAAAAAAAAACAAACAAACAAAACACACACACACACACACACACACACACACACACACACACACACACACACACACACACACACACACACACACACACACACACACACACACACACACACACACACACACACACACACACACACACACACACACACACACACACGCACGCACGCACGCACGCACGCACGCACGCACGCACTCACACACACACACACACACACACACACACACACACACACACACACACACACACACACACACACACACACACACACACACACACACACACACACACACACACACACACACACACAACAAAAACAAAGTTCTCTTTCCACACAACGTGCCAAATGAAAATTCTTCTAATTTTCTGGCCGAACACCATCACCAACCAAGAACTGCTAACTCGGAGCCACAAAGAAGCCGTGCATACCATCATAGCGGGTAGACGCTGGCATTTCGTTTGCCACATTCTTAGAAAAGACTTTCACGAGAACTGCTATGCTATAGACCTCAGAAGGAAAGCGAAAGCGAGGCCGACCAAAAACCACCTATATAGCAGAGAACTGTGGAGGCAGAGATGCTAAGCATGAACCAGAGCTGGGGCACAACAAGAAGGATGGCAGCGGACCGAGCAAAGTAGAGACAGCTTGTTGTTGCCCTACAAGACTCCACTAGGCGTGATGGTCACTGACTGCTTTGTCAGTCAGCAGCCAATGACCAAAGAACAAGAGGATACCATTACAGATGCCACTGCTACAGGAGCACCACGGCTTTGACACAGGCTTCCTGCACGGACGCCAGCTACAGTATTACATCTATGCTTCATACGGAGCTTACAGGGAAATGATGACGTTGATCATCATCGTCGACATCATTATCACGTAAGAAACGCAGTAACAAGAATATATTACACCTACACCACAATACAAGCTATTATTACCACTGATATTAGCATTACCATCTTGACCGTGTGCACTACCGCTACCATCATCTTTATCGCCATAATTTAGGGCATACTACATGGCAGATCGTTAACCAAACATCCGTCATCACGGCAGCTATCTTGTGTCAATACTGAATAACGTGACTTGTTGACGAGAGCTGGCGAGACCATTTTGAAAACCATCAAGAAACATCCCGCGTTTTCAAAAAACAAACATCTTTTCCCTCTGTTCCGTTCCTATTCATAAGAGGTGGGGCCTAGCGTTAAAATTCTATTCCGCTGATTCAATATGTTTTACGATTTCTTGCTGAGATTCAGAACATGGCATTGTTTATTCCCCGTGTTGGTTTTTCCATACTCACAAACAGAATTTGTTAAACATCCGGCAAATATGGCGTCGTCCGGATAAGAATTGTGGGCTTGGACATCAGATCATACGTCTAATTGTTGATAGAACTGATCCGGACTCCCGGTTGACGGTTGGGTATTTTTTTGTTGTGTTTTGTTTCTGCTTGTTTATTTGTGTGTGTGTTTTTTTTTGTTTTTTTTTGTTGTCTTGAAAAACTTTCCCATCGATGTTGAAGATTATAAACAACTTCTCTGTTACCCTTTCTTCTACAACTCCAGTAATATCAAACGATCAAAAGGTAAGGAAAGGAAAGCGAAGCTTTCAATGAATTAGAAAATATATGGAGATCAAATGAAATCAATTCCGAGTAATATTGAACGGCTGTGAGATGTGGAGAACAGGAGCAAGAACAACAAAGACGTTGCAGACTTTCGTAAATGAGTGCTTGCTTTGAATAGTAGCCCCTTCAGTCATAACTGACTATAGGAATGCGCCCCTGAGGTGACAGTCCTTCAGTCATAACTGACTATAGGAATGCGCCCCTGAGGTGACAGTCCTCAGCTGCTTATTCTCCTGGTGTTCCTTTCGACGTTTTTTCATCTCTTCTGCTTACTGTGTGAGCTTCTTTTCGCCTAATCTGATGTGACGCCGTAGATAGCATCGCCACTTGGTGCGACTGGCAGCTTCATCCTCCCACGTTGCTGGATTTATGTCCAGTGCCCTCATGTCTCTCTTGTACACATCTTTGAACCTCAGCTGCGGTCGCCCAACTGTTCTTTTGCCATATGCAAGTTGTCCGTAGAAGATATCTTTCGGGATGCGACCATCTTCCATGCGGCGGACATGGCCAAGCTAGCGTAGTCTGCGGTGTCTAAGCAGCGAATACATGCTTCGAAGGCCAGCACGTGACAACACCTCGACATTTGCCACTTTATCTTTCTACGAAATGCCGAAGATGTGGCGTAGACACCGTAGATGGAAGGTATTGAGCCTTCTTTCTTGCTTAGCATAAGTTTTCCAGGACTCGCTGCCATACATAAGTGTGCTGGTGACGCAGGCGATATATACCGCAGCTTTGATCTTCGTTGTGAGTTTGGAGTTTCCCCAAATACGCTATGTGAGGCGGGCAAAGGTAGCTACAGCATTAAACAGAAGATCTGAAATCGTATGACAATAATCATCAGCATGGAACAGGTTACAATAACCAGACAAGTGCCAGTGGAAGAAGAGGTGAGACGAAAACACTGGCAACGTATAGAAGGTCAGGGTCACATTGAATAAACCTGTTGATACTTTACAAGGTAGTCCTTATTCTGGAATAATCAGGATAAGTGAGGTAGAGGGATTACGAAAACAAAAAACAAAACAAAAAACAAAAAAAATGAAAACACAAGGAGAAGATAACTTGAGAGAGAAATTAATGTTATAAGGAAGACACTGAAAGACCTTGAGTTGATGACAGGAAGGTTTGGTATGATTTTTTTTTTAAAGCGTATGCTCCTTAGGTGAGATGAAGGATAATCACGTATTTCTCCTCACCTTTAAAATAAAATCGTATGGATATTGACTTCACAGGTGTAACAGGTAAAGGTAGTCCCGTAGCAGATACTGCCGTAGGGGAATGAAGTGATAGAGACTTCACTATACTATGTCCAGCATCGAGAGTTGGGGTGAGAAGTTCCCTTCCTCGCTGCCTTTTCCTTCCCTAACTCTAAGTGCAAAGTCAGGTACCCATTTACGTCTGGGTAGACTTACGATTGTCTACACCGTGAATCAATCCCAGCACCTTTGCCACGAGAGACCAGCGCTCTACCCACTCTGTCAAACGGACGCTTAGGTATAAGTACAGTTAATACCTGTGTGACAGAATGGCGCGACCCCTCTCGATCTCTGTTTCACTACGGCAGTATCAGTTTCATTTTTGTACTGATTTTTATTGCGTGCTTTCAATTGTCGCACATTCTTTCTGTCTTTCTCTGCTCTGTGTAGCAGATATTTGGTATTTCATTCTTACACTCCTCTCAGCGATAGTCGTCATGTATGTGTGTTTACCTGTCTATCCCTGCGGATAGATTAGACGATGATGCAAGGTTGACCAACAGAAATCCTATTGTACCTCAAGGGTGCGACTGTTTTCGCACGTAAATGGCCAAGCGAGTTTACTTAGCGCTGACATGGCTCGTGTGACCCACT
Organism: Oreohelix idahoensis; assembly: GCA_024509875.1. Taxonomy (NCBI): domain Eukaryota; kingdom Metazoa; phylum Mollusca; class Gastropoda; order Stylommatophora; family Oreohelicidae; genus Oreohelix; species Oreohelix idahoensis. Next base: position 354,371 of record JAMPIV010005314.1, read on the forward strand.
TATTATTATCGTGAAAAGACACAGCGCAGATGGTCAAACAGGAGAGTGTGTTTGCATAAGGACATTTTCACAGCAAGCAGAAGAGAGGAGAAAACGTCGAAAGGAACACGAGGAAAATAAGCAGCTGAGGGCTGTCACCTCAGGGGCACATTCCCGTAGTCAGTTATGACTGAAGGGGCTATTATTATTTTAAGTGGGTAGTTAGGGGAAGATCTGACATTTTTTTGTTTTGTTATTTTTTTTTGGTTTGGTATCTGTCAGTTTTGCGACAGGATGCCTAATTATACTTCCGAGATAAGCAAATTCCCTGTCGTTAGGAACGCTAAGTAATGTCGGTATCAGGACCATCCGATTGGCAGAGTGTTTACAGCGCTGGTCTCTCCTGGCAAAGGTGCTGAGTTCGATTTGCGTAATGGATACGCTTCAGTCTACCCATATGTAAAGGGTACCTGACTTTGCTCTTGAATTATGGAAAAATAAAGCAGCGACGAAGGGAACTGATGACTCCACCTCTCGCTGCTGGTTCTAGTATAGTCAAGTCTCTAACGCTTCACCCCTTTCCTCTACGGCAGTATCTGCTATGACTCTACCTTTACCTTTTTTATCAGGAGCAAGGAACGAACAAGTCTGTCTTACTTCCAATGACAAAGATGTGTTGGACAAGATCGTTTACATTTTGTCTAAATCAATTTCGGCCTAGGCTATTCTTTAAAAAATAATTTTTCTTGTTTTTAGAGGTACCGGGTTCGATTCCCAGTAGAGGAAATGTAATTTATTGACATTTTTTTTTCAGAACCAGTGGTATTATGATGATGTCATACTCTCCCCTACCTGGTCTCCTGGGTAGTGAGATCGGATGCCTAGCCTTCTCGGATAAAGGCGAAAATATAGGAGGTCCTGTGTACAAGTTTCGCACGTTAAATATCCCACGGCAGTTGGAAATCGTAAAGAGTAGACCATTAGGCCGCTGCCCTAGCAAAATTTAAAAAATTAGAAACCTACCAACCACATATATTTATAGAATGTGTGATTCCTTATATACACACATTGGGATTCTTGCCGGTGCTACGGTGTTCGTGCTCTGTGCTGAGATCCTTTTTGTGTAATATAAGGGAGGAGATCGGAGCACTGTTGGAATTGTCCGTATGCAATGAAGATAGTCCTTCAAACCAAACCAAATTTTGTTTATGTCTGAGCTGCATTGCAATGTCAATGAGAATATTACTTTTTTGAAAACATTACCATCCCACATGCCTCACCTTCTGGATGACCTGCTGAAAGCTAAGTACTGGAGGTTTATCTACGGACACATTTTTTTTTTACGACAAAGATTTTATTTGGTTTCTTTGAGGTGTTCGCCTTCTTGGGACGAGGCACGTACCTTTCACCCTTGGCCGAAGTCCTTCGCTTATATCAAAGCGTAATTGTCGTTAAAAAAATTAGTGAACTCGTTCAACTCAAGTTGCAGTGTTGCTAAAAAGTAAGCCCTGAGAAGTACTACTAGTTTCTATCAGCTAGCAAGGTAAAAGCCTGAAAAGTGGTAGTCCTGAAAAGGACAACGATTACTTGCATTTTAGATAAATACTAAGCCCTGAAAAGGACCACTGGTAGATGAGCTATCTTGATGAAACCAAACCTACCCTCTGTCTTGTGCTGTTCTCATTCTACTATCATTTACTAGACACAATATTAAGGTCTTTGTCTTGTGTAATATAACCTATAGTATAGGTCCTATACGGTCCTATACTGTATAATAGGGGGACAACAGAAGTGATTGCATAATTATTTAGGCTGGATCGCCCTAGATATATATCCGGTGTTCCGTGTTGCAAATCGTGTTAATGACCCCTGTCTACGAAGCACTATTATTGTGGTGCCTAGTTGGCAGGGAGGATAGTGTGATTCGCTTCCGTAGCTAGATGGTGGTGCTGTTCGGAAGGTCCTGGGTTCGGTTCTCCAGTAAGCCACTCACGTCTGTTGTTTTTTCTGTTGTCTAGTTTTCTACTTCTTTTTTTCTGACGAGTGCCTGAAACACGTGACCTTTATGTTTGTCTAATATTTATTTATTTATGATGAAACCTTAACGACATAGACACCATCCACGATAGCAACTTTGAATGTGAGAACACCAGACGAAAATTGAGGGGGACCAAAAAAAAAGGCAAAAAACGGACATGGCAATGAAACGCTACTATGTAAGATTCTTTGGAGACAAGATGAAATAGAGCAGGGCGAACACCACCGAATGCCTGAAATAGCATTATATATTATTACTAGTGTAAAGACGGGAATTAAATTCAAAAGCACCAATACCTAACGGCAATTTTACTTATTCAAGAGGATTAAAAAAAAACCACTGTGCATCACCACAGTACACGAACTACGTAGCAGCAGCGAGGATCCCAATGTGTGTATACGGGATTACACATTCTATAAATATATTTTTGTCCACACCGTCATTTGCGCATTCTTCTTTGGTAAGTGTTACTATTTTCGGGAGAGTACATATAAGGGAAGCAATACAATTAATGTCTAGCTTTCAACCAAAGTTGCCTCCCTTAGCGTTACACACTGACAGAAAAAGCTGGGATCTTATATATAGGATATTAGGACATGAAGACGAAAGCCCCGCGCGCGCGCGCACACACACACACACACCCACAAACACAGAGAATTGCTTTCATGATTTCACCACAAAACTACTGCTCCCTCATGTATGCCGTAAGAAACGACAAATATGAGAATGTTCACTGAGCTGACAAACTTTACCAGGTAAAAACTAATTGCTACAGAAACCAGGAATACAAGAGTTTGGGTTTTGGTTTAGGCAAGGTGAAGGGCATTCTGCAATGGCTCCATGACGAGTGAAATAAAAAAAAAACCAGACGATGATGACGATGACACATTCTCGTCTGCCCCTCAAAGACTTATTATAACGCATTTAATTTGATCAAAGAATTCTCGTGATAAATTGTTTACATTAGAAAGAGTTAACTCCCATAGTAATAAACAAGGGTGCAAGGGGAGGGAAAAAAGAGGGCAACGCCAGATGCCCTTCAAAAGCCATTAATGCCAAAGCGTTTAGCATTACGTTTTGTTTCTATGCCGACATCTGAACCTCTGATCCCGGCATGATAACAAAAATTGAGGATGATACAGATGCAAAAATGATAAACTGTTATTTTCTCTAGCCTCCTAGAGCAGGAAACAATTAACTAGGGGGAATAACAATTGTTTACTTTTTCCGCCGCCACTTGGGCGAGAATTGAAGCCAGTTTGTATTTGTTATAATACTTTGGTTTATAATTATTTTGAAATGTTCTTACACTACGTTTCATTTAAAAGAAAGTTTACTTAAGCTAGATTGATACTTTGCTTATATACAAAGCTTAATGCTATTTAGTTTTTGTAGAATTTAGCTTGTGCATATAAGAATAGCTATTTTAAAAGTACGAAGGTTAATTCAGTACACTATTGGTAACGTAACTAACATAAACATAACTCGGGCCTCGGCCTTTTGGTTAAGATCAAAGTGTCTTAGCCAGGGCCGAGATCACACAAATTTTACACAATAAAGTCATAGACCTCACTTTACGCCCCAAAAGGAGTATTTTTAAAACAAATTTAAAAAATAACTCGGACGTTGGCGTAGCTGGCGAGTCTTTGTTAGGGCTTTGTGCTAGCAGATAGATAATGTTGGTCCTCTTCAGGAGTTAGTATCTATCAACGCTGATCGGGTTAGCAGTCATCAGAGTTGACTTTTTTTTTGGATGGTAAATGCGCTCTGATATAACCACATAGGTTGAAAGGAACGCGCCTCGCCAGAAGAAGGCAAAAACCGAACCAAAAAAAAAAAAAAAATTCAGAACAGGGCATTTCCATATCCATTCTTGTGGCATTAATTGTGTGCAGTAGGTAGGGGCAGACCAAAATGTGATCTGTGTCCCCCAGGGCTATAAGGGATTGCTTACGAGACTATTGTTTAAGCTAGATATAGCCTAAGGGAGAGTGGGGGTCCCCGCCCCCTTCCTGTTGAGAATCTGCGGACACTGCCCGAATGTCGACCGCTCGTCCGCCCCTAGCGATAGTGTCCCTTTAAGTTGTGAATCACTGGGAAAAATAACTGATTTATATAGTGTTAGTGCCCCTAGATCTAGGGGCACTATATAGTCTAATCTTGCAAGCCACAAGATATCTTTGAGTAAGAAAGAACGAGTCCAGGTAGTTCGTTTCTTAGGAAATCGGAGAGACGTTGCCGCAGAATTTAACAGACTGTATCTAGACCACGATCGACTGGCTATGCGGTTAGAGCTCTTTCCCATCACGGCACAGTTACAGGGTCCTGGGATCGAAACCTGGTAGCGTCGCACTGCAATCTACCCAGCTGTAAATGTGTTCCTTATTCTGCTCTTAAGTTAGGGAAGGCAAAGGCAGCGAAGAAGAGAACTGGTCACCCCCCACCTTGGACCTAGTATGGTGAAGTCTCTGACACGTCACTCCTCTACGGCCGTATCCGATATGGGACCAATTTGACCTTCATCCAGATAGCGAGTCAATAACACAGAGCTGGCTGGCTGTCCGGTTACGGGGATCTCTTTCTGAATCCGATTTCCCACGAGAAGAATTAGCAGGACTTACTATTCCTTACACAAGGATATCTATGTTTGCCAGGAGCGAAATACATGAATTAGTTATTTTCCCTTATGATTCAACACTTTTGCGACACCCTGATTAATAAACTAACATTTGAAGTTAAGAAAAACAAAACAACAACAACTAACGAACTAACAAATTACGGTTTTCAAACATAATAATAATAGAAAGAATGAATCCAAGAGTTCGAAATCTTTTAAAGAAATAGTAGAAAGCATATAATCTTAAATCTTGTCTTAATCTTAGAAAAAATATAATATTTAATATTGCTCAAGCCAGAAAGTCTGCCCTATAAGACACCACTGGCGTGATGGCCACTGACTCCTTTGTCAGTCACGGGCTAAAGATCCAAAAAGAAATCATCCAGTAGATAGTTTTAAGCCGATCAAATGAAAATTGTGGGAAAACAACATGCTAGAATTATCCTATATATAAAATCCCAGCTTTTTCTGTCAGTGCGTAACGCTAAGTGATGCAACTTTGGTTGAAAGTTAGACATTAATTGTATTGTTTCCCTTATATGTACTCTCCCGAAAATAGTAACACTTACAAAAGAAGAAATAGCAAATGAAGGTGTGCACAAAAATATATTTATAGAATGTGTTATCACGTATACACACACTGGGATTTCGCTGCTGCTACGTAGTTCGTATACTGTGGAGATGCACAGCGGTTTAAAAAAAAATACTTTTGAATAAGTAAAATTACCGTTAGGTATTGGTGCTTTTGAATTCAATTCCCGTCTTATGACGGGCTTTTACACTAGGCCTATATATAAAATCCCAGTAAATAAATATTAGACAAACATCAAGGTATGTTTTCAGGCACTCGTAAGAAATAAAGAAGTAGAACACTAGACAACAGAAAAACAACAGACGTGAGTGGCTTACCCAGGACTCGAACCCAGGACCTTCCGTGCGACAACCCCGCCTAGCTATGCAAGCGAATCACACTATCCTCCCTGCCATGTAGGCATCACCAAAAATGATGCTTCGATGACGGGTCATTAATGCGACCCGCAAGACATAACACCGGAAATTTACCATGGGCAGTCCAGCCTATTAATGACGCAATCACTTCTGTTGTTCCCTATTATACAGTATAGGTCAGACTACACAAGTCAAAGCCCTTAAATCACTGCATTTTCTGTCAGTGCGTAACGCTAAGGGATGCAACTTTGGTTGAAAGTTAGACATTAATTGTATTCTTTCCCTTATATGTACTCTCCCGAAAATATTAACACTTACCAAAGAAGAATGCGCAAATGACGGTGTGCACAAAAATATATTTATAGAATGTGTGATCCCGTATACACACATTGGGATCCTCGCTGCTGCTACGTAGTTCGTGTACTGTGGTGACGCACAGTGATTTAAAAAAAATACTTTTGAATAAGTAAAATTGCCGTTAGGTATTTGGTGCTTTTGAATTTAATTCCCGTCTTATGACGGGCTTTTACACTAGTCAAGATAATGTTCCTCATAGATTACCTGTGAGTCATAACTGACCTAATGTACTATAAAAACAATAGACAGCCTCTCAGAAGTCTTTTATATTTGGATATGCACTCTATTGTAACCAATGGTCATTTATGAAAGAAAAATATATGATTGTAAGAGATTGGATCTAGAAGCTAGGGATAGACTACTGACTTTATGAAAGACAAATATACGATCGTAAGAGAGTGGATATAGAAGCTGGGGATAGACTACTGACTTTATGAAAGATAAATATACGATTGTAAGAGAGTGGATATAGAAGCTAGGGATAGACTACTGACTTTATGAAAGACAAATGTATGATTGTAAAATAATAAAGATAGAAGCTAGGACCAGACCGCCAACTTTGAGAGAAATAGATGTAGTTGTAAGAGATAGGCTGGAGAAGAAGAGTAAACACTGCAGTAAAGACTAATTGAAATGGATTAATGAGGAAAGTAATGTCTCGTTTTTAACTAGAAACAGGAACATTGGACCACCCCTACAGTTATCCTCTGTGTAGAATGCTTGCGTCAAAGTGCTTCATGCGGTTTAGAAGTGATGACTTGTGCAGTAAGTTTAGTTATACGTAATCCAGACCACAAGGTCTTTTATATTAGGACATGCGCCTTAATATAACCGACGGATCCTGAGTCTAGGTTGAACGGTGCGCGCTTCGCCGATGTGTTTTGCTAGTTGGAGCTGCTGCCCCACGCATAACCTCCGCTCGATCACCTGTTTTTGATCTGCCTCATGGGAGTAAAAGTTAAAGGTACTCCGATAGTAGATACTTCCGTAGGGGATTTAAGTGTTAGAGATTTCACCATAATAGGTCCAACATCGAGAGATGGGGTGACCAGTTCCCTTCCTCGCTGCCTTTTCCTTCCCTAACTCAGTCAGGTGCCCATTTACAGCTAGGTAGACTGGAGCGTGTCGGTACTATGATTCGAACCCGACACCTTTGCCGCGAGGGACCAGCGCTCTAGCCACTCTGCCAATCGGAAGCTCCTCGTGGGATTAGTGATCCTTTTCTTTTAATGTCCTTGAAGACTTAATCAAAAACGGGGGGTAGCTTTAAAAAAAGCACACACATATTTAAAAGGAAGTAACTAAATACTGTTTTAATATTATTAAGCGCCGAATCTTATAAAATTAATTACCCCTTTAGGAACAGCTTTTGCCTCTTGAGATAAGCGAATCACATGCTGAGAAACACAGTCATATATTAAAATCAATGGCTTTAACAGACTTTGCTACTAAGCGGTTCCCACAATATTTCTGAATTATTCCCGTTAGCGCAGTTCAAAGGAATTTCAAAGAGTTTCTTAGCCTACCCCTTCTATGCAGGTGCTCTCTTCCACGCTATCAGAAATCACAAACACGAAGGCTAAAATATACTAAAGGTTTTAATAGATGTCAGATCTGTGAGGTTATATTTTACCGCTCACTTCTGGGTGGGCGGATTGTCGGTGACAGTTGCTCACATCCTAAACGGCTTTCTACATGGATCTTCTGCTTCTTCAACTACCATGCCTAGTGGCGTAGGTGACCATGACCACCCACAACTTCCAGTACTGTTTTTCAATTCTGTTGTTGACTTCTGTCCATGCCATGATGTTAAACTGCCCAGTATCTTCGCTCTTTGTTGTCCTCTATCCCGTTTTCCCCTTTTGTCACGATATATTCCATTTTTCTTCTTCTCATTACCTGCTCAAAGAAAGTGTAGTTACTTTCTTCGACTGTTCCGTTACACAGCCGTTCATTTCATGCAGACAGTTGTGAATATTTTTGCTACATCCTTCACTTGCGCAGTCAGTAATGTTATCATTTCGTATCACATTCTTCGTGGAAAAGCTCTACGGAGATGCAAATAGCCTCAAACTGACTACTGCTTTCTTTGAAAACATTCAAGTAGACGTCTGAGAATGTACGAAGAAGAAGTATCACATTCGTGTCTGCGTGTCGTCGGCCAATGTGTTATCGGGGCCCAAAAGTGAGCATAGAATTTCAATAGTTTACAACTCACGTCAAAAAGGCGGCTAAGGAGGGTTGTGTATCGGGCCGGCTATCCCTTCCCATTAGTTCTTAAGCCACAAAATCTCCAGACAGAAAAATGAATAGGTTTTTTTTTGTGTTTTAAAATTAAAAAAGTAATTAAAAGTAATTCATCTCAGCCGTCAAGGTTGCGAGGAGGCCTTCCATCGCATTATGACGCAGTCACGTGAAAGCTAGAACGAGTCTGCAGTGCAGACTCATCTTTCACCAAAAAGAACGTTCAAATTTGACCCCTGGAATCCTCAACACTACACGAATAAGCAGGAATCGCATATGTTGCGGCACCAAAAAAAAAAAAAAAAAAAAATTAGATATACTAGAACCATGCGAAACAACACGACAAGGAACAGAAAACTTAAAAGCAGGAAAAACATTGTTGTTCTCAGGAGTTTGGTTTAAGATAGCTGTATACCGCTCCACCTATGTCACAGTCTTGACGTATAGATGCGAGTCATGGGCATTGACTACAACCCACAAAAGCCAGATCCAAACCTCAGAAATGAGGTATCTGAGGAAAGTGACTGAAGTAACAAGAAGAGACATGGTACGCAACCAGACGATACGTCAAGGCCTAAAAACACAACCCCTGCAGACCCAAGTAGAACAGTCCCAACTAAGATGGTTTGGCCATGTCTGCAGATTGGAAGATGATCGGCTACTGTGGTAAAGTGGGATGATATAAATATTTATAGGGGACTTAGTGTACTGACTGAGATCAGCTGTGAAGGTATCTGTATCTAATAGTGTGGTGTATTACAGATGACCTTACTTGCTACCACATTTATACCTCAGTCAGACCTATTCTGGAATATTGTGATGACTACGTTGAATGTCTAGGGTTATGATAATGATGAAGTGTATGTTCACAACAACCAACAGACAGATACACAATTTACTTTAATCCACAATACTTTACAACACTGTGACACTCACATACATATGTGATGGGGCCGGGAAGACACCCCTGAGGCCCCACCCCCACTTCAGTTCAAGGCATGTTTGTCGCCCAGATTATTTTCGATGTGCGCGAAGCATTCTGGGGTTGTGAAAAGTCTGAAGTAGAAGATATGTAATGAGGCCATAATGAAGCCTACATATAGTTGTGGTGTATAGTTGTGAGTCATATTTGATATTCGTGTGTTATATTAAATAGCTGTAGGTTTTATCTGTGTTTTCGCTATTCCTAAAGCGATAATCGCGTGTGATATTTAAGTAGCCAAGATTAATACGCCTAGCGCGCAGTAAAGTGAGTGATTAGCCTAGTGCCTATAAAAAGAGATAGCGAACTACCAGCGGCCCTTTTTTTAAGTATCAGTCCAGACAAGAGGGAACGAAACGAGGCGCCCTGTGTACCCACACAGAAGAACACAAAGACATGACACATTAGCATCGGGCACTGTTGGGTGTTTTGTTTTGTTTTGTTTTGTTTAGTTTTGTTTTGCTATGTTCGCTAGTTTATTTGTTTAATGTTTGCTTTGTCACTGAATGGGCTGTAAAAATAAATATAGCCCCTGCCTCTAGAATCAAGAGTTTTATTGTTGTTCGGGTCGGTGCGAGTGTGACAAGAGAGTGATATCACAATCACAACATAATCATCATCATCATCTCGCCCACCCTTTCACACATAGAACACTCTATAAGACTTTCTTAAATGAGTCAAGTGTTAAAGTTTAAAAATATATATGTATTAATTCCTTCAAATATTAAGTATCCTGATTCAACTACAAAGTGAACCAGGAATCACAATCAAATGTAATCACAAGTTATATGTACACAATTTATAGATAGAATCTTTGTATTGACATATATTATTATTGCAATAGGTGTGTAAGTTGTGCTGTAGTACTCTGAGGTAATACTGGCTTTTCAAGCTAGGTGGTTGTGTGTCATCATGACTTCAAGTGTTTGTTTCTCGTGGACATAATATTGGGAAAGTTCACAGTTTCTTTTTATTTGAAACTAATAAATGTCCCTCTAGATTTAAGGTAAAGTCACTGTTAGAGGGGGTATACACAAGATTGAGCTGCTCTGGCCACAGAATCTTAACTTCTGTGTGGGCGGCAGGAAACAGTCTCCACTGCTCGCTTGCTTCACCGTGTTCTTGAGACACCACACAGGTCGATATATTGACTAAGGAATCTGCTACCAGCCTCTGGATTCAGCAAAACTCAGACCAGGTGCTGCCTTTAATATGTTAGTACCACTGTCCCTGAAACAAGAAGGTTGTACCTCCTACTTCAGAACTAATTTATAATCTATTTCCACACTGAGCACAATACATAACAAACACCGAGTTCAGCGCCGTAGGCCAACTGTTAGCTTCCCATGTAATAACATTCACCAGTATTCCTCTCCTTAATGATTACAACGCCTCTGCAATTTCAGCTGCAATTCCTTCTATACAATAAGATAGGTGTCATAGTACTATTGGCAATCCCATGCAGTTATACTACTCTCCGACAAGTTTTGTTCAGGTTGGAGCAATATCTAGGCTTTGCCTCATGTTTGCTACTGAACCACACACATATACAGACATAAATTATCAATTCACATTCAATTTTCATCTAAAAGATATCAAATATTTCTAGCTTACCACAATTCATGGAAATAATACACAAAATACGTTGACTGGCAATGAGTTATGGCACAATTCCGATCTGCCTCTGTCCCAGGCTTTCATAAGAAAAATATGAGCTGGATCTCAATGCACTTGCTTCTCAGTAAGTTTATTTTAAAAATGTGGCACTGAACAGACGCTCCCAATTGACTATATCAAATGGTCTAACCAATAAGACCATATTTACAAAAGTATTTGAAAAAAAGTACCCTTCCTACCGTTTCCCGTAACAACCAAAAATAGTATCTGCAATCGACTAATCATGTTTAGGTTGGTGCTGTCAGACAACCTCACTATTTTATTTTGGCTATAATTTGTTAATTCCTAGACTATTTGCGTAACACTTAACATATTCTTTGTCAGCACGTCCTAAGGAACCCAAATATATAAATTTAATGGGGCTAAGTGGCTGCGTTCAAAATATGTATTTTCTTCTACCTCCTGTTCACTTCGATACGATGGGGTGTCATCTGTACTGTCAGGATTTCAGACGTAAAACAGTATAATGTCATGTTTCCTAATAAGCATTAAACACGTTTTTTAAAACCTAACCGTGTATTGGTAGTGTTTTTTGTCCCTGTTTATTTGAAAAAAAGTTAGTGCTTCATGCCTTTCGCGTTGGGGGTGGCATTAATATTAATCGCGAGACTGTGGTAGTATTGCATGCGTTCCTCCTTCTCTCTCTCTCTCTCTCTCTCTCTCTCTCTCTCTCTCTCTCTCTTCTAAGCTCGTCTGTCTTTTCATTACGCAGTGTATAAAATGAAATTAATGCTAGTATTTTATCTAGGTCATTAAGCAGTGTGCGTATCTCAAGGTTTTCTAAGAAATACAGTACACGTTTTTTTTTTTTTTTTTTGAAACGCGTGTAAGCTGCTGTAGGCTTTACTATCAAACGTGAAAGCGTTACCTATGCAGACGAAGTAGAAAAAGGGGGATTTTTGTAAGCCATTGTGACAGCACTGGTCTTTTACCATTCTTCTTTCCTTTTATTGAATTAATTCGTTAGGCTTTACCTTTACTTTTTAATTTAGATATGTGGATTTAGAATGTTTCACGACAAATTCTCCCCACTTAAAACAGACGTTATATGTCAGTCTATAATTCTATATACACATAGAGAAATTTAATATTATTCCTGGTGATTTCTTTGATTTTCATCGCACGGATGGCGGCTTAGAAAATCTGCATCAACGTTTCTCTGATTTTATTTTGATCATGGATTAATGCAGGTGGGTCAATTCAAAGTAAGCACTACTGACGAAGGTTGCCTCAGACCTCTGCAATCCACGAATCCATTTCAGTTATATTACTGAACAGCGGCAAGTGTTACTGCTTGTCTTAATGCTGCTAAGCAATCAATATTCACCATTTCTCTTCTCTGAGTCTGTTCAACGACATGTCCCGAGAATATTAGATGTTCCTCAATTTGTACGTTATGAGGAGTTGATCTATATGGTGATATCTGAGTTGTGTAGGGGATCCAATAATTTCCTGATCAGCCATAATAAACACTCGGACTATCCTCAATTCAAAAAGGCAACAATGGAGACACTCTGCTCCTCCGAAATGTTCACAGCCAACAATTGGTCTGATCTCAGGCGTGATTGAATGTGGAAACACCCTTCAAATAATATATTTATAATGTTCTATAAAGTGCCACTCAAATGGAGGCCATATTCACCAACTATAGTTCCGCCTACCGACAATCTGGTGAATTAAGATAATATGTGGGGAAATGAGTTTCTGCATCAGAAATCAATTCGCCCTTAGCATTGCTATAAGATGTGTGGGTTATCTCCATCCAGGGTCCGAACACTACTTCCCCTTGGACGGTGTAGGGTCGGGTGACTACCAATGTCACCAGTGCCCTTTTAATGCTAAGTTAATAGCCATAGTGTGAAGCGCTGTGAGCATTTTCCGAATTGCTCACTCGTCCACTGCCCTCTGTTCTTCTGTTAACAATTTGTTTCGGTTTTAACTTAGGCGGATCATCTTCAATGTCAATGTCAGCCAGCTCCCTAACTGCGGCTTCAAACTGTTCCTGGGTTGACTGGTCTGAGTTTCTATTTTCTCTGGATGCCCTTCTCAGAGTTGCGAATCTAATTTTTTTTGGTGAACCCTGTTGGGGGGACGGTGGATACCTATCCTCTATGTCAACCTTATTATTTTTATTTTCCTTGTTATTGTTAGGCCCATATGTTTCAGAATGCTTGGCTGGCATCTGATTATGATTTTCCCAACTTGGGGACTGTACCTTGCTACATTTTTCACAGGCCCCCACAAATTGTGCAATATCAGCGGCTACTTGAGGCCAGTAGAATTTTTCCGATGTCCTTTGACGGGTGGTCCCATTTCTCTGGTGTCCCCCGTCTGGTACAACATGAGCTTGTGCCATCACTTTTTCCCTGTAGGGGGTTGTTAATACCAATTGTCCCTGTTCTTTGGATCCTGCTCTAGCTTTCCTGAAGAGCAGACCTTCCTTCAAATAAAATTGTCCTTTCTTAGGGTGTGCATGGCTTGTTGGCAATTTACCAAAGCAAGGTTTTAATGTTTTATCTTTTTCCTGGGCCTTTCTCATCTGCTTATGAGAATAAACTAGTGGTGGTTCCTCCTCCGTTCTACTAGGGGTCGACCTGACCTGAAGCGTGGCCATTACCACAGGTTTTACAGGGCTTCCTAGAAAAACATATTTGCTTCCTAACACCAGCGGGTAATTAGGATCGTCACACACGGCTGCTCTAATCACTCCTTCCACGTACCTTGTCTCTACATTGATCTCGGCTACGGGAAGTGTCATGGTGGATATTCCCTTTACGGCCCCTTGTATCTCCACTTTCTCTGTGGTATACTGTTCAGGGTGCACTAGGGTTGCACTCACAACTGAGTCATATTCTAAACCTGAATCGTAAAGGCACCTAACCTTGGCACCATTACATGTCACTTCTTCACAGATGGGGGGATGTTGAAGATTTATATGATTCTCTGTCAGTTTCTTCTTCCTCTTGTCCACTGTTATCATGCATGCCGCGTGATATGGAGGAACTTTCCTACCACATTCACTAGTATTATGATTATGCATCCTGCATATTTGACAATATTTTCCTTCCTGTCTGAAGGGTTTGCTGTTATCATATTTCCTTTCATTGAATTGTGGGGTTTTATTTTTATTATCATAACGTGGCCTATCAAACTATTGCTTACCTTTGTTTTGATCTCTATGATCAAATTCATTAAAGTTTTGTGGTGCCTGATAATTGTCTACCTGTTTCCTTTTATTACCTGATACCTCTGCTTGAGCTGCTTGATACCTTTCAGCAACATTCAGTAACTCACCCAGTCTCTCTGCACCTTGTTCCATGAGAAACGTTCTCAGGTCTGGAGCCATGGACTCTCTTAGTTGTTCTATAAGGATCATTTTCTTAAGATCTTGGGTTTCCCCAGAGAAGTCCATTTCTCCAAGTATGTCTCTAACCGTGCAGAGAACTGGTGATAGGTTTCACCTGACAGTAGTTTAGCATTCCTAAAATTTTTTCTATAAAATTCACCATTCTTTTCATATCTTAACAAAAGAGCCTGCTTTAGCATGTCATAATTTTCTTGATCACCTCTGCTCATTTTGGCGAAAACTTCATAAGCTGCACCACGAAGTCCTTGTGATAACTTTAAGCTCCACCTTTCTCTCTCTAACCCATACGTGGTAGCTAATAGTTCATATCTATTTAGATAACTCTCAATATCATCTTCTTTCTCAACAAAATGATCTAAATGAAAATTCATAGCTGAGGTTGAGGCTCCCTGACTAGCAGTGGCATCAGAGGTAAAGGGACTGGCACCATTTTCAGGAGCATGGCCTTGAAATTCCAACTCCCTAAGTCGTAACTCATGCTCCCTTTGTAATCTCTTCTCCTCCTTTTCTGCTTCCCTTTCTGCAGTCAATCTTCTTTCCTCTCTTTCGGTAGCTTGCCTTCTTTCCTCTGCTTCCCTTTCTGCAGCCTGTCTCTTTTCTTCTCTTTCTGCCTCCAATTGTAACTTCTTAGCCTCAGCCTCCAATTGTAACTTCTTAGCCTCAGCCTCAAATGCCCTAGCGTCTTTGTCAGCCTCAATCTGCAACCTCTTAATTTCTTTTTCCGCCTCTAACTTTCTTTCAGCCTCTTTTTCTAATCTTTTTTCTTCGCGTTCAATAAATTTGTCACATTCAGTAGTGACATAAGCAATCATAACTTGCCCGTCCATTCCTAACTCTTTCGCAGTCTGCACAGCAGCAGATCGAAATTTTGCCAAGTCGGCCATTTTCTACCAGGCAAATGTATACACTATTTAACCAAACAATTTTATCTATAAATAATTATCTAAGGACAACCACAGGCACTGAGAGCTCAACCTTATTTTTTCACCCAAGAATACCTTTTTAATTTTTATAATTTCCCGCAGTGAATTACTCCCAATATATATGCTAGGGGAAGGTTCAAAATCCCGGAAGCGAGACCCCAATATATGTGGTAAAGTGGGATGATATAAATATTTATAGGGGACTTAGTGTACTGACTGAGATCAGCTGTGAAGGTATCTGTATCTAATAGTGTGGTGTATTACAGATGACCTTACTTGCTACCACATTTATACCTCAGTCAGACCTATTCTGGAATATTGTGATGACTACGTTGAATGTCTAGGGTTATGATAATGATGAAGTGTATGTTCACAACAACCAACAGACAGATACACAATTTACTTTAATCCACAATACTTTACAACACTGTGACACTCACATACATAGAACACTCTATAAGACTATCTTAAATGAGTCAAGTGTTAAAGTTTAAAAATACATATGTATTAATTCCTTCAAATATTAGGTATCCTGATTCAACTACACAGTGAACCAGGAATCACAATCAAATGTAATCACAAGTTATATGTACACAATTTATAGATAGAATCTTTGTATTGACATATATTATTATTGCAATAGGTGTGTAAGTTGTGCTGTAGTACTCTGAGGTAATACTGGCTTTTCAAGCTAGGTGGTTGTGTGTCATCATGACTTCAAGTGTTTGTTTCTCGTGGACATAATATTGGGAAAGTTCACAGTTTCTTTTTATTTGAAACTAATAAATGTCCCTCTAGATTTAAGGTAAAGTCACTGTTAGAGGGGGTATACACAAGATTGAGCTGCTCTGGCCACAGAATCTTAACTTCTGTGTGGGCGGCAGGAAACAGTCTCCACTGCTCGCTTGCTTCACCGTGTTCTTGAGACACCACACAGGTCGATATATTGACTAAGGAGTCTGCTACCAGCCTCTGGATTCAGCAAAACTCAGACCAGGTGCTGCCTTTAATATGTTAGTACCACTGTCCCTGAAACAAGAAGGTTGTACCTCCTACTTCAGAACTAATTTATAATCTATTTCCACACTGAGCACAATACATAACAAACACCGAGTTCAGCGCCGTAGGCCAACTGTTAGCTTCCCATGTAATAACATTCACCAGTATTCCTCTCCTTAATGATTACAACGCCTCTGCAATTTCAGCTGTAATTCCTTCTATACAATAAGATAGGTGTCATAGTACTATTGGCAATCCCATGCAGTTATACTACTCTCCGACAAGTTTTGTTCAGGTTGGAGCAATATCTAGGCTTTGCCTCATGTTTGCTACTGAACCACACACATATACAGACATAAATTATCAATTCACATTCAATTTTCATCTAAAAGATATCAAATATTTCTAGCTTACCACAATTCATGGAAATAATACACAAAATACGTTGACTGGCAATGAGTTATGGCATAATTCCGATCTGCCTCTGTCCCAGGCTTTCATAAGAAAAATATGAGCTGGATCTCAACGCACTTGCTTCTCAGTAAGTTTATTTTAAAAATGTGGCACTGAACAGACGCTCCTAATTGACTATATCAAATTGTCTAACCAATAAGACCATGTTTACAAAAGTATTTGAAAAAAAGTACCCTTCCTACCGTTTCCCGTAACAACCAAAAATAGTATCTGCAATCGACTAATCATGTTTAGGCTTACATATTCTTCTAGCCAATGAAATCGGATTTAACTTGTTGGCCTATTTCCCGTAAAATAGTGGTTTCAAAACATGCCACTGAGCAATTATGATTTGGTGCTGTCAGACAACCTCACTATTTTATTTTGGCTATAATTTGTTAATTCCTAGACTATTTGCGTAACACTTAACATATTCTTTGTCAGCACGTCCTAAGGAACCCAAATATATAAATTTAATGGGGCTAAGTTGCTGCGTTCAAAATATGTATTTTCTTCTACCTCCTGTTCACTTCGATACGATGGGGTGTCATCTGTACTGTCAGGATTTCAGACGTAAAACAGTATAATGTCATGTTTCCTAATAAGCATTAAACATGTTTTTTAAAACCTAACAGTGTATTGGTAGTGTTTTTTGTCCCTGTTTATTTGATAAATGTTAGTGCTTCATGCCTTTCGCGTTGGGGGTGGCATTAATATTAATCGCGAGACTGTGGTAGTATTGCATGCGTTCCTCCTTCTCTCTGTCTCGCTCTCTCTCTCTCTCTCTCTCTCTCTCTCTTCTAAGCTCGTCTGTCTTTTCATTACGCAGTGTATAAAATGAAATTAATGCTAGTATTTTATCTAGGTCATTAAGCAGTGTGCGTATCTCAAGGTTTTCTAAGAAATACAGTACACGTTTTTTTTTTTTTTTTGCTGTAGGCTTTACTATCAAACGTGAAAGCGTTACACTATGCAGACGAAGTAGAAAAAGGGGGATTTTTGTAAGCCATTGTGACAGCACTGGTCTTTTACCATTCTTCTTTCCTTTTATTGAATTAATTCGTTTGGCTTTACCTTTACTTTTTAATTTAGATATGTGGATTTAGAATGTTTCACGACAGCTACCACGACAAGCATGGGAAACAAAGAGCCAGGTATCCAGACCCCCAGGACGACCCAGAGTCCGCTGGGAGGACAACATTAGACAATCTTTGAAGGACCGAGGACTAGAATGGAACCAGGCCAGGGGGAAGACAGCCGATAGGATAGTATGGCGCTCTCTCTTCCAAACCTCTACACCTCACGGTAGACGAGGAACGACTAAGTAAGTAAGTAAGGAGTTTGGTTTAGTTTTTTAATCATGCACTTGACAACTGGAGTTTGTCGTGTGCACGGGATACCCGGTTCAAACCCATGTGGGTTATAATTAGGGTTTAATTAATGATCATCATTCTATATATCGTATTATATTGTTGTTTTTCTTGTTTGTTGGCTCTTCCATGCTGTAATTTATCTGCCGTTTGTTGAGGTATTGTTTAATGTCTATGGTGTTTGTAATGTATCCTTTTCCATGATACTATATTGCTCTATCTCGCTATTGACATCTTTTTAATTGTATCTACTGGGCGTTTGTTGGTTTTTGAGGTGGTAGTTTTTTTTTTTTTTTTTTATATATTCTTGCACTGATACTGAATGGACATTTTAAAAATTTATTTTAATTTTTGTGTGTTTTTGTTTTTCCTTGTCATTCTCATTTCTTCTGGTTGTTATATGTTGGTTCTTGTTTTGGTAATATAAAATTGTACTATGTTGTGTAGCTCCCTGGGTAGATCAATTTTTAGTTCAGTTTCTAGTTAAGGTGATGGAGAGTTTTGTGAGTGATTTTTCTCAGGAGGGATAAAGAGTAACGAATAGTGACGTTAACTGATGACAAGGACCAGGCAAGCGCAAGTGGAACAAGAGATGAGAAGAAGGTGCTGGAGATGAACAGGACACCCAGTGATGAAACCTGTTGATAGCATTACCAGCCGGTCCTTGTTCTGGAATCCTCGGGGTAAGAGAGGTAGAAGGGAACCAAGGAACACATGCAGACGAGAACTGGAGACAGACACGAAGGTCATGAAGAAGATATGGAAACACCATGAACTGATGGCACGTGACAGGAAGACATAGCACAAGTTTGTTGATGGCCTTTGCTCCTTGGGGAGCTGAGAGGTGATGAGAGAGAGAGAGAGAGAGAGAGAGAGAGAGAGAGAGAGAGAGAGAATAGCGACTGTGTTGGCACTAAAGCTGTCAGAGCAATGGGACCTAAAATAACATTAGCAGCAGTCATAATTGCCATACAAAAAAGTACAAAAGATCAGTACGTTCTAACGCTATATTCTTGCGTAAAACAAAGAACAGTGTTACGCGAGAATTCAGAATATCCAGATTAAAAAAGAGAAGAAAAGATACTACAGCCTTGATGGATGACCTTAATGCAAAGATACGTACAGACAACAGCAGCTTTAGCAAAAGTAAAGGATCGTGGGATACAAATATTTTAGGATGTGGTATTTTAGAAATAAAGTATTTATGCAACATACATAAAGTGACATAAAGCAACATGGATATCATCAGAACTCCGCCTAGGCCGGTCCCAAGCCCGGCTGAAAAAGAAGGATGGCGGCCTGCATGGAGGCCGTAAGGAGGCAGCCCCTCCACCATGCAAAGACACAACAGGCCAATCACATGTTTGCTTTAAACTTTTGATTACGAGAACTACAAGAGAGAAAACCGAACTGATTTTAAAAGTGACGAACTGGAACGGACTACGACTTATGGAACTTGGAACACAAGAAGTATAAATGGGAAAGAAAAGGAGCTGGTGGAAGAGATGAGGAAAGCAAAACTAGAAATCCTGGCTATAACGGAAACAAAGAAAAAAGGACAAGGAGTCATGGATCTCGATGGCAACACACTGCTCTACAGTGGTGTACCCACATCTGAAAGAGCTAAAGGGGGCGTGGGTTGCATTGTGGCCAAAAACCAAAAAGATAGGATTAAGGGATGGAACATTGTCTCGGAGCGAATTATAGCTGTAAAACTAAAAGAAGGAGAAACCATAGTCAACCTGGTCATAGTGTATGGGCCAAATGAGGATGAGAGAGCAGAGGTCAAGGAGGAATTCTTCGAGCTGCTTCAAAGAACAGTGGATGACTGCCTAGATGAAATTATCATGCTCGGAGATTTCAATGCCAGAGTTGGAAATGACCATGCTAGATGGGGTGGAGTTATCGGAAGACATGGAGAAGATACTCTCAATGACAATAGAAAGCGACTCCTTAGATTCTGCAGTGAGCAGAATCTGATCATTACAAACACAAAGTTCCCCCACAAGCGCATACGGTACATGCATACACTAGATGTGAACCAACAAAGAATGAGAAGTCAGTGATCGACTATGCCATTGTTAGGAGGAGCTCATTCAAATATGTCCGGGATGCTAGAGTCTGGAGGGGCCAGAGATTGGAAGTGATCACTACCTGCTTACAATCAAAAGAACAACTGAAAGAGTTGCTCAGCCTAGGAACTGCCCAACATCACGCAAGAAACCAAGTAAACAAACGGGAGAAATGAGCATTAAGACCTACAAGCTGAGAGAGCCATAAATTAAGACCAGATATAAGGGGCTTATTGCTGCAGCGGTGAGCAACACAGAAGAACAACCTGATGACTTGGAAACCCTCTGGCTCAAATTTAAGGACATCATAAAGACAGCTGCTGCAGAAGCATGTGGTGAAGTCCGACTTGGGAACAAGAGAAAGAGGACACCTTGGTGGACAGAGGAAATCAAAGAGAAAATAAGAGAGAAGAAAATGGCATGGAAAAAATACTTAGGAGCTAAAAACACAACAGGACAAATGAAGAAATATAGAGAATGTACTGAGGAAAGAACAAGCGGGCTTCAGAAAGAACAGAAGATGTGCAGATCATATATTTGCCCTCAGGAACATTATAGAGCAGTGCTCAGAATGGCAGAGACAGCTGTACATTAACTTTGTTGATTTTGAAAAGGCTTTCGACAGCATACACAGGGACAGCCTATGGACAATTCTGAGGGCTTATGGAATTCCCAGCCGCATTGTTTCCATCATAAAAAGCCTCTATTCTAACTTTACGTGCAGTGTTGGATCGAGTAATGTAACTTTCGAAGTGAAAACAGGAGTACGACAGGGATGCCCCTTATCAACAACATTATTTCTGACAGTCATAGATTGGGTGATGCGCCAGATAACAGAGGGCAGTCCAAGAGGAATTAGATGGACAACGTTTTCTACACTGGAAGATTTGGAATATGCAGATGACATTGCACTACTCGCGCATTCACATCAACACATTCAAGACAAAACCATAGACTGAATACGTATGGCCAACAGGTTGGCCTGAACATCAATTTGAAGAAGACAGAGGTCATGACACTAAATGTGGGCAATCCTGAGCCAATAACAGTAAGGAACCAGAAGTTAGAACAGACAGACACATTTACTTACCTAGGAAGCATAGTAACACCTGACGGCGGAACAAGCAAGGACATTAACAACAGAATGAATAAAGCGAGAACAGCCTTTGCTGTTCTCAACAACATTTGGAAGTCTTCCCAGTACAGCACAAACACCAAATTAAGACTGTATGAGAGTTGTGTATTAATATTAGACAAACATAAAGGTATGTTTTCAGGCACTCGTAAGAAATAAAGAAGTAGAACACTTGGACAACAGAAAAACAACAGACGTGAGTGGCTTACCCAGGGTTCGAACCCCGTACCTTCCGTACGACAACTCCGCCTAGCTATACAAGCGAATCACACTGACCCCACGGCCAGCTAGGCATCCCCAAAAAAGGATGCTTTACTGACTAGTCATCAGTGCGAAACACAAGATAACACCGGAAGTATACAGTGGGCAACTCAGCCCATTAATGACGCAATCACTTCTGTTGTTCCTCTATACAGCAGTATATGTCAGTCCAAACAAGACAAAGACCTTGATACTGTGTCCAGTAAATGATAGAAGACTAAAGGACAGTAGTATAGAAAAGAGGGTAGGTTTCTGGTATTGTATAAACATTAATAACACATAAGGAAGGGAAACCCGAGGCCTGTAAACAGTAAATTAATATTAGACAAACATAAAGGTATGTTTTCAGGCACTCGTAAGAAATAAAGAAGTAGAACACTTAGACAACAGAAAAACAACAGACGTGAGTGGCTTACCCAGGGTTCGAACCCCGTACCTTCCGTACGACAACTCCGCCTAGCTATACAAGCGAATCACACTGACCCCACGGCCAGCTAGGCATCCCCAAAAAAGGATGCTTTACTGACTAGTCATCAGTGCGAAACACCAGATAACACCGGAAGTATACAGTGGGCAACTCAGCCCATTAATGACGCAATCACTTCTGTTGTTCCTCTATACAGCAGTATATGTCAGTCCAAACAAGACAAAGACCTTGATACTGTGTCCAGTAAATGATAGAAGACTAAAGGACAGTAGTATAGAAAAGAGGGTAGGTTTCTGGTATTCTTTAAACATTAATAACACATAAGGAAGGGAAACCCGAGGCCTGTAAACAGTAAATTAATATTAGACAAACATAAAGGTATGTTTTCAGGCACTCGTAAGAAATAAAGAAGTAGAACACTTGGACAACAGAAAAACAACAGACGTGAGTGGCTTACCCAGGGTTCGAGCCCCGTACCTTCCGTACGACAACTCCGCCTAGCTATACAAGCGAATCACACTGACCCCACGGCCAGCTAGGCATCCCCAAAAAAGGATGCTTTACTGACTAGTCATCAGTGCGAAACACTAGATAACACCGGAAGTATACAGTGGGCAACTCAGCCCATTAATGACGCAATCACTTCTGTTGTTCCTCTATACAGCAGTATATGTCAGTCCAAACAAGACAAAGACCTTGATACTGTGTCCAGTAAATGATAGAAGACTAAAGGACAGTAGTATAGAACAGAGGGTAGGTTTCTGGTATTGTATAAACATTAATAACACATAAGGAAGGGAAACCCGAGGCCTGTAAACAGTAAATTAATATTAGACAAACATAAAGGTATGTTTTCAGGCACTCGTAAGAAATAAAGAAGTAGAACACTTGGACAACAGAAAAACAACAGACGTGAGTGACTTACCCAGGGTTCGAACCCCGTACCTTCCGTACGACAACTCCGCCTAGCTATACAAGCGAATCACACTGACCCCACGGCCAGCTAGGCATCCCCAAAAAAGGATGCTTTACTGACTAGTCATCAGTGCGAAACACAAGATAACACCAGAAGTATACAGTGGGCAACTCAGCCCATTAATGACGCAATCACTTCTGTTGTTCCTCTATACAGCAGTATATGTCAGTCCAAACAAGACAAAGACCTTGATACTGTGTCCAGTAAATGATAGAAGACTAAAGGACAGTAGTATAGAAAAGAGGGTAGGTTTCTGGTATTCTTTAAACATTAATAAAACATAAGGAAGGGAAACCCGAGGCCTGTAAACAGTAAATTAATATTAGACAAACATAAAGGTATGTTTTCAGGCACTCGTAAGAAATAAAGAAGTAGAACACTTGGACAACAGAAAAACAACAGACGTGAGTGGCTTACCCAGGGTTCGAGCCCCGTACCTTCCGTACGACAACTCCGCCTAGCTATACAAGCGAATCACACTGACCCCACGGCCAGCTAGGCATCCCCAAAAAAGGATGCTTTACTGACTAGTCATCAGTGCGAAACACTAGATAACACCGGAAGTATACAGTGGGCAACTCAGCCCATTAATGACGCAATCACTTCTGTTGTTCCTCTATACAGCAGTATATGTCAGTCCAAACAAGACAAAGACCTTGATACTGTGTCCAGTAAATGATAGAAGACTAAAGGACAGTAGTATAGAACAGAGGGTAGGTTTCTGGTATTGTATAAACATTAATAACACATAAGGAAGGGAAACCCGAGGCCTGTAAACAGTAAATTAATATTAGACAAACATAAAGGTATGTTTTCAGGCACTCGTAAGAAATAAAGAAGTAGAACACTTAGACAACAGAAAAACAACAGACGTGAGTGGCTTACCCAGGGTTCGAACCCCGTACCTTCCGTACGACAACTCCGCCTAGCTATACAAGCGGGGAGCCGCGCTGGTGTAATGGCTTCGGCGTTGTACTGGCGACCAGGTGTTCATGGTTCAAACCCGGGCGTCGGCGTTTGAAGAAATGTTTACGGCCGGAAATTTGACTGAATAGCCTGAACGGCTCCTGTGATAAACCCTCTGTGGATGGGAAGGAGCGAAGCTCCTGACCGGGTTGGAAGGAAAGTCCTCAGGTTCCCCAGCCTCGCAATGACATGTCATTGGGCCGAAGGGCTGAAAGCCCAAGTGCCGCTGGATAAGGAAAAAAAAAAAAAAAAAAAAGCTATACAAGCGAATCACACTGACCCCACGGCCAGCTAGGCATCCCCAAAAAAGGATGCTTTACTGACTAGTCATCAGTGCGAAACACAAGATAACACCGGAAGTATACAGTGGGCAACTCAGCCCATTAATGACGCAATCACTTCTGTTGTTCCTCTATACAGCAGTATATGTCAGTCCAAACAAGACAAAGACCTTGATACTGTGTCAAGTAAATGATAGAAGACTAAAGGACAGTAGCATAGAACAGAGGGTAGGTTTCTGGTATTGTATTAACATTAATAACACATAAGGAAGGGAAACCCGAGGCCTGTAAACAGTAAATTAATATTAGACAAACATAAAGATATGTTTTCAGGCACTCGTAAGAAATAAAGAAGTAGAACACTTAGACAACAGAAAAACAACAGACGTGAGTGGCTTACCCAGGGTTCGAACCCCGTACCTTCCGTACGACAACTCCGCCTAGCTATACAAGCGAATCACACTGACCCCACGGCCAGCTAGGCATCCCCAAAAAAGGATGCTTTACTTTCCTTATGTGTTATTAATGTTTATACAATACCAGAAACCTACCCTCTGATCTATACTACTGTCCTTTAGTCTTCTATCATTTACTGGACACAGTATCAAGGTCTTTGTCTTGTTTGGACTGACATATACTGCTGTATAGAGGAACAACAGAAGTGATTGCGTCATTAATGGGCTGAGTTGCCCACTGTATACTTCCGGTGTTATCTTGTGTTTCGCACTGATGACTAGTCAGTAAAGCATCCTTTTTTGGGGATGCCTAGCTGGCCGTGGGGTCAGTGTGATTCGCTTGTATAGCTAGGCGGAGTTGTCGTACGGGAAGGTACGGGGTTCGAACCCTGGGTAAGCCACTCACGTCTGTTGTTTTTCTGTTGTCCAAGTGTTCTACTTCTTTATTTCTTACGAGTGCCTGAAAACATACCTTTATGTTTGTCTAATATTAATTTACTGTTTACAGGCCTCGGGTTTCCCTTCCTTATGTGTTATTAATGTTTATACAATACCAGAAACCTACCCTCTGTTCTATACTACTGTCCTTTAGTCTTCTATCATTTACTGGACACAGTATCAAGGTCTTTGTCTTGTTTGGACTGACATATACTGCTGTATAGAGGAACAACAGAAGTGATTGCGTCATTAATGGGCTGAGTTGCCCACTGTATACTTCCGGTGTTATCTTGTGTTTCGCACTGATGACTAGTCAGTAAAGCATCCTTTTTTGGGGATGCCTAGCTGGCCGTGGGGTCAGTGTGATTCGCTTGTATAGCTAGGCGGAGTTGTCGTACGGAAGGTACGGGGTTCGAACCCTGGGTAAGCCACTCACGTCTGTTGTTTTTCTGTTGTCCAAGTGTTCTACTTCTTTATTTCTTACGAGTGCCCGAAAACGTACCTTTATGTTTGTCTAATATTAATTTACTGTTTACAGGCCTCGGGTTTCCCTTCCTTATGTGTTATTAATGAGAGTTGTGTACTTTTTTTGCTTCTCTATGGTGCGGAATGTTGGAGAGTAACAGAAAAGGAAATGTCGAAACTGTCCTCCTTCCACACAATCTGCCTAAGGAAAATTCTCCGAATCTTTTGGCCAAACACCTTCAGCAACCAAGAACTACTTATTCGTAGTAACCAGGAGGACATGCACACCATCATAGCTGGCAGACGCTGGAGTTGGGTTGGCCACGTCCTCAGAAGGGATCTTGATACCATCACAAGAACAGCTATGCTATGGACCACCGAGGGAAAGCGAAAGAGAGGCCGACCAAAAACAACTTGGCGGAGAACTGTGGAAGCTGAGATGCAAAGAATGAACCACAGTTGGGGCACTGTACGAAGGATGGCCGCCGACCGAGCAAAGTGTAATCAATTTGTTGCTGCCCTACAAGACGCCACCAGGCGTGATGGCCGCTGACTGCTCTGACGGTTGGTGGTTATGGATCAAAGAAGAAGAAGAAGGCAAATTGCTTACTGCCCCGAAGGAAGTAATGGAACGATGGAAAGAATATTTCTCAGAACTCCTGGATGGTGAGCGTGGTGAAGCATCAGAAATGATAACCACTAGCACAGAAGAGAAAACCAATGATGGTGAAGATGACATAAGGATGGAAGAACTGAAGCCAGCACTGGAGAAAATCAAGATGGGCAAAGCAGCAGGGCATGATGGTATAACACCAGAAATTGTTTAGTATATGGGAGTATCAGGCGAGCTATTACTCTTAAGGGTCCTACAGGCAGCGTGGTGCAACAAGACCATACTAAAGGATTGGGAGATTGCCATCATAACACCAATTTTCAAAAAGGGTGACAATCGACAATGTGGAAACCATAGAGGCATATCCCTTCTCAGTGCCCTGGTAAAATCTACTCTAGAATCCTAGAGCAGAGACTCCGACGCCTAGCTGAGCCACAATTGGATGAGGTTCAGTGCGGATTCCGAGCAAGTACTCAAGACCTAATCTTCACACTCAGATAGCTTAGTGAAAAGGCCCTTGAGTATAAGAGTGAGATCCATCTTTATTTTATAGATCTGGAAAAGGCGTTTGACAGGGTCCCCTGGAGCAAACTTTGGGACTGTTTGGCAAGGAAGAACATTCCAGCACCTCTGATTCATGCTATACAGAGCTTCTACAAGTCTTGCAGAAATTATGTGAGGACAGCAAACCATAAGTCAGAAGAGTTCAGGACCACTACTGGTGTAAGACAAGGTGATGTCCTGTCACCTTGTCTTTTCATACTCCTCATGGACGATGTCATCAAGGCATGTAAGGAGAGAACAAGAAAGTATTCAGTGGGGTACTGGAAGATGAGACAGGTCAGTATTTCAGAGCTGGCATTTGCTGATGATGTTGCCCTGATTGCTAAATCAGAGGCACATCTCCAATCCAACCTACAAGTCTGGAAGGAAGAGCTGGAGAAGAGAGGGATGGTCATAAGCAGCTCTAAAACAAAATCCATGGTGATATCACGAGAAGAAAGAAGACATCAGATTAAGCTGGGAGAACAGGTCCTGGAGCAGGTCGACCACTTTAAATACCTCGGAGCTATTATAGACCGAAAAAGAGGCATCAAAGACGAGTTGGCCACTCGAAAAGCAGCAGCTGTGAGACTTTTTCAGGTCATAAATAGAGGATTCCTCAGCAAGAGAGAGGTTGGTAAGAAAACGAAGATGGCTGTATACCGCTCCACGAATGTCTCAGTCTTGACATATGGATGCAAATCAGGGGCAATGACTACAACCCACAAAAGCCAGATCCAAACCTCAGAAATGAGGTATCTGAGGAAGGTGGTTGAAGTAACAAGAAGAGACATGGTCCGCAACCAGACGATACGTCAAGGCCTAAAATCCCACACCCTGCAGACCCAAGTAGAACAGTCCCAACTAAGATGGTTTGGCCATGTCTGCAGAATGGGAGTAGATCGGCTACCACAACAAGCATGGGAAACAAAGAGCCAGGGATCCAGAACCCCAGGACGACACAGAGTCCGCTGGGAGGACAACATTAGACAATCTTTGAAGGACCGAAGACTAGAATGGAACCAGGCCAGGATGAAGACAGCCGATAGGATAGTATGGCGCTCTCTCTTCCAAATCTCTGCTTCTCACGGTAGAAGGGGAAGGACTAAGTAAGTAAGTAAGGATATCATCAGACAACAAAACAGAAAACTAGACTGATTAGAAACACCCGTTGTATAGAATGGCGACTCGTTCTTAGGGGCAGTGTGGTCCATCCTGACCTGAACTTAACAAAACAAACTCCTTTTAATGTTTTAAATATATAAAATCCCAGCTTTTTCTGTCAGTGCGTAACGCTAAGGGATGCAACTTTGGTTGAAAGTTAGACATTAATTGTATTGTTTCCCGAAAATAGTAACACTTACCAAAGAAGAATGCGCAAATGACGATGTGCACAAAAATATATTTATAGAATGTGTGATCCCGTATACACACATTGGGATCCTCGCTGCTGCTACGTAGTTCGTGTACTGTGGTGATGCAGTGGTTTAAAAAAAAATACTTTTGAATAAGTAAAATTGCCGTTAGGTATTTTGTGCTTTTGAATTTAATTCCCGTCTTATGACTGGCTTTTACACTAGTGTTATAATAGTGACATATAAACAGTTTCCGCAGATATATTACAACAGCTATGATTCTACATTGAATTTTACTCAAACTATCTCTCTCTCTTCTACCGATCTCTCGTTGCTATTCCCTTCCATTCCCACTTCCTTAATGCGGGCGCCTCGTTTTCGGAGCTCTGAACAAAGTTCAACACAGAAACTTGTATAAGTATTGTGGCGTGCGACAGAATTGTCCGGTCTCTTTTCCTAGAATTCATGTTTTTCGCTGACATTATTGCGACATGTCTCATTTTCTGTACTTAATAATTGTTTACACTCTATTCCCTCAATTCTTGTCATGTCGAGACTTCAGCGACCATCTTTTGCTGATTAGGGTAATCATTCACTTTGGTTGAAACCCATATTGACACCTTGGAGTGTTACTAAGGTGTAACACATTCCCTACCAGACCAGACAATGTGTAGGTGCGACCGGATTTGTGAATAAACAACATTGGGATGACCACAGTCGATTATATTATCATTCATAATAGTTCGGTCTGGCCAATTTGTTGATTTTTGGCCAGACCTGGTAAATGAGATAATCCTTTCTGGCAGACTGACCGGAGAAGAAGTATCCTTCTTAAAAGAGATTACCTATGATAGATTATGAAGTCGTGAGTGTAAACATGATCGATAATAGACGTAACCTGGCATACCATATATGGAGAGGTGTTTTTTAAACAACGCATTTTTTTGTGTGGATGTCACGCAGACATTTTTCATCAGAGGTAGGGGGAATAGACCCTACCAAAATATACGCAAAATGCACGCTATTGGCTTGGCATTTGAGATGTAAAAATACAACATTTCTGATTGGAGCCTTGTTATATAGTAGCAATCTGAATGCGTGCCGAATGTTGCCATTGGTGTACGGCACTGTGACATTTAAATCGTCAAGAAGACAGCCAGACAAGCCAGAATAAGGAATAGGATCAGGATTCCATTTTAAAGGACCGGACAACGTGTTTGAGCATCTTGTGGATTTACACAACGACAACTCTACATTTATTAATACGGAAAGCCCGGAATCCTAGGAACCTGAACACTAAGTCATAGTGGGAGTCTATTGTAAAGTAACACCCCAGACCACGTGTAAGAGGCATCTTAATCAAGTTGCCTTAACTATTTCTCTGAGCCAGAAGTCGGTATTCCCAAAGATATTTGGGGTGAGTTGTACATTTTATAATTCTATATTTTGCATTTGTGGCCGTAGACAATGATGGCTGTCTACTATACTCTACTTCTATCCTGTGTTGATCGTATGTGGTTCGGATCACTACCTTGAACAGTAGGCAGCTTATTTATGTTTGATGGTTTTAGAATGACTGCTTTCACTTTATATAACGACAACAGGTCACAACTGACAAGTGATGAATGATCACGATGATCGATGATTGACTCCCCTCTGACAGCAGTAGCAATTTAACGTTGAACTTTATTTACAGTAAAAATAAAGTAAAGAGTGTAAAATGCTGTGCCCAACCTTCCCGTGAGGTTGGCGGACTGGAACAGCAATAATTTCAAATCAATATTTTAATACAATGTCTTGCTCACTCGTTCACTCTTGCTGCTTCAGTATTTCTAGCATCCTTTATTGGTTATGGTGGTCCCGACTTGAGAACTACTGCTGTCAGTATTTTCTGCCCTCTACATTCTTCATAAGTCTTTTCAAAATGTTCTGGTTTTATTTCTTCTGTTCAGCTTAATTTCTGTTGTCTACTTGGTGTATCTTAGAGAATATTGGCCTACCGGCCAGGGTTGACAATTTCCCAAGTTTCTTATTTCCTACTTCTCAGGACCAGCTGCTGCCCATTGTTCTTCTCATTATTCTAAAACGTTTATCTTATGTTGGCAAAACTCAACATACCTTGTTGTCTTGAAATACACACATTTTCTTATGCTGGCAACATCGACAATTTTGTCCACAGAATAAATACAGCTAACTATCATTGTGGCGTACAAAACGGCCAGTCTGGATGATAGTTGTATCTTTTCTATGACCACAGAAAACCAACCAAAATCACTTTGGCTTATCATTTGATGAAAACTCTCAAGTTCGTTTGCCACTTCATAACCATTTTAACAATTGGGAGAAAACCCAAAACTAGCAACTGAACGCGATCGCATTTCAACTCTGACTCATTTAATTTTGAACCACGATTTACAATGATAACTATTTCCGAACATTCTAGAACAAAACAGTTCCCCCAAAATATAAATATCCCGTGCAAGATCTCTTCGCTGAATTCCCCAAACAAAACAGAAAAACGAAACTCCGAACTTAACTTTATAATTCTTGGTCAAGGTCGGCTCAAGGGATGTCAACCCTACTCTTGTCCCCTTGTATATGTATCATGGATTATTTCCTTTTGATTATAAATTTACAAGTCCGTTAGTTTCGCTCATTAAAGTCATTGTTATAAAAATTTCTTCCGACCAAATTTCAGATTACCGACACTACCTGTTACACATTTATTAACATATGAAAATTGCTACTGGATGTCCAAGTCATACGAGGCTGGCAACCTCAGCATATAGAATTATGGTTCCATGAACCTCATTGCAAAAGCTGGAGACTGCTTTATACGGGTTTCTCACAGAGAACCAAAAGCAGAGGTAGTCCCAAGTTCCATATGGAGCAGGGAGTGGATGATGACAGAACTGATGCACATATTTATTATATTAACCTTTTCAACCAGTACATATGTAAATGTAACCATGTTCATTATAAATGCAATGGATATTTTCCGCTCACTGGGATTAACATTAATGCTCAGAGGGTAAAATTCTGAGGCAGATAGGATGGTGGAATGAAACGGTGGGGGGAGGGGGGAACCTGATTTTCGTGTCAGGAAACCCAATACTCAGGAGGATATTTGTTTCTCTCTTATTTCATGATACTAGTCGGTGGTACCAGTTGGTGGTACTAGTGTGTGGAACAAGTGTGTGGTATAAGTGGCCTTCAATAAAAGCTAGACACCAACATCAGATGTCTACTAACAGACGCTAGACGATCCTCGCAATTACCCCACAATACTACGAGGACGTGTTGCGGCTACCAGACTTGACCAGTGACGAGATAGAACCAGTCCATAACCTGCAAAGAACCTGCACAAACCAACCGACATCTTACTGGCAGCTAAGTACCCATTCAAAGCTGCCAGGTGATCTCTCTAATAATGAACTTTTCAAATCAGACCATCACCTGGGAGGGCATTTTAAAGACGCTATCTAATTCACCCCACGTTAATTTATTTTACAACTGTTAACGATAATCGATTATTAAATTTTGTTATCTGTAAGTATACAAATTTATAGTTGATTTAGTCATTTTGAGTGAACTGTACCCGTATGTCTGAGTCAGTAAATACTTATAACAGAGCTATTAAAGTAATATTTTACTGAGTTAAATCAGTTGGGGGCTCACCAAAACGAGGAAAATCCTTAGTCATAGAAGGTCAGGAAAGATAAAAAGTTTACACGGCCTGGATCCTATCAGCCGTAGTACTTGATTTCTTTAAATTCCTTTGAGGCTGCCTAGAATTGAAGCACTATTCTTCAATTCACATCTCTGCCAAGAGTAATCTTGAGTGAAAGGTAGATACCTTTGAAGACCCTCAGTAGATATTCTGAAGTTTGGCCACTGTTGGACTATCACTGCAGAGCAAGGGGAGTAAATCCCGTGACATGTCGTCAACACAGAGATCTGAACAAAGTTGTGTGTTCAACACAAAAACATGTACAAGTATAAGTATTGTGTCGTCAGTACAGAGATCTGAACAAAGTTGTGTGTTCAACACAAAAACATGTATAAGTATTGTGTCGTCAGTACAGAGATCTGAACAAAGTTGTGTGTTCAACACGAAAACATGTATAAGTATTGTGTCGTCAGTACAGAGATCTGAACAAAGTTGTGTGTTCAACACAAAAACATGTATAAGTATTGTGTCGTCAGTACAGAGCTCTGAACAATTAGTTTTTTTACACAAAATTTTGCCTCGATTTGGCGAGGCGCGTCACGTATTACCTAG
This sequence comes from Oreohelix idahoensis, assembly GCA_024509875.1. Taxonomy (NCBI): domain Eukaryota; kingdom Metazoa; phylum Mollusca; class Gastropoda; order Stylommatophora; family Oreohelicidae; genus Oreohelix; species Oreohelix idahoensis. Next base: position 386,594 of record JAMPIV010005314.1, read on the forward strand.
TCGGTTATATTAGGTCGCATGTCCAAATATAAAAGACCTTTAGGTCTGAAAGCATTGAGCTCTGAACAAAGTTGTGTGTTCAACAAAGAGCCATGTCTAATTATTGTGTCGTTAGTGTAGAACTCTGAACAAAGTTGTGTGTTCAACAAAGAACCATGTATAAGTATTGTGTCGTTAGTGTAGAACTCTGAACAAAGTTGTGTCTTCAACAAAGAACCATGTATAAGTATTGTGTCGTTAGTGTAGAACTCTGAACAAAGTTGTGTCTTCAACAAAGAACCATGTATAAGTATTGTGTCGTTAGTGTAGAACTCTGAACAAAGTTGTGTCTTCAACAAAGAACCATGTATAAGTATTGTGTCGTTATTCCATAGATCTGAACAAATGCGGGTGTTCAACAAAGAACCATGTTTAAGTATTTTGTCTTCATTCCATAGATTGAACAAAGTTGTATGTTCAACAAAAACCATATATTAGCATTGTGTTGTCAACACAGAGCTCTGAACAAAGTTGTGTGGTCAACACAAAACATGCGTAAATATTGTGTCGTCAGTACATACCTCTGAACAAAGTAGTGTGTTCAATAAAGAACCACGGATGAGTACTGTGTCGTCAGTACGGAGCTCTAAACAAAGGTGTGTTTAACAAATAATTATGTATAAGTATTGCATCGTCAACACAGAGCTCTGAACAAAGTTGTGTCTATAATAAAGAACCATGTCTAACTATTGTGTTGTCAGTACAGAGCTCTGAATAAAGTTGTGTTCAACAAAGAACCATGTATATGTATTGTGTCGTCAGTACAGAGCTCTGAACAAAGTTGTGTCTTCAACAAAAAACCACGGAAAACTATTGTGTCGTCAGTACAGAGCTCTGAATAAAGTTGTGTTCAACAAAGAACCATGTATAAGTATTGTGTCGTCAGTACAGAGCTCTGAACAAAGTTGTGTCTTTAACAAAAAACCACGGATAACTATTGTGTCGTCAGTACAGAGCTCTGAACAAAGTTGTGTTCAACAAAGAACCATGTATAAGTATTGTGTCGTCAGTACAGAGCTCTAAACAAAGTTGTGTCTTCAACAAAAAACCACAGATAACTATTGTGTCGTCATTACAGAGCTCTGAACAAAGTTGTGTTCAACAAAGAACCATGTATAAGTATTGTGTCGTCAGTACAGAGCTCTGAACAAAGTTGTGTGTTCAACAAAGAACCATGCATAATTTGTGTGTTAACAAAGAGCTCTGAACAAAGTTATGTCTTTATCTGTGAGGGACAAAGACACACCTTAAAATAATAAGATGTCCTCAATCAAGAAGTCAAGAGATATTTAGGATTGTGTCTGCAGCTAAGAATCAAGTACAGTGCGATGATTGATCCATGTTTTCATTCTGTATCGATAGCATAACACATGATATCATTACCTGTATTTGCATACCTGTTAAAATTTGTGTGTTAGTGGCAAACGAGAAATTTTATTTCGTAAATCAATTATTTCCAGCTTTAATTCGTTTTATTATAATTTGACATTTTAACAGTCTTCTGCAAACAATGCTCCTGTGATGAATTTCAAATTGTTTAATTAAAATCAAGAAATCACACATCCGGACAACGCCGAGTCTATAATTACAACGTGTACAAAATTGAAAGACCTACCCCAGCACTTCCATTTTAATGCATAATAAGATCAGGTAAATTTATGGTCTTTCTTGTCAGGATTAGCAGGGGAGCACGAAAGTGGGTTAAAGGATCAATTCGTTCCACACGTTGCTTCACCCACCATTTTATTCTTTCCATTGTCCCCAATCCTTCATTTTTTTTTTTTTCTGTTTAGGTTTCCAGTCCGCTTTTGCTGACATTTTCTATCTCCGGCATCCAATTTACATCTTTAAAAAGAAAATGACACAGAGTGAGAGGTAAAAGGTAGTTTTCAAGAATGGTTTGTGCTGTTTTATATAAATAATGCGTTTATAACACCCGTGCTCCCCTGGGAGCTTCATTGTTGCAGATTGCGAGTCACATGGGATATGATGTGTGATTACACTGACTGGTTTGACTGTTGTTGCTAGCTCGTGAGTGTATGTTTACAGCGCAGTAACAGTATCGGTGATTAAGTTTGCTAATTTGGCGTGACCTTTGCCCCTGTGATGTCAATTTTTTTAAATGAGTTACTGCGAGGTCCTATGTTTTGAAGAATGAAGGAAGCAGAAGTGACGAGATGGTATACACAGTCATTGTTTGCTACTGGAAGTCATAAAAGTAATGCACTGACAAGGAACTATGGGCATGAGCTCTGTAATTCTATCTGTCATTTCTTTTAATCAAATTATGAATGCGAGTCGTAGGCAAAGACTACAACCCGCAAAGGCCAGCTCCAAATGAAGTATCTAAGGAGGGTGGTGAAAGTAACAAGAAGGGACATAGTCCGCAACTAAATATACGTCATGGCCTCCCGCAGACCCGAGAAGAACAGTCCCAGTTACGATTGTTTGGCCATGTCTGCAGATAGGAAGACGATCAGCTACCACGCAAAGACGGGAAACCAAGAGTCAAGGATTCAGTCCTCCAGGACGACCCAGAGTTCGCTGGGAGGACAACGTCAGACAATTTCTGAGAGGCCGGGGACTGGATTGGAAAAGGAAGACAGCTGATAGGATAGCATGACCACTGTGTCTGGCAAACCTCTACACTCCAAGCTAGAAGAGAGGCGACTAATTAAGTAAGAAAGCTCTTTTATTCTTCCTTGACCGCCTGAACCCCCAGATCACACACAAGTATCATATTTTTAAATCGTTTGGAGACCGGAGACCTTGGTGATGGTGATTTGCGTAGAGATCCTGAAGGTGGGGGCTTGTGTTCACACCCACTTATATTCCTAGACATCATTCCAGCGGGCAGGGTGTGGTCGACCATTACCATTATATCTGTTCGTGTCAGTAGTCCCGCAGTTAAAAAACTACCGTAGGTAAGTGAAGTGTTGAGACTTCGCCATGCCAGATCCAGCATTTTATGAGGTGGGGGTGGTCAGTTCCCATCCTCGCAGCCTTTGCCTTCCGTAACTAATTGCAGAGTCAGGTACCCATTTACAGCTAGGTAGACCGGAGCATGACACTACCAGTTTCAGATCTTAGAACCCAGTAACTTGCCCCTCATCTATTGCTGTGTCACTCTCTAATAGGTGATCACTAATTGTCCGCAGTATTTCTCCCTTGTCCATATCCAATGCACTCACTATGGGTGCTATTGAAGCTAATATGTCGGCTCTTTCATTACCGGGTACGCCTGCCTGACCAGGACAGCAGATCCACACCAGTTCCTGAAGATTCGAGGCTTCTATGGAGGTTTACCATTCATGCCAGAGCCATCGATTTTGGACCTTCCAAAGCATGGACTGAAAGTCTGACATTAACTGCCCTTGTTAATGAATTTTTAGACAGCCACCTTAAGGCTGTAGTAGTAGTAGTAGCTGCCTCTACCGCCATTCTCATGCTGGAGTTCGTTGTCGCTCAAAATTTCTATATTTCGCTGATCGTAGACGGCTGAAACTTTTTCTGCAGCTCCTTTTCGCAGGAATTTAAAACAAAATGTAAAATAAGGAGGAAATAACGTAATTAAAGCAAAGAAAATCACGAACTGCCAATAAATATTGTGTTTCATATTTTGAAAGGGACTGTTGTCGGATGGTGAACACCGAAGTGCCGACTGAATCAATGTTTTTCTTCAAACAATGAGATCATCCACTAGCGAAGTAACTAGCGAGTCCGTTGTTTTAAACGCAGCACTAGTAACGACCAGCTTTGTCAGTTTCTTAGGTTCTCAAATTGAAAACTGCGCATGTTATTCGAAGATGAATTTCTTTCGACGGAGTTTGCTGCGCTGTGGACAATTAATAAATCAGTCTTTAAAACATGTTTCAGTTGGTAAAAACAAAAGCGTGTGTTAAGGGTCGAATATACTTACTCATAACCAAAAAAAATAACAGAAAATAATGTTTTAAATACATTTCTGTCCGTATAGAATAAAACAGTACAACCAGTTTGGTAATCAATTAGTAATAATATCAACATGACATACCCCTTGGCAAGCAAATTTACAAAGCCTGGAGGGACAGCACATGATAATCAAAAAACAAGCCCTACTAACTGGTTAACAAGGAGCTTTTTATTGCATTCGGAAATTTATGGATTATCCTAAGAAGAATTCCAAGTCCCAACACAACAATTCAGAACTTTCACAATCTCTATATATTCTCGCGGATCCTAATTGTATGGCTCTGAAAAAAACCACGGAGAACAACAAAAATGACAACCAAAATGCTTCTTTTCGCCCAAACCTGATGTTAATGGACAAAGAGGTACCGTTGAGAGTCAATCGCCACTTAGGTAAATCTTATAACGCTCGGCCTGATTGCTAGCTTTCATCGCCCTCCCACATTGCTGGAATTTATGTCCAAGTACATGCCTCGTGTCTCGCTCTTGCACACATCACATTTGAGCCTCATGAGCTATTGATCGCGACAGACAAAACTGTGATCTTGCCTATGCTTTGTCATCTGCCAGTTGTCAGTAGAAGAAATCTGTAGGGATACGACCCTCTTCCATATGTGTACTTCAGTAAACAGTAAATAACTAACACTCATACAGTGGTAAGTAGCAGACGCTCGTAAGAAATAAGCCTACTCACCAAAGTAGAAATCTACGAGAAATTAAACATGCAAATACACAGGTAGGCACGAAATGCTACGAGACCTTGGACTTCGAAACCTAGGATCTCTGCCACTACTCCGAACGGCACCACCGCCTCGCTACGAGATTAAATCGTGACTAACCCCACTGCTAACTAGGGACACATAAAATAGTAGCAGAGATAGAGCTCGAGCACATCGTCGCCGATGTGCACGCTGTTGATCGCTTTCAAATCTTCTACTAGCAAAAACCTCCAACGGTACCCCAATTAACCCCCTCACCAACCCCCATTTCAGGGCGCGCATGAACTAAAACCGAACCCACTAGCAAGACCAATACTTAGCTTCTAATTAGACGCAATCGCACCTACTACGAAAATGACGGTCATAAGTTTGTAACACACGGGATACCGTATATACAGACGCGGCTTCCCCCACTGGTAATACCCCCCCCCCGGACTCCAACCCACACCCCCAGATACAGTAACCAGTAATCTAACGTGTGTCTAACACCCAAATAGTCGGTCCACCGCACTGCTAGCCAATACTCTTCTATCGTACTCAGCTTCAATGATCATGGTAACACAACGATCTTGTCCCACACTTGCAGCTCAAGAACCCATGATTAGTCTCACAAGAGGTTCCTTGGTCACAACGCACAACTATACAAAAACCACAATCTTCCCACCCAAACTGGTACTCCCAAAGAAAATGATTCCCAGTCATGAGCGCGCATGAACCATTATAGCATCCAAGAGCTGGGCACTATAATAATGGTGCTGAGACTAATCTCGCGAGTCAGGCTCTATGGTGGCCATCCATTTTCTGCTGTAACAACCATCTGGCACTCTCACTAGAGGTGACTGCCCCACCGGCTTCAGCACGCTCCGGTCACTAGAGTCAGCCTGTAACCTTCCCAGGTTACTCTATGAACGGTACCGCGGAATATCAGGCAGAGCTGATTTATACGATCAACATTCAGAGCCTGGGTCAGACCCCGGAGTTGTTTGCGGTCTAAAAAACACACACTTACTCAAATAGCAAAATAATCGTGAACAATGTGACCACAAGTTGAGGTCAATCAGTACTTCTCGTTCTTTTGCATTAAGCCAGTTGATACGACTACCTTGGTACCGCACTGTGCGCCACCGCGAGCACTAAACATGAACCATCCTTACACTGCAGATCTGCAGGCTCCAATATCCTTTTTCTTGCCATTGAATGTTGTGCCCGTCTCGCAACGGTCGTAGATATTCACGTAAAACCCAATTCATCCTGGGTCGAAAACCGGAGCCGTTTTGCTAAAAAACACACACCTCATGGGGAATTGAACCACGTTGGAAAGCTAGGAAGCCATCTAGATCACCTCCGATCTAAAGTGGATCTAGGCTTTTCTGCCATTCCCAAGCTAGCCGAGGAAGAAACGCCTGTCTCCAAATATGCAGAGTTAAAATACTGAGCTCTGGTTCTGGCCTCTCTCACGTCCTACACAGAGCCACTCCTCAGCTCCCTCTGCCTATCATTGGTCCCATAGTGAGACCGTCCTGCATGCCAACCAGTTAAATGCTAGCGTGGGACCCAAAGACGCAGCAATAGAGAATGCAGTCAGTGGACTCATAGCTTGACTGCTTGCGTCAGGGTCAGCGAACCAGAGCTGACCAAGACCCTACTCCACCTCCACGGGGTGGTCCTGGAAACAGGCTGCATCACTGCAGTCTGGCTGAGAGAGTAGGGATCGAAGAGGGAATGCAAACCCGGTCCCAAAAAAATGCCGTGCTGAAGTCGGATGTGCCGGCCGAAAGGCGCAGATATCACAGCTTCGCTATAAACAGACACAACGCAACCAACGTGCTTTTCAGGACGAACGAGGAAGAAGAAGAAGAAGGAATGCTAGCGTTACGTCTAGAGCTCATTGACCTCTCCAAGCTTATGTGCAATGCTGGGTTCTCAACATGTTTCACCACAGGCTGAATCCCTAGAAATGTGTGGATGATTTCAAGAGTCAATGAGGATGTAAGGGGCTATCCATAAAAGACGTCCACATTAGAGGGGGGAGGGAGGGGTATGTGAAAAGTGGACAACTGTTGACATGGGGGGGGGAGGGGGGTATTTAAGTTGAAAGTGGACGTCCAATTCACAAACCACATGGCAACTCTCACTCACATATAAATCTCAAGAGTAACAAACCCTCTAATCTTCGAAAGCTTTTTACTGGACAGCTAAACTCAAATAAATGTTCTTCGGATTTTGTCCCTCTTTCCAGACCTTCCAGTCCTTCTAAACTCAAAATCCCTAATACGAAGAGGTTTTAACTTCTATGCTCCTGTTCTCTGGAACAAACAACCTTAGTGTGATAGGGTGGGCGAGATGATGATGATGATTATATTGTGATGTGTGATCACTCTCCTGCTTACACTCGCACCGACCCGAACAACAATAAAACTCTTGATTCTAGAGGCAGGGGCTATATTTATTTTTACAACCCATTCAGTGACAAAGCAAACATTAAACAAATAAACTAGCGAACATAGCAAAACAAAACTAAACAAAACACCCAACAGTGCCCGATGCTAATCTGAAGAAGCAAACAAAGCACAGAATAGTTAAAATCATAATATAATACTGAATGAGAAACACCACGCTCTCACCTGTCAAACTGTCCTACGCCGCCACCTGACACACTCAACTATCACACACAAACACACTCGCCACCAATGACTAGTATGGTGTTGTGCATGAGGCTGGCAACCTCACATGTATCACACACGAAACCACACACTCATGGGCAAACTCTCAGCTGTCGTCCAATGTCGACTAGTATGGTGTTGTGCATGAGGCTGGCAACCTCATCGTGTAACACAGATTGCTACCGAAACCACTACTGCCCTAGCATATGAATACTTAATATGGAGGCAAACCACACTGTTGGCCCCATGCTCCCTCAGGAGCGGAGAAGAGAAATATATACCTTGAAGTGAGCCCACGTGCTCTCACAACCATTCCTCACATAACCATAATTAAATAATCATAAAATGGACATAAAATAATATTCAACTATATGTACAACAAATACTTTCAATAACGAGAATAAACCACCACCTCGCAACTGATCTATCTCAATATTCGTTACTGCATTCGGAAGCATGTCGTATGTGACGACTGGTGCGCCTGGCAACAAGCGTGTCGTATATGACCACTGATGAGACTGGGAATCTCATCACATGAAACACATCGTTACCGAAACAAATCACTGCCATAGCATATAAATGCTTCATGCAGGCTTCTGTAGGATTCAGCCGCACTGGTGTCGCCCTGCTCTGCAAGGAGCAAACAGCAACATTTATGTCTCAAATGCGCTTTACGCCCAAGGAGTGGCCTCGCGCTCTCCAGAAATCTAAATACATATTCTCACCTCACAGTAACCCATTAAATATATACAGTAGAATTATGATAAGTAGGCTATCGTGAAATACACTTAATTACTTTTACATTAAAGAAATAAAATAATTACTCTTGACTTTAACAAAACTGGCATTAACACGAAAACTATCTCTTTCCTTTACTGGGGAAAATTATCTTAATCTGCTTCCACCCACGTGTTGATTCACGCGATCTAAAACTGCGTAACATTAAGTGATAACTAGGAGTGTTAAATGCAGACTTGCTGGCGCCGCTTTTATACAATCACAAGGGGCTGATCACCCGTTTGCCAGTCACTTCGATTACGGAAACAACAGCAAATGGGTTGATTTGCTGTTGCCCTAAAGACGTCACTAGGCGTGATGGGAAACAATGGCAAAGAAAACCTATCTGCTGTTGCCCTAAGACGCCACTAGGCGTAATGGCCACTGACTGCTTTGACGGTCGGTGGCTAAGGACGGAAGAAGAAGAAGAAGAACGTGGCGCTATCTTGATATTTTGCTAACAAGCCAATATCATCTAAATTCAAGTAATAGATGCTTCTCTGTCCAGTTTCATGTATAAAACACTCTCCTACTAAATTTGCCTTTCTTGCCCGGTCTGATGACTGACATAATTGCTCTTAAACTCTCACATCTGTGATTTGGGCTTTGCGTGCCTAATAAAACCGATCAAACATTATTTTCACTCATCTATCATTTCGAGACTGAATCATAATGTCCTAAAAAGACATTTCCTTTGGAAACACATCTATCTATATCACTAAACATTAAAACAGACTCGTGCTGAATACAATTTCAGAATTATATAAAACTAATTCTAATTTAAATTAACTCACGTGCTGATTCAGACTTATAGAACACGAAAGCTAAATTCTACAAACTGCGCTTAAGAATTACAACTCACGTGCTCTAGTCCATCTGCTACCTACACTGGTCACCTCGTCGTTTGCTCTCTCGTGTGGGCTGAATCTTCAAATCGGCCTTTTGCCGATCGCTATTTCTTTATATAAACCGCGGTCGAATCACTCAATTCACCGCGCGCCACGCGTATCAATCTGGCTACTTAAATATCACACGCGATTATCGCTTTAGGAATAGCGAAAACACAGAAATATACACTATTTCTAGAGCAAAAACACAATTCTACACCACAACTCTATTTTTAAGGCTTTATTGTGGCCTCATTACATATCTTCTACTTCAGACTTTTCACAACCCAGAATGCTTCGCGCACATCGAAAATAATCTGCCTAGAAACAGGTAGGGGGCGGGCGTCTCCTTTTCGGCCCCATCACATTAGTATATTAACTCTCTGGGAAACGACATCACATTTATGGTGATTTCATCATTATATTATTTTCTATGGGAATTTACAAAGGTTTAGCGTTTTTTATTTTTTTGGTTACTGTCATGAAATATTCTAATCCACATATATAAATTATTAGGTAAATATGAAGCCTAACAAATAAAATTAATAAAGAGAAGAGCAATGGTAAAATGACAGTGCTGTCACAAGGAATGTACTCGAAATCCCCCTTGTTTTCTGCTTCGTCTGCAAATTGTAACGCTTTCACGTTGATATAAAAGCTTACTGTATTATTACCCGCTTTCTTCAATGAAACGTGTGCTGTATTTCTTGGAAAAGCATTGAGAGGCCCTGCGTAATGACCTAAATTAATCCTAACATTAATTATATTACGTTACCAAAACGAACGAACAGATGGACAAAAGGATAGCGAGAAGGGAGAGGCAGAAAGCCGAACACTAAACACGCTTCGCGCGATACGCAAATGCTGCCATCACGCGTGTAAGTCTACATGCACTAATTTTTTTTCAGACGGACAGTGATAAAATACACTACCCTTTCCCAGAGTTAGGTTTATAAATCATAAAAAAACTCTTATTAGAAAAGATAACATTAGATGGGTTTACGGTTGAGAACATAACAGTACCCAGACAGAACATCTTCGAAACAGGAGGTAAAAGAAATTGCATATTTTGAACGCAGCCACGTAGCTCCTTTAAATTTGTATTTTTGGGTTCCTTAGGGCTTGCTGACAAATAATATGTAAAACGTTACGCAAATAGTCCAGGAATTAATAAATTATACCCAAAATAAAATATTGGGGGTGCCTGACAGCATAAAATCATTTCTGCTCATAAGATTTTTTTTTAACGTGTTTGAAAAAAATTTACGTTACAGAAATAGCCTACCATGTAAACTCCAAATTGATTGGAGCGCAACAAATGAAAGCCTAACCACGATTGGTCGGGCTATAAATACTATCTTGGTTGTTAGGGGAAACGGGGAAAGGTAACATTTTTTCAAACACTTGTCGAAACGGGGCTCATTGGTCAGACTCGCTGATATACACACTTGGGAGCGTTAGTTCGAAACCACTTGTTTAAAATAGCTTGATAAAGCATCAGTGCGTTGAAGCCAGCATATATTTTGCTCAATAAAAGCCTGGAACATAGGCAGATGGAAATTTGTGCCAGTTTGTGCCAGAATTCATTGCTAATCAACGTATCTGTGTTATTCGTATGAATTGTGGTAAGCTTGAACCATTCAATATCTTTTAATGAAAATTGAATGTGAATTGTTGATTTATGCCTGTATATATATGTGTAGTTCAGTGGCCAACGTGAGGTAAAGCCTGTAATGCTCCAGCCTGAACAGAGGGTGTCGGAGAGAAGTAAAACGGCATGGAATGGCCAAATAGTACACTGACACCTGGATGATTGATTAGACAGAAATAATGCTGGAAGTGCAGAGGCGTAGTGACCATTAAGGATGGTAATGCTGGTATAAAGTATTTCAGATGAAGCTGACTGTTGGCCTAACGCTCTGAACGCAATGTTTGTGATGTATTGTGATCAGTGTAAAAAGAAAATATAAATTAGTTATGAAGTAGAAGGTACATCCTTCTTGATTTCAGGGACAGTGGTCTTGATGGTACTGAGCAGCACCTAGTCAGAGCTTTGCTGAATCCTGAGTCGGACAGCATACTCCTTGGTCTTTTTAGCTATCAGTGAGGTGTCTCCTGAACCCAGAGGAGAATTCGAGCAGAGGAGTCCTTTCCTGCCGCCATCACGCCAGATAAGCGAATTGGCCGGCTGAGCTCAACATTATGTCCCCTCATCTTGAACTGACTTTTTAAAATTAACATTAAGAGGGGAATTTACTTGTCTTAAAATCAGGAACTGTGAACATCTCCAATACTGGTCCCTAAAGACAAACTATTGAAGTCATGATGACAAATACCAACAGAGCTTGAACAAAACAAAACCAGTATTACCTCATTTTACTACTACACAACTGACACACATAGAACATTTGTAATAATATATGTCACTACAATATTCATATTAAATACATTCTGTACATAACTTGTAATTTAAATTGATTGTGCTTCCTGGTTCCCTTGTAGTTGAATCAGGACACATATTCATTCATGCCAGTAATGAATACATATTGTTATTCGAAAGTTTATCAGTGACTCTTTTAAGATATCTTTGTAGAGTGTTATATGTATGTGAGTGTCACAGTGTTGTCAAGAGTAGTGGATTAAATTAAATTGTTTATCTGTCTGTTGTTGTGACTTACACTTCATCATACACATACCCTAGACACATAACGTAGCATCACACTATTCCAGAATAATTCTGACTGAGATATAGAGATATGTGGTAGCAAGTAAGGTTATCTATAATACACTACTCTTAATAGATATAGATACCTTCACAGCTGATCTCAGTCAGTACACTAAGTTCCCTATAAGTATTTATAACATCCCACTTCACCACAGTTACTTACTGTAAGATATTAAGCTTAAAACTGTATGCAACACTGAGTTGAGACTTGTATGTTACTATGTAATGTGCATTATTTAGTAACTCGTGTTTCACATTATTAAATTGATTTATAAGTATACAAATGATGTATTGTATAGAACTAAACTAAGTTTAAAATTTAGGTAGGTGATTAAAAGTTTAATCTTATGTGTTTAATCAAGACCATGTTGAGTTGACGTCACAACCGGGATGTCGATCAAAAGTTTCACTTCCGCATCTGTATATTATAGCATTGTGCTTAGCTGGTGGTCATATAAGGCTGAAGCATTGTGCTTAGATGGTGGTCATTGTGGCAAGATTTTATACCACTTGCTTTGTTTGTGGAAAAAAAATGTGTAACGCGACATACACAACGATAAGAGTGCAGGGACAACGCGGTGGGGCTTGCTTTGAAGTTGACGCCTAGCCGAACAGCATTGTGAAAGTGTAGGAAGGAGAGAATATATGAAACATGGCCGACCTTACAAATTTGCATTGGCTGGAAAGAAAACCTAAAGCTACAAGAGCAGGCCTGGTTGAAAGATCTTAAAACTTTAATAATTTACATAAGGAGATCAAATATGAGTAATATCCAAAAGGATATTATTCAAATGTAAGTAGTTTTAAAAATAATTAATATTTTTCATCGTCATCACATCTGCTAAAAGTTAGCTTATAATCTTTAAAAATTTATTATAAATACATACCCAAACGCATTTCGATAAAACATGGATAGAATGAACGCTTCCTATTGGGAAAATGAAAGGATACATAGGAAGGAAGGAAAGATATAAGTGTGTAGTGAAAAGAAGAGAAAACCAGTACAGAAAAAGCACAAACCAAGAGATTAAACGAAAATCTAAGCGGACTTCAGACGGTGCTTTCTCGTACGGGAAAGTCGCCCAAATATAAAGACAGAGCGGCTCGTTTAAAAATCACACACACAAAATCCAGACGCCAGAGTGAGAGACTGGAACACAGTATCTGCAAGAAATGTTTTTTCACGCTGCATGCAGGGCAGATATACTTCATCACATACAGCCTCACTGTGCGCTTATTAATCCTAGAGGGTATGTAAATTTATTAAAGACATATGTATGACTAATATCATTTTATTTCAGATTTTGTTTACGATTTGATTGTATCAGACATAATAAAAAGGGTATATAGGAAGCCAATGACGCTAACCAGAGATAACCTCCACCGGCATTGTCAGGAAGAATAACAATTAATTGGTTAACCAAATATATCATGGCTAGTTCTTGCCTGGAAGCTTACGACATACCAGCAAGTACAGAAGTGATTTGGCATCCATAAGTGGAAGGCAAAGATTATATCTTACCCATGTATCATAACATGTGATTTCTTCATGTATTTTGTTATTTTCTGCACAGTAGAAACTATCGTATCATGCTATCTCTGTAATATACTACCATGAATCATTCATTTATATACAAACGCTGAAGACATGGTCGCCTCATGAACATCAGTGGCGTATGAGCTTGTTGGAACACCATGGCCACCTATTACCTTTTGTTCCAGGTTATATGATCGTTCCTGATCGAGCTGATGATCGAGTTCGTGATCAAGTATAAACTAAAGACTTGAGGACCTTTGATCCTGCTAACTGGAGCCTAGTGGTCAAACAATCTTCAACACCTTAGTCCCCCGTAGTTATAGGGTGGGCTGAAGGAAAGTCTTATTGAATACCAGTGTGTCTCAGGAACCTCGAACAGACGTGGCGTAATGCAAGATGAGTTTATGTGTATCTGATAAAGGTGGTTTTAGGCTGACTACTGACCACTAAAGATGATAAGCCACAATCTGGCCACTATGAACATTTACAGGTATAAGTCCAAGTCGTTGTTAATTTGTAGCCAAGTGTAAGTACCACCCCTATAGACACCAGGAATATATATATAGGCTGTGGTGATGGTGTCTTGTCTGGTTTGAAGTAGGTTGCTGTATGTGTAGGTGTGACGTAGATTCACAGTTCCACAATACAGGAGTTATGACATGTATAAGTCATGGAAATGTTATAACTGCTGGTGACGTTTCCATCATTTATTTCGGTCGCCACAATGACAGATAATTTCACACAAAAAAAATTCATGGACATGACAGTTCATAGTATTCAGCATTAATAAAGTTTCTTCATGGATCTGCATACATTCTCTAAGTTGATATAGGTAATCCTAGCTGACGATAGCCTCAGCTTCATATCATAAATATTCATAAATATCAGTACACCTCTCTGATGCTGGCAGATCAGATGTACAAAAATATGTCTATTACTGTCCGCACGAGAATGGCATTTCAGGAGTACAGGTCAAGCTGACCTTTATAGCATCCCTAAGTCTAACCCTCGACATAGGTGCAATCGCTGGCATAGCGAAGATCCTAGAACATAGAAATTGTTCTCTGGGCCTAGCATGACCCGTATATATATAGATCTCAGGTATGAAGATACCTGGGGTGCAATCTCTAGTAGAAGAACCTCTCCTTCCTGTAACTGGTAACTGAGCAGAGAACGACCAATGTCAAACATCAAAATAGATTACAGATTTGAACATAAGGAGGGTATTACCTTGCTTCGAAATCACACCACAACACATACGCCTCCAGGCGTTTTCGAATCATATAGGGAAAGCCTCGTTAGTTAACTAACTCACAGGAGGACTACCAATTCCCTATCAAAAGATCACAGACGCAGGATGCGTCCTCTCTGCTCAAAACATCTTGTCGAACTCCCTGGGCGGAAGACTATTCTAACTCTCTTAAAGTTCAGACATGCGCAGAACGCATACGCCTGAGTAACACTCAAAACGAGACGATGAAGGAAACATTCCAACAAAGCTGTGTTCAGAAATCACGCCTCATATGGACAGGGAATAAAACATCAACTCTGGTTTCAATAATTCCAAGAAACAGTTGACCGATGCTACCATATAAGGAGAATGACCTGACATCGATCGAAAAAATGGACCGGCGAGTCAGGACACAAGAGAAGGTAACCACCATTGAAAATGTAATCACAGTCAAACAAGGATTATCTACCTTTGATCAAAAAATTTAAAGTGTACAATTCATACAGATTAATTACACACAGTCTTAGAAAAATTTTGTGCGTAACAGATTACCGCACCCCCCCGGGAAAAAAATAAAACATTTTTTTTAAAAATCCAAGAGCCAGAAACACCAGGCTCGTAACGCACGTATGATGCGCGGATATAATGCCTAATATGAGGCTAGCTCGACGCATGGAGCGATAGCTGAGATTATATCTCAGATTCTTAGAGAAAATATTTCCCTAAGTGTACACGTATATTCCAGGGAGGTGCCACCAACATACGCCACAGTGATGGAAACATCATAATGTAAGCAAAATTATACTCACATAAATACAAATATGTTATCATAGTATGAAGTGTAATGAACTACACATTTTAAACCAAAAATACATTATACAATGCATTACTAATCAATACTAATAAATCAGCTGTTCATCGTAGACATGGATATAATCGTTCCAAAGTAGGTAAGAACTTGACATACTTCATGGTTGACATAATGTCCATACTCTCGCAGACGTCAATGATGTGCTGCGAAAATATCAATAACACAAATCTTTATGATAAATCCTAAATTTCTTAATACAGTAATCAAAATACAATATATAAATTGTGGCCATGTGAGCTTTTGGCCCGTATATTGCTAACTAAGCCTTCTTCCGTTATAACAAAATCAGTAACAGAACAAGGCAATTATACAGTACAATGCTATAAATTCCCAAAATGAGCACATATGTGCTAATATATCGTTATAGTAGAGAACTGTTATAGATCTCGACGTTTAACAGGAAATATATATGACAGAAGAATTAAGTGGAATCATGTGGGCATCTAGACAGAATGTCTGCCATCACATTATCCGAACCACAGATAGCTCGCACCGTGTAATGAAAGGGTTGAAGAGCTATGGCATATCGAGTGGACCTCGAGCTCTTCAAGTTTTTGCTCTGAATAGCAGTAAGAGCTTTCTGGTCGGTTTCCACAATGAAATGTGCGCCTAGAAGGAATCTTTGTAACTTGAGAATTGACCAAACCATAGCCAATAATTCACAGTCTAAAACTAAATAATTCCTTTCTGCAGCATTTAATTTCCTAGAAATATACATCACCGGATGCAGAGTATTCGAATACTCCTGCATTAGTGCTGCCCCAATCCCAGTGGACGAGGCGTCTCTTCGAAGAACAAAAGTCTTCTCAATAGTAGGTAACCTAAGGATAGGTGGAGATGAAAATAGAGTTTAAATCTGGTCCAATGAGGATTGGCATTCTTGAGACCAGCGGATCAGATTAGGCGATCCTTTCTTCAATAAAGTAGAAAGAGGTGCCATAATGGAGGACAGATTCGGAATGAATCGTCCGTAAAATTGTATCAAACCTAAGAGACTACGCACTTGTTTTTTCGTCTTAGGGACAGAAATGTTTAATATTTTTGAAACATTGTGGTCCTCTGTCTTTAAAAGACCATGACCAACACGATGACCCAGGAAAGAAATCTCGTTAAATCCTATAAAGGCTTTAGAGAGTTTTGCAGTTAAGTTATACTCGCGAAGAGTAGACAGCAATTCGTATAAACCCAGATAGTGATCTTCCCAGGAATCACTGAACAGACAGATATCGTCTAAGTATGCTATGACATCTGTACGATATGAGAGAATTCGACGCATCATGCGTACGAATGTAGCAGGGGCGTTCATAAGGCCGAAAGGCATGAAATTCCATTGAAATAAACCCCTAGGTGTAGAAAAAGCAGTAAGAGGTTTGGCTCGTTCAGTTAAAGGAACTTGCCAATAACCTTTTGACAAGTCAAGTTTGGTAAAGAATCTAGAATTAGAAAGTTTGTTTAGTAGCTCTTCTAGCGAAGGCATAGGTTCAGCATCAAACTTCGTAACTTGGTTCAATTTGCGATAATCAACGCAAAGGCGAATGTTATTGTCTTTCCTTCGAACAATAACCATGGACGAAGAGTATGCTGAAGTGGATGGTTCGATTATTTCCAATCGTATCATCTCATCCAATTCTTTCTCGACTTGTGACTGAAAATCATATGCATAAATCATTTCATTCTACGAAATATTCCGAGAGCATATTTAGTGTGAAGAGTTTATGCTTACCATCAAAATCGAACCACCAACATAAGTCGACGGGGTTCGGACATATATAGGCATATTTCATAATGCATGACGTGGATCCATATTTCCACCATGCAATAAGAATTCGTTCTCAGCCCTTGACGGACTGAATTAACGACGAATGGCTTTGTCACACCTTGACCACAGTTGTCGTAGACACTGTTTGTCGTAATAAAAACTTATTGGCTAAATAGCCCTTGTTTGCCTATTCTTTTTTCCTTTATACTTAAGCAAAGCAAATTCGTGAATGAAAGAAGTTGCTAATATTTTGCATGCTTTGCTTCTTCGCGATGATCTTTTGGCCCTAAGAGAGCAATGACATACTCATAAGAAGATTGAGTGTGCATCGGCAAATATTATATGGCAGTGCTAATTAAAGATCGTGGAGTAAAAGACTAGGGGGCCGACGCGAGGATGGGGTCGCGCGCCAAAGAACATAGACATAGATTCATATACAAAGTGTTTCACCGAAAGGAGAAAAAATCCTCCGTATTGTTCCCCCTTGGACTACAAGCCTTCTATAAAAATAAGCAAAAGAGGTGAGCCGCGGGTGGAAGAAACCCGATCTGCCGACTGTTCCCAATCCTGAAGGATGAAATAACCGTCCCAAGGTTTTTACCCCTTCCCTAAGTAAGTCATTGAAGTTTTTCTATTCAAAACGCCAACTAAACCCAATTAAACACTTGGGGGTGAAAGAGAATAACTCTGCTGAGCAGAACCTTTTTAAAATAATGTAAGATAACACATTTACTTCGCTGTGATGACATAACATTAATAAAAGAAACTAAACCAAAAAAACATAAAATGGGTCAGTTGTCATATATTATGTAGCTCTTTTGAGTGCCACCAAACACAAAATGGTGGGGTTTCTGACAAATTATTTCTCTATTATCTTTTCCTTCTTTTTCATCCCTTCTCTGTGGGTGAATCCCTCACCCCTAATCAAATCACGATGAAAATGAAACAAAATAATAATCAAGCCAAATCAAATTAGGAGCGTTCTTGTTTCTGTCTTGCGTCCGAAGAAAGAACTACCCAAAATCGCAGCAAAAAATGTTGGAGTGCGTGTAAGATGCTGTAAAAATTATTGCCCTTTACGCTCTTTTCCGACAAAGGAGGCTAAAATGTTATAAGAGAAAGCCACTGGTCTCGGCCCAACAACAAACAGTGGTTGCCCATATAATCGAACACACAATGGGTCAAACGATAAAAAATAGTGATGAGGTCCTCAAACCAATCATTATGGGAAGTGGCACGATCTTGAAATCCTAAAAAAAAGCGGTACCCGATAGGCTTGTCTATTGGCCATATGTATATTTTTTTAATTGTTTCTTTTTCGTTTTCTCTCCTGAAAATTTTTTTCCCTCACCCCCTGAAAACGGGCGGATCGTCACACGAAAGACGATGGGTAAAAAATGTTTACGAAAAAGGCACAAGTCGGTAGAACGACCGACCCCTGGAATAAAAGTACGCTAGTAAGGTTCAGAGCAAACGCGTAGAGAAGGGTCAAACATTGGGAGTCCTCCAATGTTAGATTTTGACCACCCACTCACAGACCAAATACCTAACGTTTGAACTTTTTTGCAAAAATCAAAAAAACGAAGATATCGGTCGAACAAACCAATCACGCATAAACAGTCAAAAACAAAATTAACAGACCGTAGGTCTGAGTCCATGGGCTGCTCACACCAAATGGCCACCAACAAGAAAGCCTGCAAGAAAACCCACCAACCTTTGTAACGCGGCGAAGAGCGGGAAAAACCACCCCATAAGTCCCACAGCAACTTTATGTGTGAGTCATGAGCATGTTGCAAATATTTGCAATCTCATAGATCTCTACTCCAGGCCACAAGATCTATGTACGAATTTAAAGAATGTTTAGGAACTTGTCCTGATCTTGTGTAACCATAGAGCGAAATACGCACAAGTTCGGCGTGCCGCGGCCGTTTCCTTATCTTCATAGAAATCCAAGACTTTCTATTTGTATTATGATTCGGATCACCGTTTTCTTTTTTTCTTTTTTTATTTTGCAAGAATGAAGAATTTGTTATTAACAAGAAGGATCATCCTGCTTCTTGGCAATTTTAATAAAAGAGTCACCCATGTGAAATAATCAAGGAGACTAAATTTTTCTATTTTGCTAATTTTCACGTCAAATTCAATGTATAAATTATTCAGCGCTTAAATGAAGTTTGCAAGGTGTGTTTCCACTTCCTAACCCCCTCCCACAGCATAAACCCACAAACACCACAAGACACCACCAACCCACACATACCAACCAATACAGAAGCTTTCGTTGCTCACGATAACCGTACAAAAGCAATAACACTACTATACCCACCATGCACTTGGTATCTCTTTGTTAATAAGTATAATTTTTGTTTCCCATACTATCTCCCAAAAAACAAAAATGCCCAAAATACATGTTAAGAGGACTACTTCATAGCAAACAAGACTCATCAATTGGGCTGTGGGTAAACATTTCCCCCCTAACTTCCTCTTCCGTGAATACGACCGATAATAAGGGTACCGCTCTATTAGGTAACGGTAAAGACACGGCGTGGACATCTCCCGCGCCCCATAAAGAAGGGAGTAAGAAAATATGTATTAATGGCAGTCAGTAGAATATTTTGTTATTTTTTTTGTTTTTTTTTTTTTTTTTTACCAAAAAGTTGGCTTAGATCCAAATGAGAGACAAACCTTTGCCCTTACCAACACCCCCTAGACTTATGCCACATCCACCCCACTTTAGTACACGACCCCCGTCCCTCCATTTCCTGTAGCACACTCAGGATGGAATCTACAAGAGATTTGCCTAAAAAAACACCGAATAGTAGTACATAATCCCTCCAGCAAAAAAGAAAAACAAAGTCAAAAAAGGACTGAGGAAGTACGGAGGCTTACATATTATACAAGAACGCCGTTATCGTAGGAATCTAAGAGAAACAATAGGAAACTGCACACTCCGCCGCGTATGCGTCATGGCGCAACATAAGAACTGCACAGCAAAAAAGCCAAAACATAACCCTGCAGCTGGGAAAGATAAGCGGGAAGAGGGAAGAAGACCACGATGCCACAAGGCTTAAAATAAAAAAGTAGTTTTAACGGTACTGTACGGAGGTGACGGTTCGAAACAGATTACAAACAAAAATAAAAAGTAAACACTCAAGAACGAAAGACTACGCTCGCAATTGGGGGAGACCTTCTAAGAGAGGAAGTAGGGGCTGGGAGTAATCTTTTGAGAATATTAGCCCTATTCTAAACAGACCACCAATATTCTAAATAAATTAAACTTACCATGGGCAGAACATGATTCTCACCAGAAGCACATAGTTTTTTTATTTAAAATTTTCAACAACAACTCATCTCTCTTAGTTTTAGAGTTTACATGCTCACCCAACTGAGTGACGTCCTTT
Source organism: Oreohelix idahoensis (assembly GCA_024509875.1). NCBI lineage: Eukaryota > Metazoa > Mollusca > Gastropoda > Stylommatophora > Oreohelicidae > Oreohelix > Oreohelix idahoensis. The sequence continues at coordinate 407,148 of JAMPIV010005314.1, forward strand.
GAGCTGTAACAGAGTTTAATTTTGCCTGTGTGCTATCCAGTCTTTCTTTCTAACTCTTGTTCTTACTTACTTCCTTTTTTTCTCCTCTTCTTTTGTACTTTTCCTAATATTCCGTCTTGCCTTTTCTCTTTTTCCTCTTTTTTTTCTTTTTTTAATATGGTGCGAGAGCGGATATAGAAATCCCCAAGCCGCGAACCATTATTGCCTCTGCAGATTAATCATTAAAAAACTCTCATACTGGTAATTGTTATCCTGGGGTCATTTACGAAAATTCGCAGTTTCCTCCCCTAAGCTGTCAACCCCCATTAAAAGACCAATCCATTTCTTTCTAAACAATAGACCAATGCCTGTGATAACCGACTAATTACTTATATTTGGTTTTGAAGGTAAGATGCCCGGCGAAAACAAATAGGTTTTCCTCCCCTCATATTTTAGACAGACTTAGTACCGACCGTTTTTTGTTTTGGGCGAAAAATAAAAAAATGGAGTCTAAAAAAAAATTAAAATTGGGCGGTATATATACAGCTGGATCGTGGAGGTATCAAACGTCGAACGCTTGTTGTTCTCCACAGTTTCTGCGAAGAATAATCCAACCCCTGCGAAATTCAATCAACAAACATTGGCCCTGAATGTGATAATCTCTCTTGCTCAAGAGCCGAACATCAAAGAAAATGGAAGCAAAAGACAATTACGAACGGGGGGTTACGACTTCTTCTATTAAAAAACACAAACATAAAAAATTTGAAATAATATTTGTTGGCTCATTTACTCCTATCTCTGAAAATATTACGTGGTTTGGCAATTAAAATTGGGCCAAAAGGAAGCTGGGTGCTGGCGCCTCGAAAGGGAAGCCACAGTGGCAGATACAAACGACCCTAACTATCAACATTTTAAACTTTAGCGGAGTTGCTCAGTGACTATGGTTTTACCGTGATGGGATGCGCTGGTGACAAACCCATTACTACGCCAAAACCAGTTACCATATTTCCCTCCATTTCTTTTTTCTTCATTTTAGATATTTAAATGGTTTTTTTTTTTTTTTTTTTTTTATATTATTTTTATTAGGCGTTTACCCGTAGCGCGCCCCCCCGAACCCACCGCCAAACCGGCTACAAAATCGCATCGCCATGAGGCAGGAAAAAATAAGCAAGAAAAAAAGCGGACACAAAAAGAAAGGCCCCCTCTGTCCCTCCCCGTTCCGTGAGCGCATAAAGAACCCCCCAGACTAACACCCCATAGCGCACGGCCTTCGCCCGTTCCGAATGTAATATAACTGGGTAAAGTGACAAAGTGCAACTCACATATTATGGACACCCCTTAAATAGGAGGAAGAGGAGTGACAAAACACTACTCACTCCGTCAAATTCATAACATGCATACCCGAACGAGTTGCTTGCATAT